>OZ024863.1:47561018-47586018 GCA_964017155.1 Oasisia sp. SBJ-2009 | reverse complement strand
CCCAATGTTGAACGCCAGGTTTTAACGCCAAATATACCATACTAGCCGTGACTGGGTATTGAACCCGGATCGCCGCCGTGCCAGGTGGATGTGCTAACCCCTACAGCATCTCCGCCTCTTTATTGTTAATTTATGAAATGTATTTCCGAATCATATATATAAAGTTTAATTTTGACGTGTGGCAGTTCAGCGGCTCCACAGTACAGTGCCCCAGGAACAGTGATTTGGATGAGGTGCTATATACAAGAGATTTATTATTATTTCTGGTCCAGTAGTGTAGTTTGTCATCATTCATGTGAAATAATAGGACATTCGGCATCATAAATCTGTTATTTGTAATAAACGGTGCCCAGCAAATACGCCAAGCTGACCCATACAATACACAATGTTGAACAATACAATTCATATCGGGCAGCATTACGTATTATAATTTATTGTACCCATGGCAGTTTGGTACTTATCATCTACACCTGATTTTGCTACCAACTGGAATACTAACCATAAGACATGAAAAATATCCAGTGTATATGTTGTAATCAAAATACTTTATTGTTAGAGTTGTAATAACAATATTGTTTATTTAAATCTTATACAACATATTTAAAAAAATTCTTTAATTAATTTAGTTTAATGGCTATAAAGTAATCTTCTCTTTCTAGTATATAAATAAGGCCTCTTAATTTTATCAGACTAATTTTTGACATGTGATTTTAATAGTCTTGTTATTTCTGTTTGCACAGCCTGAAGACATGCAGCAACAGATTGTGCGAGAAACATACCACTTGGTGTCAAAGCGAGATGACAATGTCTGCAATTTCTTAGAGGGTGGCACGTATGTACATTTCATTATGAAATACAAAAGAGCAGTATTATATTACCATTCCTGGCTTGAAAAGAGGATTCTGTGAAACAGAACAGACGTTTCAGTATGAGTTCACAACATTTCTTTTTGTTCATCAACATGAGCATATATGTACAGGTAATAATGGTTGTCTGTTTCTATAGGTCTGCAAGACATGCTGTTTTGTCAGTATGTTTAAATGTCAACCTTTATAACAGCTGAACAACATAACTAGTATATTCTAAATGAAGTACAATTAACATAAATGTAATTTTGCCATATTTGAAGTTGTGTAGGTTTATGATATTATAAAACAATGAAGTTCTCTGGGTATTTTTGTCTGTGGACCCATGTTGCCATTTGTATTGAAAGTGTACAACTGATATTTTGTGTGTGATCTATTAGGCGGCTTGAGGCCCATTAGGATGGTTTGATGATTGAGATTTAAAAAAGTTAGTCAGTTGATAGAGAATTGCGACAATTTTAAAATGGCTGTTATCTCAGTCAGTTTTGAATCTACTGTGCTGACATTTTATATGATCTAGTGGACCACTGGGATTGTTCGTAGAGTTCAGACTTTTTAAATCACCCCATGTGGTGGGGATATCTGGTTCACGGTTTCAAAATAGTTTTAGTTCAGGTGTCTATTTTTTCCCTGAGCAACACTGGGATGGAGTATCTTGGCAAGTTTCAAACTTTTAAATAAATGTCTGCTATGTATCTTTGTCTTGATTATGAAGGAATGAACAACCTAAAATTAATTTGTGTTTTGCAGTTTGATTGGAGGAGCAGATTACAAGCTGATCTACCGACATTATGCAACGCTATACTTTGTCTTCTGCGTTGATTCCTCGGAAAGTGAATTGGGAATTCTAGATTTAATTCAGGTATATACATACACTGTACTAGTATAATTGTGTATTGCTTGATTAATGTGGTATACATCTGCACTGTCAAGGACTCAAGGTTAATTCTTCCATACACAGTGGGACATCAGTTGTCCACATAGATAAGCTAGGTATAAATTGTATTGCGTGCATTGAACAAGTGTTCAGTTTGGGATAGTATTTGATTCACCTCGCTGATTGGTGAAACGGTACTACCAGGTACTCAAAAATAAAATTATATGCAATTTCACAATGTCACTAGGTTTGTCTTGTCATTAACGTTTATCAAGATGACCAGCCACTTGTTGTTGTACTTTAACAACGTGTTCTTCTTGCAGGTCTTTGTAGAAACACTGGACAAATGCTTTGAAAATGTATGTGAGCTGGATTTAATATTTCATGTTGACAAGGTTTGTATTATCGTGTTCTCTTTGTGATGGATTGGTTTGTACTGTGTCAGTCCTCAGTAATAGGTGAAAAACAGTCTTTCTTTTCCTTTAAGTTTCAGATACCAGTTTACTCTGTATGTTATTGAAGATACTTTAATGTATATTCTGCTCTGCGCAGTGTGACTAATTGTCAGCTGGTGATGTGTCCCACTTGGCAATCACTTGAGACACCTTTAAACAGTGTTTGATAACAAATCATTTTATTGATGTATTGAAATTTGTGTTCCTTGTTTACATCCTGTATATATTATAAATGGATTGTTGCACATCCAAAAGAAACAGTATGATTATGCATATGTACAATACTGTGCATACAAATGCATACATGCACATGCACATGCACATGCACATGCACATGCACATGCACATGCACATGCACATGCACATGCACATGCACATGCACATGCACATGCACATGCTCACTCACTCACTCACTCACTCACTCACTCACTCACTCACTCACTCACACACACTCGTACACACTCACACATACAGGGGTTGTTCACCCATGCCCATGAATCGCCCATGTTGCAAAACCATAACTACTACATATATGCCTATGTAGTAATTGTATTACTGTGTATAAACATGTAACTATGACGTGTGCGTTTGTGAAGGTTCACTACATCCTGTCTGAGCTGTGTATGGGGGGAATGGTGCTGGAGACAAACATGAGTGAGATATTGACACGGGTTGATGAACAAAACAAGCTGGAGAAACAAGAGGTGTGTATCGTAAGGACTGCCTGCTGTACTGCACTGTATAGGAACTTACAGTCAACTTTTACGTAATTTTGTAAGAAATTAACTTATTTTGGAGCAGTGTTTGTGAAATATACAACCTTGGTCGCGTACTGGTGTCACGTGAGATGGCTCAGGTTTCTGCCTGATAAATTGGCTGTAGATGGCGGGCAGGTGGCATCCCTGCTCTCTGTTCATAGCAGGGGCTCTCTGTGTGATATACATGGCCTCCTTCACTTTCCTCTTGTGCCAGTTGGATTCCTGGGTCAGGACTTCGGTGGTATCTATGGACACTTAGTGTCTTGTTGCCCCACAATGATATTTCATACAGTTATTTTGTACTAATATTGATCTAGGCGCTGTAGCAACGTGTTATTGACATGGGGATTCATGTGGTTCTTGGTATGTCATTGATATGCACCAGAGTCTAAATGGGTCTATGTTTACATGTACTTAGATGCTTTGATTTAATGAATCACTATCTTTTTTCAGAAGCTAATTGACATTGGAGTTCCTGGATATAATATTAGACTACTTATACATTGATATTCGAATCAGACTATCTGTTTAGGATGGTCAGGCAAATTGTTGGAATATTTTAGTGTTACAAATGGTGTGAGGCAAGGAGGTATACTATCACCATACCTTATATACATATATATATATGTGTGTGTGTGTGTATACAGTGTATATACGTATGTATATACATATATATATATATGGTTAAGCCATCCATATATATATGTATATATATATATATATATATGGATGATTTAATCATAGCATTAAACAAATGTAACACATGATGTGTTATAGTTATTATAACTATCAGTCATCTTATGTATGCTTATGACCTAGTAATTCTGCCCCCATCTGTATCAGGACTGTCAGAACTGATGCAGGTATGTGGACTGTATGGATTAAATCATGACATGATTCGATCAAGTACAATTCTAAGAAAAGTGCTGTGTGAATATGCAATCGTAAAAAAGAGGATGTTCCATCATTTATGATCAATGGTGAAACAATCCAGGAAGTTGATAATGTAAAAGATTTGTGTCACTTTATTTCGAATACATTACGTGATGAAAGGGGCATTTTTTTGTGATAACTGTATGCTAGGGGTAATACGCTATTGGAAAATTTTACATGTGTTCTAGTGAAGTGACGCTGACTGCTTAGAACCTTCTGCTCTCCCATGTATACTGCTCAACTGTGGTGGAATTACGCAGTAGCAAATATACATAAACTTCATGCTACACTACAATAATGTCTTGCTTATTGCTAAACCAGCCTAAATATTGCAGTGCCTCCAAAATGTTTGTAGAATACCATGTACCAAATAGTAGTGCGATAATTAAAAACATTCAACCTGAGACATGATACCTATTGTAATATGCTGGTAACTGCATTTATCAGCAGTGATTTAAATTGGCACTCCAGGATACAACAAAACTGGATTAAGATGTTGTATATACATAACAGCTTTGACCGATTGTACCAGTGTACTTTAATATTTGTGATTCACCTGTATGTTTAATGTTTATTTGTACAAGATGGACAGATAAGTCTGAAATACATTATATGGAATTGAATTGAATATTATATCGGTTATATTAAGTTTGTAAGGAAGAACAGTTTAATTTATTAATTTACAACTGACCTTTTGTTAGCAATCATTACTATCAATAGTTCAGTGTATGTTCGACAATAACAATCAATAGTGTAATTTACAGTTGATACTGCAGATTGTGTTCTAGCATCACATTACATCGAGTCTTGCCATGCATTGATATTTGATGTATTGCTAGTATATAAACCTCTAATTTTTGTAGTAAACGGTATCATTATGCCTTTGCCTAATAACAAACTGTATGTTGCAGGCGGGCATCAGCACAGCACCACAACGAGCCGTCTCGACGCTCAAAGAAATGAACATTCCACAACGGATTAAGGACATAAAACTGCCAGATTTGCCATCAATAGGAAACCTTAAATTTTAACATTGCCTTTCACGTCTGGCTCGTGTCGTGGTGTAGGTCGCTGTGGCCAGTTGGAAGGTAATAAGCCAAGCTGAGCTCGGGACCACGCTGGGGTGACAGGATGTCATTGGAGCAAAGTATTGCAAGAAACAACGGGATGGTATCGGTAGTTTATCATTCATTTAAGATTAACATTTCCTAATTGCATTGAATCGTGTTGCAATAGTTTGCAGTACTTGGCGTAGTATTTATATAGAAACGGTCCAATGTTTTTCTGTATTTGTTGAAGACCAACTAGAACGTGTCTTGTGTTTTGAAATTTGTCATGTTAGCCGGTGTGTGAACGACAACAGCAATTTAACCCGTGGCTACTGCATGGACGGAATGTAATCGTCGATAGTGCGCGCTGATCGATGGTTAATACTTGATACACGCTCACGATGTGGACAGAATGTTTGTTGCCTGGAGGATCAGCGTCTGTTGTATCATAGTCTAGTATATGTTATGTGCATTAAAGTAATTTGCGTGTACACATGTGCGACTTGCTGTTTGTTTCTTGAAGCAATCCGTTAAGTAAATCTCAGCTGTCGGAATGACGTGTTACGGATGACGCTGTTCTCGGCAATGTGCCATCCACTGATTTCGTCATCTGCTGCACTTAAGGCCACCTGATCGTGATTGTCGTGGCGCTCGGCACCATCTGTGTCACTGCTTAATGAGGTTCTGTTATTCGTTTGAGTGCCGAAATATCCACCACGCCCGTGTACAATCCAATACCCAACAGTACAGTAGCTAATAATATGTTGCGCAGGTTTTCATTGTCTTTCGACTCGACTTTT
The DNA here is from genome assembly GCA_964017155.1 of Oasisia sp. SBJ-2009. Lineage (NCBI taxonomy): Eukaryota > Metazoa > Annelida > Polychaeta > Sabellida > Siboglinidae > Oasisia > Oasisia sp. SBJ-2009. The sequence goes on along the minus strand of OZ024863.1, from coordinate 47,580,280 downwards.
TTGTTGTGCAGTCGCAACCCTGCACCACTGGGGTCATATGCATATTTAGTTTGCGGGTGATAATAGCTGGGATCCCCCCGTCGAAACCCTTCACCACTGGGGTCATATGTATCACCAGTTCGCGGGTCATAATACCTGTCAATGTACTCAATAGGTACTAAGTAACGATTTCTACTGTCCGTTGGCTGGTTCCCGTCATCACCGATTGTTTCGCGTATCTCGCTCATTTGCTCGTTGGACGTGGATGGGTCACTCTTTATTTCTGGTTTCCTTTCGTCATCGATTGGTTCAAGCATTTCCGCAATGCATGTTCTGTAAGACGTACTAGTGACAATTTCGTAATTTTCATGGATTTCTGCATTGCCTGCGTCGACTGTGTCCTCGATTTCTGCATTGCCTGCGTCGACTGTTTCATCGATTTCTGCATTGCCTTCGTCGACTGTTTCATGGAATCCTGCACTGCCTGCGTCGACTGTTTCATCGATTTCTGCATTGTCTTCGTCGACTGTTTCATCGATTTCTGCATTGCCTTCGTCGACTGTTTCATGGAATCCTGCATTGCCTGCGTCGACTGTTTCATCGATTTCTGCATTGTCTTCGTCGACTGTTTCATCGATTTCTGCATTGCCTTCGTCGACTGTTTCATGGATTTCTGCATTGCTTTCGTCGACTGTTTCATGGATTTCTGCATTGCCTTCGTCGACTGTTTCATTGATTTCTGCATTGCCTTCGTCGACTGTTTCATCAATTTCTGCATTGTCTTCGTCGACTGTTTCATCGATTTCTGCATTGTCTTCGTCGACTGTTTCATGGATTTCTGCATTGCCTTCGTCGACTGTTTCATCGATTTCTGCATTGCCTTCGTCGACTGTTTCATGGATTTCTGCATTGTCTTCGTCGACTGTTTCATCGATTTCTGCATTGCCTTCGTCGACTGTTTCATCGATTTCTGCATTGCCTTCGTCGACTGTTTCATGGATTTCTGCATTGCCTTCGTCGACTGTTTCATCGGTTTCTGCATTGCCTTCGTCGACTGTTTCATCGATTTCTGCATTGCCTGCGTCGACTGTTTCATCGATTTCTGCATTGCCTTCGTCGACTGTTTCATCGACGATTTCTGCATTGCCTTCGTCGACTGCGTCATCGACGATTTCTGCATTGCTTGCGTCGACTGTTTCATCGACGATTTCTGCATTGCCTTCGTCGACAGTTTCATCGACGATTTCTGCATTGCCTTCGTCGACTGTTTCATTGGTTTCTGCATTGCCTGTGTCGACAGTTTCAAATATTTCTGCACTGACTGTTTCATGTGTGTTTGCATTGCCTGTTATGTTAGTTTCCTTACTGATGTCCATTTTTTCATCTTCGTTCTGTTGTTCATCTTCCTTTTGTGTTTTCTGTTCCTCTTCCTGATACCGGTTATCTAGGTGTTTAGGTATTTGTTGTTCGCTTGTGTCGTCTACTACTTGGTCTCTTGCCTCGTCTGTCAGGTCCATATCGGATATGATGTTGAGACCCTCAAGGCTTCCGCTAAAGAGATGGTCGCTGTCGAATCCGGCGGCGTAGCTCACGAAGTGACCGAACGGATACTGTGGGTCGTAGTCTTGCGATAGGGCCCGTGCCCGCATAGCGTGTCTGTACCTCACGGCACACCCGAGGGCCACGCGGACGGCATACAACCATATAATCACGAACATCAAAGTGACTTTACTCAAGGATTCCTCATCGTCCACGGATTTCTTGGCGCCAGTTTTTGGTTTTGCAGTGTCGTCTTCGACTGTTGTAACAATAATTTTATATGGTACAGTATCATCTGTTTTGGCAGAATGTTCTGTGTAACTGGTCCATCTTGGAAGCAATTTACGGAAGCTGCTCAGACCGTGTAACAGACCTAATTTCATACTGTAGAGGCCGTGAGATAATCTTGACGTGGTACTGTTGAGGCCGTGAAATATACCGGATTTGATACTGTAGAGGCCGTGAGAGAAACCTGATACGGTACTATCGAGGCCGTGAAATATAACTGACGCATTACTATTGGGGTCGTAAATTTGACCTGACGTTTTACTTTTGAAGTCGTGAATTCGACCTGAGGTGTTACTTTTGAAGTCGTAAGATAGACCTGATGCTTTGAGGTGGTGAAAAAGATCTGATGCACTATTGGAGAGCCCGTGAAAAATACTTGAGGTGGTACTGATGAGATCGTCAAATAGGTCCGATGCGGTAATGCTGAGGTCGTCAAATAGGATCGGTGCGATATTGATGAAGCTGTCAAATTGATCCGTTGCGATAGTGTTGAGGCTGTGAAGTAGACCTGATGCGGTACCGATGAGGCCGTCAAATAGATCTGGTGCGATACCCATGAAGCGGTGATACAGACCTGATGCGACAATGGTGAGGTCATAAAGTACATCTGATACGATACCGGTGAGGTCTTGAAATAGATCTGATGCGATACTGGTGAGGTCGTGAAATACAATTGAGGAGATACTGGTGAGGTCGTGAAGTAGACTTGATGCGGTACTGGTGAGACCGTGAAATTGACCTGATTCGGTACCGTCGATGTCATGAAATAGACTTGCTGCGACACTGTTGAGGCTGTCAAATAGACTTGAAGCGGTACTGGTGAGACCGTGAAATTGACTTGATTCGGTAGTGTCAATGTCGAGGTCCTGAAATAGGGCTGATGCGAAACTTTTCAGCTCGTAAAATATACTTGATGTAGTACCGGAGGGGTCGTGATATAGACCCGTTGCGAAATCTACCAGGCCGTGAAATAGACCTGATGCGGTACTAGTCGTGTTGCGAATTACACCAGTTGCCATACTATCGAGGTTGTGGACCTGTTGATGTAGACCCGATGCGATGACGTTTAGGTCGTGAAGTAGACGTGATGAGGTACCGATGGGGTCGTGATAGAAATCAATTGCGGTTCTGTTGAGGTCTTGAAATAGACGTGACGCGGCACCGGTCAGTTCGAGATATAGATCCGTTGCGATAGTGTCGAGGTCGTCAACTACGCCTGATGCGGTACTATTGATGCGGCGAAATTGACCCTTTGCCATACTGTCGAGGTCGTAATACAGACCCGTTGCGATACTGTTGAGGCCGTGATGTAGACCTGATGCGATACTGTTGACGCCGTGAAATAGACCCAATTTGATCATGTTGAGCACAACACCCACTGAACATCCACAGCGGGATCTCGAGTGAGTGTCGTGTCGATCTGTGTCGCCGTGTAGCGTTCCGCTTTTAATAACATCCCACACTTCACTATCAGGCGTTATCCAGTCTGGAAACAGTTCTTGAAGCCAAGCGATACAGAAACTTGCGTATGTGTCTTCAGCGCACCGATTGTTAGGATCGGTTTTATCGCACACACTGCACGGACTCTTGTATGGTTTGGGGTCTTTAGCACATATCAAGATTGTCAACATACACAGGACGAACACAAACATCGTATCACGCGTGTTTGCCATTGTAGAGACCAAGTAGACAGCTGTTACATCAGACACAACGAACAACTAAAGTTGTATCATTTCGACGATGTTTTTGTCATCCGGCGCCTTGTATGTAACACGCGCGGTCTGATGGTCGCCGCGCCAGGAAGTAATCTGTGACGTCACGTTTTAGACGCCAACAATCCGTTGGATGGCGCCAAATGTATTACATTCTTTAAAGAGTGGGGCTTCTTGCGATACAGTACATTTTTTTACTACAAAATGACATCTGCAGCATAACAGGGAACCTTTTTTGCGTATAAATCCAGGGTCAACATGTGGACAGCACCGGACGAAATAGAAGGACGCTAGAAAGATAGCATTAACAGTTAGTGTATTTCTTGTGTAGTGTGAGCTGTCCACGGAATTTGTTTGCAACTCTATAAAAATTAGTATACGTATAACTCACACACTAACCAATGATAAACACACATACAATACTCTTTATATATATATATATATATATATATATTATATAGTATATATATAGTATATATATATTATATATATATATATATATATATATATATATATATATATATATATTGTGTGTGTTTATCATTGGTTAATGTGTGAGATATATATATATATATATATCTGTTTATCTTTGGTTAAGATGTGAGTTATATATATATATATATATATATATATATATATATATATATATATATATATATATATATATATATGTATACAGTAAATATATATATATATGTTTATCATTGGTTAATGTGTGAGTTATATATATATATATATATATATATATATATATACATATACATATATAACTCACACATTAACCAATGATAAACACACACAATATATGTATTATATATATATATTGTGTGTGTTTATCATTTGATAATGTGTGAGGTATGTATATATATATACTGTATATATACATATATATATATACATACATACATATATATATATATATATATATATATATATATATATATATATATTTATTGATTGTATATATATATATATATATATATATATATATATATATATATATATAACCGAGTGGCCGCTGGTGTGGGGTAGTTTGTATTAGAAAAAGCTATTGCAAGGAAATGTGACCGCATAATCTGGGTGGCTGATGACGAGAGGGGCCACATAAGAAGGGGAACACTGTATATGCAAGTTGCAAAATATATAAAGTATCCATAAAGTCAAATTTGTAAACATCGCACTGTGTATTCGTATATAATAATACGCATGATGGTACATACGTACAGCTTTATGAAACAGTCAATTTTATCATCCAAGCTATCTATGGTTTTTTGCACCACCTCGTCAAACAGTGATGATATTTTCGCCATTTTGTCCAATGTATCCCACGTTATCCGCCACCTTGTCGTACTAAATATGCGTGGATATACTTTAAAATAACAATTAATAAATGAACAATTCGTGTAATGCAAGCTGATGTCATGGTTATGAAGTATGTAGAACGGATTCAGGTTCAAATTATTTTTAATATGACATTTGTTTTTTGCAAAATGTGAGCTTGTTTTGAAGATGCAGAAAAATGTGTAGTTGCTAACGTTGACCGTTTTCCAAAAGCCACAATTATTGAATCAAGTAGGCCACGTAAATGCTTTTGGTACGATGTGTTGCATTGGGATCTTGTCTTCAACTGCATCAAAATAGTCATCGTCTGAACAAACTATTTGGTAGCTGGCGTAGCTTTCCCCAAAGGACGCACGTGGATAACGTAGAATACAAACATTTCTGATTGTTCATGCGCAATATATATATACGTTTTTTCATTATGTAATATTATGAAACCATAATGGATTTTGGGGCTAGTTAAATATATAATACCTTGATATGATTGTTATTAAAATGGTTCAGACATTTGTGTTAAATACATGCGTAATGAATTAAATTAAGCAACTAAATCGTGATAGTGTATTCATTAAATCATCAACAACGATACAGTGCACAATATATTATATCACTTAACACTTATTTTGACATCTGGAACATTTATGGAAACATCCATAACTGAAATGTCTTGATGAAGGAGCGTAATTATCATGACAAATTAAAGTGTACTATGCAGCATGTGGATAACGTAGAATACATGCGAATGTAATAATTTCTTATCATTGATCTATTGAAAGATACTGTTAAATATAAGATTACCTGAACACATACTCAACATGTTACAAAATATTGCAGCACATATGTAACGTTTCATAGCACATGTATACGTATTCATGTTTCAGCAATCATATTTGCCGATAACGTAGAATACAAAATAATGTTGTGCATTTTGGCTGCATTTTAACATTAGACAGGGATACAACTGTCGTGTTATTACAAGACCACACTGTTGTCGTATATGACAGAAGATATAGCAGTGATCTGGTGATTCGTTGTTTTGCAAAATGAGTTTAGTTAACTTGGTTTACGTTGAATACAAATGACGCAGAATACAAGATTGGATAACCACCTATCAGTTCAGGTGAAATACGATCTCAGCATCTAATGGACATTACCTGAATACATGTTGTGACCTGCCTGTTGGAGCAAGAGGGGCTAATGTTGTCAAGTTGTCCTTACCAATTACCCATAGATCTTCAGGACGTGGTTCTACTGTAATAACCTAAGATATTATAAACCTGTTATCATCTTCTCGTTTCCCACGCCACATCTCCCATCGTACAGTCCTTTAGCACATTACCTTGCGCGGTTTCGAAGTACTGCCATGGCGCAGGTATGTCGCACATGACCTCGTATAATTCACATCAGATTCACGAGTGTGCAGTTCCTATACTGACTAGCTTGATCCAACCAACGATGATCTTTACGATGCAACACTGCGCCATTTCATCTGGCAGCACCGCAAGGCTCTTGTGTTTCAAGTTCACCGTTAACTCCCTTATAGTGTATCACTGCAGGAGAAACTTTCACTTGGTCCTTAGAGTAGGCTTAGTACACGCTGCTTATTTCCTCCAGAAAATGGCACATGTAGGTCTCGGTGAAATCTACTTGCAAGGTGCATTAGGTTTCTGCGAGAGTGTGTTTTAAGAATGGCAAGGTTCTCGTATTTAGTGCGGTTTGAAGGCATCCATGCATCGTCTTTGAAGTCAACATGAACTTCGAAATAGTCTCTCATATACAATGGTATGGTTGCATTTTTGTATAAGCGTTGATTTCCAACTTCGGTCAGTTCTTCGCTCGGTGTATTCGCATCTTTCTCTGGAATTTCATGGCTTCTTCTCCTTCTAGCTTTCGGGGCCAAGTCAACTGTTTTATCGTAGTACATATTGATTGTTTGCTGACTTTCGCGGCTTTTTACTTTAACTTTAAAACAACACAAGTTGAAGAAAATACCCAATAGATATTACACGCTACAATGACATGATAAATACTCCCTAAAACGTGGTATTATGTTACGTGTGTCTGAATGTGTTCAAATGTTTTTGTTATGAATTCCACTCGCGTTTCGTTGACTTGATACTATTTGGGTTAATAACAGCATTCCCTTTCAAATGTTACATATGTGTGTATTTTACGATATCAATACATGTTTACTATAATGTTTTATATGTCCTTTGTGCAAGAATGCTATACCATTAGCTAGCTACCATTTTGTTTTCCAGATTTCTGATTTAAAAGAGCTGCAAATGATAGCTTAATTTTGCATACAAAAATAACTAAGTCTAAGTGGAATTATACGGTAGTAATCTCTCATTGTGAAGGAAATCTCACTAGTTTACCTTTGGTTTTGCAAATTGGGTGTCAGACCCGCAGCAAAACCACTTTCGTTTGAATCTGGGCCAAACGTTGCCGTAAGAACGCCATGGAATGTGTTACTATGCTTCCTTCCCCGCGATAACGTAGAATACAGGATAACGTAAAATACATCATTTGGTATTATTGGACCATATGTAATTAAATTAGGTATGTATATCATACACAACTTTTATTTCACAAAATAAATAAGTTAATATCGTATAGTATACCTTGAATATAAACTCTGAAAACAAAATTGTTTAATTTTGAAGGGAATCTAGCTAGTACAATATTACATTTGTTTGTCATGCATGTATTGCTAATTACAAACTTATCTTTGGTTTTGCAAATTGTGCGTTAGACCCGCAGCAGAACCACTTTCGTTTGGATCTGGTCTAAACTTTGCCATAAGAACAGTATGGAATGTGTTATTATGCTTCCTTCCCCGCGATAACGTAGAATACCGGATAACGTAAAATCGATATTATCGAACCATACGTGATTAAATTAGGTCTCTATATTATGCACAACTTGCAGTTCACAAAGGAAACAAGGTACCCTCATATATTATTCCTTGATTGTATACTGGGGAAAGCACGTATATGATAAAAGTGGATAACGTAGAATACATTCTTAACGAGGACGCTGTTTTTCTGCCACTTTGATGTCTTCTGACGATCAGAAAAGTTAACTATGCTCATAGCGTATGATTTTAGGTGACAACCCCATGTATATGTGTTAAGCAGGCATACTTTCCAAGCAGATAGCACTTCATTTGTACACAGTTATGATGTATATTATGCGGATAACGTAAAATACATAAATTTTGTGGACAAGTTATATACGTGGGTAAAGTAAGGAAAATAGATGCGAATATTTTAGAGAACATCATAAAATAATAGGTATGTATTCATAGAATGAACTAAAACATGTAGCTAAGCAGCTAACAGTTATTCAATATTACAAATACCATCCTTTTTAATAGTACCCTTTGCTGTGGACAAGCCGAAATGCGATTTTGTGTGTGTTTCATAGCCACAAACACATATAAATTATCATACCACCATAAAAACACAACTACTGCAAGAAAGAGCAAGCCGAGCTCCTTTTGACTACGCTATTTATATTCCTAGTAAAGCCATACCACTCATTTTATAGACAAAAGACACAATATTTGCTACTGGCGACGTTTTCGTGACTTTCAACCATATATATATATATATATATATATATATATATATATATATATATATATATATATATATATATATATATATGTATATATATACATTTACAATATAACAAAGTTCTTTTCGCGTAGGCTGATTTGTGTGAAATGAAAGACAGAATTAAAATGGCAACAAGCGCTCGGTATGTTTGTAAACACGTTCCGGTTGCCCACGATGTTGCCTCGATGTGTGATAAGATGCGGCCGAAACAAGAGATAAGATGCATATGCTGCGCTGATCGAGAGACACCTGTTCTTCACCAATTTCCCTTTCCACTACTGCTTATTATGTCATCCAGGATTCTGTTAAGCAACTTCAACATATGGCTTAGCAACGTAATGCCTCTATATTTTCGCGGGTGATGCACATCTCATTGTCTTTTTCCATATTGGGACAATCAACTCCGTTCTCCATTTCTCTGTGAACTCCCCCTCTCTCATACAGGTATTCAGCAATCTCAGGTATTCAGCAATCTTTTCGTCGACCATATCCCAACTCGGTCAGCCACCCCCACCATCTCTACTCAGTGCCTGTTTATCTTTCCGAATACACGATAAACCCTAACAATGAGCTATGACAAGTTTTTTTAAAGCTTTCTTTACCTCCCACAGCTGTAATCAGTTTACTGCGAAGCATGTTCCTAGGGAAGAAGTAATTTGTTTATTTGTTTATTTCCAACCACAACAATTATGAATTACACATCACTGTGTTGGTGGAAAGGGGTGAACAGAAGTGAAATATTTATATGTTTCAACATTATATATATATATATATATATATATATATATATATATATATATGTATGTATGTATGTATATATATATATATATATATATATATATATATATATATATATATATATATATATATATATATATATGTATATATATATATATATATATAAGTAGTAATGTAGGTGCCGTGATATGGTTGTCGCGCCGCGGCGCGGGAGGAGGAAGGTCACGTAACAAGATCAAGGTCAAAGGTCAAGTGGTGCCACCTGGCGGATATGTCATGCACTAGTGGCGCCCTCTTACGGACAAGTCACGAACTAGTACTGACCAAATTCGTGCGGCCAATTGTTTTTAAGTGGCGTCATCTGGTGGATAGGTCGTGTATTAGTATTGCCCCCTTACGGACATGTCACGAACTAGTACTGTCCAAATCCGTGCGTCTTATTATTTTTAAAGTGGCGCCTCCTGGCGGATAGGTCGTGCATCAGTGTCGCCCCCTTACGGACAATTCACGAACTAATACTGTCCAAATTCGTGTGTGTTATTTTTGAAAAGGGTCAAAATGGCGTTAGGGGTCATGTAGCGTCCCCTCGCGGATAGATGACGAATTACAAACTAGGTGAAACAACAAGGGGAGTCATGTGACGGATATGTATTCAGCTATTACCCCACAAATACGTGTGTCTTATTTTTTAAACTGCTTCTAAAAATAGTGAAGAGGTCAAGAGGCTAACCTGGCGAGCGTTTTCATTGGCTGTTGCACACGAAGAAGTGTTTTCATTGGCTGTTTGCGGAGAAGGTAGGGAATGGGTTTTTGGGGCAGTTTTGTAGGAGCAATACCTTTTAACCAAATTGGGTTTTAACATTGTTTTAATGTAAAGGCTTTATGAAAAACCGAATACGTCTTTGTCTCATGACATGGAGCGGAGAAAGGTAAACGGTTATAAATTGCTGTATTAAACTATGCCAAAACATACCTTAACACAGCACCCTATGGTAGACCTGTCGCCGGTTCAACTATAGGTTGTTAGGCAACCAGCAGTAAATAAAAACAATGTAATACATTGTATCTGTCACGTAGTGGCGGTACGTTCACAGGTCTGAGCACGTTTATTCATATGGCGGGTCTCACTACATGTCCAGTATGTAGCGCACACACAGGTCACGTTCTGCACGTAGGCAACTTACTTATTTCGTGCAATGCGCATGCGTGTCGTCCAGTGTAAAGGTCACATAGCATTTCTTCCAATATAAAATTGTAACTCACGCGTCGCTACTATGTCCAGTATGTAGGACAAACCGGTCACGTCCTGCACGTAGGCAACATACATATGTCGTGCAATGCGCATGCGTATTGTCCATTATGCAGGTCACATAGCATTTCTTCCAACAATACAAATTTGTAGCTCACGCGTCGCCACCATGTTCAGTATGGAGCACACACCGATCACGTTCTGCACGTAGGCAACTTACATTTGTCGTTGTGCAACCAATAAATACGACGGTAGGACAGTTTTATGTCATGCGCAAACCATAACTTCCGTTAAAATGACGCTTCCTACCATGTGCAAAACACAACTTCCGTCAAAATGTCGGGTCACATCAGGACCATAACACAATTTCATGCAAAATTACACATTCAATCATAGTGATAACGTTAAAAACTAGTGCCATTTAAAGTTTCCACGCAATAACCCTGCCAACTTTTCTTATTTCATTGAGCCAGTGTACTCACCTCGTTCCATTTCGTAACGTTTCACCGTTTCATTGCGTTACACAGGTGGTGTTTCACAAATTTAACTAAGTTATTCTTGTAACTTGTAGTAAAATAGTATATTTTTCTATTCTACGCCGTAACTTTGTCGTGTTTTTCATATTTTACTAACTCGGTGTACCAACTTTGTACCATTTTACAACTTTTTTTCATCGTTTCACCGCCATCACTTTATCAATTCTACGTGTTTTTAGTATTTACATGCCATAACTTTGTCAAGTTTTTCATATTTTACTAACTCCATTTACCAACTTTGTACCATTTCGCAACTTTTTCAGCGTTTCACCGCCATCACTTTGTCAATTTTACGTGTTTTTAGTGTTTACATGCCATAACTTTGTCAAGTTTTTCATATTTTATTAACTCCATGTGCCAACTTTGTACCATTTCGCAACTTTGTCTGCGTTTCACCGCCATCACTTTGTCTGTCAATTTTACGTGTTTTTAGTGTTTACATGCCATAACTTTGTCAAGTTTTTCATATTTTACCAACTCCATGATAACAACATAACGTAACGTAACATAAAGCAATAAAATAAAATAAAATAATATAAAATAATATAACACAACATAATGAAATAAAATAACATAACATAAATAATTGTGATATAATATAACATAATGTAACATAAAGCAACACAATAAAATTACATAATATAAAATAATATAACACAACGTAATAAAATAATATAACATAACATAAAGCAACATAATAAAATAAAATAAGATAGTAAAAATTAAAGTAAAATAAAATAACATGAACAAAAATAAATTAATATAACAAAACATAAAATGAAATAAGACGAAATAAAATAAAGTAATATAACATAACAGAACATAACATAATGTAATATAACATAAAGAAACATAAAATAAAATAAAATAACATAAAATATAGCCCTGCTATATAATAAGGCAACCTAATAATACAATATAATTTTATTTTATTATCATGCTGTATGTTATATACAGCATGATAATAAAATAAAATATGTAACAGAACAGAACATAACATAACATAATATGATGTAACATAACATAACTTAAAATAAGGCAACATAATAATATTAAATAACATAAAGTAATAAAACACAACATAAAATGAAATAAGGCGAAAAAAAATAAAGTAAAATAATATAGCAACAGAACATAACATAATTAATATAATATAACAAAATAAAGTAAAATAAAGCAACATAATATAATAAAATAACATAAAATAATATAACACTACATAATAAAATAAAATAATATAACATAACATAAAGCAACATAATAAAATAAAATAACATGAACAAAAATAAATTAATATAACAAAACATTAAATGAAATAAGACGAAATAAAATAAAATAATATAACATAACATAAAGCAACATAATAAAATAAAATAACATGAACAAAAATAAATTAATATAACAAAACATAAAATGAAATAAGACGAAATAAAATAAATTAATATAACAACAGAACATAACATAATGTAATATAACACAACATAAAATGAAATAAGGCGAAATAAAATAAAATAACATAAAACATAGAACATAACATCATAGCATCACAGCAACATAATAAAATAAAATATGTAGCAGAACAGAACATAACATAATATGATGTAACATAACATAACTTAAAATAAGGCAACCTAATAATATTAAATAACATAAAGTAATATAACCCAACATAAAATGAAATAAGGCGAAATAAAATGAAGTAAGATAATATAACAACAGAACATAACATAACATAACATAATATAATATAACAACATAAAGTAAAATAAAGCAACATAATATAATAAAATAACATAAAATAATATAACACAACATAATAACATAAAATAACACAATAAAAATTTAAGTAAAATAAAACAAATAAATTAGTATAACAAAACATAAAATAAAATAAGGCGAAATAAAATAAAATTAATATAACAACATAACAGAACATAACATAATGTAATATAACACAACATAAAATGAAATAAGGCGAAATAAAATAAAATAAAATAAAATAACATAAAACATAGAACATAACATACAGCAACATAATAAAATAAAATATGTAGCAGAACAGAACATAACATAATATGATGTAACATAACATAATTTAAAATAAGGCAACATAATAATATTAAATAACATAAAGTAATATAACACAACGTAAAATGAAATAAGGCGAAATAAAATAAAGTAAAATAATATAACAACAGAACATAACATAACATAATATAATATAACAACATAAAGTAAAATAAAGCAACATAATATAATAAAATAACATAAAATAATATAACACAACATAATAACATAAAATAACACAATAAAAATGTAAGTAAAATAAAATAACATGAACAACAATAAATTAATATAACAAAACATAAAATGAAATAAGACGAAATGAAATAAAGTAATACAACATAACAGAACATAACATAATGTAATATAACATAACATAAAGAAACATAATAAAATAAAATAACATAAAATATAGAACATAACATACAGCAACATGATAAAATAAAATATGTAACAGAACAGAACATAACATACTATGATGCAACATAACATAAGTTAAAATAAGGCAATATAATAATATTAAATAACATAAAGATTACAAACACGTTATATTTACAAAACAAAAATGTACAGACAAGTTATGTTTACAAAACAAAACTAAGGTTTACCAACACGTTACGTTTACAAAACAAAATACAAAACAGAAAGTTTACAAACACGTTATGTTTATAAAACAAAAACAAAATATTTACAAACAAGTTATGTTTACAAAACAAAACTAAAGTTTACAAACACGATATGTTTACAAAACAAAATACGAAACATATTTTACTAAGTCGGCGTGTCAACTTTGAACCATTTCACAACTTTTCAGTGTTTCACAGCGATGACTTTGTCAATTTCACGTAGTTTTAGTGTTTACATGCTATAATTTTGTCAAGTTTTTTCGTATTTTACTTAGTAGGTGTGCTAACCTCGTTCCGTTTCGTAACGTTTCACCGAACATTGCGTTAGACAGGTGGTGTTTTCACAAATTTAACTAAGTTATTCTTGTAACTTGTAGTAAAATGGAATATTTTTCTGTTTCGACGTGATAAACTTGTCGAGTTTTCATATTTTACTAAGTCGGCGTGCCACCTTTGTACCATTTCACAACTTTTCAGCGTGTCACCGCTATGACTTTGTCACTTTGACGTAGTTTTAGTGTTTACATGCGATAACTTTGTCAATTTTTTATATTTACTAAATCGGTATGCTAACCTCGTTCCGTTTCGTTAGTTTTTCACCGTACATTGCGTTAGATAGGTGGTGTTTCTACAAATTTAACTAAGTTATTCTTGTAACTTGTAGTAAATGGAATATGTTTCTGTTTCGACGCGATACACTTGTCGAGTTTTCATATTTTACTAAGTCCATGTGCCAACTTTGTACCATTTCACAACTGTTCAGCGTTTAACCGCGATGACTTTGGCAATTTGACGTAGTTTTAGTGATTACATGAGATAACTTTGTCAAGTTGTTCCATATTTTACTTAGTCCGTGTGCTAACCTCGTTCCATTTCGTAACGTTTCACCGTACATTGCGTTAGACAGGTGACTTTTTCGCAAATTTAACTAAGTTATTCTTGTAACTTGTAGTAAAATGAAATATTTTTCTGTTTCCACGCGATAAACTTGTCAAGTTTTCATATTTTACTATGTCTGCGTGACAACTTTGCACCATTTCACTACTTTTCAGCGTTTCACCACGATGACTTTGTCAATTTGACGTATTTTTCTAAGTCATCTTGGTACTTTCATAACCTTCTGTGGAAATTCTTTGGCACTTTCTATCATACACCGTGAGCAATCTAGAAAAATCTTGGGTTGCGATGTCACTTCTTTAAAAACGTATGCCACCTAGCAGATCACTCTGACACTACGTTAGACGCGAGCCCCATCTAGCGCACAAAACAGCCACTAATTTGGGTTTGACATAGAAAACTATGGCTTCGACTATATCCATAACATAAATTCTTGTAAAATGGTGGCTTCGGTCACAGTCATAACGTAACTTTTAGAGTTTTGGGATGAAAACCTTATTAAATATTCGTGTTTTACTAAGACTGTGTGCTAACTTCGTAGCATTTCGTAACGTTTTACCGTTTCATTGCGTAGACAGGTGGTGTTTTCACAAAACAGTCACCTGTCTAACGCAATGTACGGTGAAACGTTACGAAATGGAACGAGGTTAGCACACCGACTAAGTAAAATATGGAACAACTTGACAAAGTTATCTCATGTAATCACTAAAACTACGTCAAATTGCCAAAGTCATCGCGGTTAAACGTTGAACAGTTGTGAAATGGCACAAAGTTGGCACATGGACTTAGTAAAATATGAAAACTCGACAAGCTTATCGCGTCGAAACAGAAACATATTCCATTTACTACAAGTTACAAGAATAACTTAGTTAAATTTGTAGAAACACCACCTGTCTAACGCAATGTACGGTGAAAAACTAACGAAACGGAACGAGGTTAGCATACCGATTTAGTAAATATGAAAAAACTTGACAAAGTTATCGCATGTAAACACTAAAACTACGACAAAGTGACAAAGTCATAGCGGTGAAACGCTGAAAAGTTGTGAAATGGTACAAAGTTGGCACGCCGACTTAGTAAAATATGAAAACTCGACAAGTTTATCACGTCGAAACAGAAAAATATTCCATTTTACTATAAGTTACAAGAATAACTTAGTTAAATTTGTGAAAACACCACCTGTCTAACGCAATGTTCGGTGAAACGTTACGAAACGGGACGAGGTTAGCACACCTACTAAGTAAAATACGAAAAAACTTGACAAAATTATAGCATGTAAACACTAAAACTACGTGAAATTGACAAAGTCATCGCTGTGAAACACTGAACAGTTGTGAAATGGTTCAAAGTTGACACGCCGACTTAGTAAAATATGTTTCGTATTTTGTTTTGTAAACATATCGTGTTTGTAAACTTTAGTTTTGTTTTGTAAACATAACTTGTTTGTAAATATTTTGTTTTTGTTTTATAAACATAACGTGTTTGTAAACTTTCTGTTTTGTATTTTGTTTTGTAAGCGTAACGTGTTGGTAAACCTTAGTTTTGTTTTGTAAACATAACTTGTCTGTACATTTTTGTTTTGTAAATATAACGTGTTTGTAATCTTTATGTTATTTAATATTATTATATTGCCTTATTTTAACTTATGTTATGTTGCATCATATTATGTTATGTTCTGTTCTGTTACATATTTTATTTTATTATGTTGCTGTATGTTATGTTCTATATTTTATGTTATTTTATTTTATTATGTTTCTTTATGTTATGTTATATTACATTATGTTATGTTGTATTACTTTATTTCATTTCGTCTTATTTCATTTTATGTTTTGTTATATTAATTTATTGTTGTTCATGTTATTTTATTTTACTTACATTTTTATTATGTTATTTTATGTTATTATGTTGTGTTATATTATTTTATGTTATTTTATTATATTATGTTGCTTTATTTTACTTTATGTTGTTATATTATATTATGTTATGTTATGTTCTGTTGTTATATTATCTTACTTCATTTTATTTCGCCTTATTTCATTTTATGTTGTGTTATGTTACTTTATGTTATTTAATATTATTATGTTGCCTTATTTTAAGTTATGTTATGTTACATCATATCATGTTATGTTCTGTTCTGCTACATATTTTATTTTATTATGTTGCTGTATGTTATGTTCTATGTTTTATGTTATTTTATTTTATTTTGCCTTATTTCATTTTATGTTTTGTTATATTAATTTATTTTTGTTCATGTTAGTTTATTTTATTATGTTGCTTTATGTTATGTTATATTATTTTATTTTATTTCGTCTTATTTCATTTAATGTTTTGTTATATTAATTTATTTTTGTTCATGTTATTTTATTTTATTATGTTGCTTTATGTTATGTTATATATTATTTTATTTTATTATGTAGTGTTATATTATTTTATGTTATTTTATTATATTATGTTGCTTTATTTTACTTTAGTTTGTTATATTATATTATGTTATGTTATGTTCTGTTGCTATATTATTTTACTTTAGTTTGTTATATTATATTATGTTATGTTATGTTCTGTTGCTATATTATTTTACTTTATTTTGTTTCGCCTTATTTCATTTTATGTTGTGTTTTATTACTTTATGTTATTTAATATTATTATGTTGCCTTATTTTAAGTTTTGTTATGTTACATCATATTATGTTATGTTATGTTCTGTTCTGTTACATATTTAATTTTATTATCATGCTGTATATTATGTTCTATATTTTATGTTATTTTATTTTATTTTATGTTTCTTTATGTTATATTACATTATGTTATGTTCTGTTATGTTATAGTACTTTATTTTATTTCGTCTTATTTCATTTTATGTTTTGTTATATTAATTTATTTGTTCATGTTATTTTATTTTACTTTAATTGTTACTATCTTATTTTATTTTATTATGTTGCTTTATGTTATGTTATATTATTTTATTACGTTGTGTTATATTATTTTATATTATGTAATTTTATTGTGTTGCTTTATGTTACATTATGTTATATTATATCACAATTATTTATGTTATGTTATTTTATTTTATTATGTTCTGTTTTTTGTATTTTATTATATTGCTTTATGTTACGTTACGTTATGTTGTTATCATGGAGTTGGTAAAATATGAAAAACTTGACAAAGTTATGGCATGTAAACACTAAAAACACGTAAAATTGACAAAGTGATGGCGGTGAAACGCTGAAAAAGTTGTGAAATGGTACAAAGTTGGCACATGGAGTTAGTAAAATATGAAGAAACTTGACAATGCTATGGCATGTAAACACTAAAAACACGTAAATTCGACAAAGTGATGGCGGTGAAACGCAGACAAAGTTGCGAAATGGTACAAAGTTGGCACATGGAGTTAATAAAATATGAAAAACTTGACAAAGTTATGGCATGTAAACACTAAAAACACGTAAAATTGACCAAGTGATGGCGGTGAAACGCTGAAAAAGTTGCGAAATGGTACAAAGTTGGCACACCGAGTTAGTAAAATATGAAAAACATGACAAAGTTATGCCATGTAAATACTAAAAACACGTAAAATTGACAAAGTGATGGCGGTAAACCGCTGAAAAAGTTGCGAAATGGTACAAAGTTGGTAAATGGAGTTAGTAAAATATGAAAAACTTGACAAAGTTATGGCATGTAAATACTAAAAACACGTAGAATTGATAAAGTGATGGCGGTGAAACGATGAAAAAAAGTTGCAAAATGGTACAAAGTTGGTACACCGAGTTAGTAAAATATGAAAAACACGACAAAATTACGGCGTAGAATAGAAAAATATACTATTTTACTACAAGTTACAAGAATAACTTAGTTAAATTTGTGAAACACCACCTGTGTAACGCAATGAAACGGTGAAACGTTACGAAATGGAACGAGGTGAGTACACTAGCTCAATGAAATAAGAAAAGTTGGCAGGGTTATTGCGTGGAAACTTTAAATGGCACTAGTTTTTAACGTTATCACTATGATTGAATGTGTAATTTTGCATGAAATTGTGTTATGGTCCTGATGTGACCCGACATTTTGACGGAAGTTGTGTTTTGCACATGGTAGGAAGCGTCATTTTAACGGAAGTTATGGTTTGCGCATGACATAAAACTGTCCTACCGTCGTATTTATTGGTTGCACAACGACAAATGTAAGTTGCCTACGTGCAGAACGTGATCGGTGTGTGCTCCATACTGAACATGGTGGCGACGCGTGAGCTACAAATTTGTATTGTTGGAAGAAATGCTATGTGACTTGCATAATGGACAATACGCATGCGCATTGCACGACATATGTATGTTGCCTACGTGCAGGACGTGACCGGTTTGTCCTACATACTGGACATAGTAGCGACGCGTGAGTTACACTTTTATATTGGAAGAAATGCTATGTGACCTTTACACTGGACGACACGCATGCGCATTGCACGAAATAAGTAAGTTGCCTACGTGCAGAACGTGACCTGTGTGTGCGCTACATACTGGACATGTAGTGAGACCCGCCATATGAATAAACGTGCTCAGACCTGTGAACGTACAGCCACTACGTGACAGATACAATGTATTACATTGTTTTTATTTACTGCTGGTTGCCTAACAACCTATAGTTGAACCGGCGACAGGTCTACCATAGGGTGCTGTGTTA
>OZ024863.1:47534363-47560818 GCA_964017155.1 Oasisia sp. SBJ-2009 | reverse complement strand
TCTGTCGACGTCGTGAAATAGACTTGGTGCGATACTTTTGAGGTTGTCAAAAAGACTTGATGCGGTACTGGTGAGACCGTGAAATTGACTTCATCCGGTAGTGTCGAGGTCGTGAAATAGGCCTGATGCGATACTGTTGAGGTCGTGAAGTAAACGTGATGCGGTACCGGACAGTTCGAAAAATAGATCCGTTGCGATAGTGTCGAGGACGTCAACTAGACCTAATATGGGTCTGGTGAGGCTACGAAATAGACCCGTTACCATTCTGTTGTTCGCTTGTGTCGTCTACTACTTGGTCTCTTGCCTCGTCTCTCAGGTCCATATCGGATATGATGTTGAGACCCTCAACGTTTCCGCTAAAGAGATGGCCGCTGTCGAATCCGGCGACGTAGCTCACGAAGTGACCGAACGGATACTGTGGGTCGTAGTCTTGCGATAGGGCCCGTGCCCGCATAGCGTGTCTGTACCTCACGGCACACCCGAGGGCCACGCGGACGGCATACAACCATATAATCACGAACATCAAAGTGACTTTACTCAAGGATTCCTCATCGTCCACGGATTTCTTGGCGCCAGTTTGTGGTATTGCAGTGTCGTCTTCGTCTGTTTTAACAATTATATATGGTACAGTATCATCTGTTTCGCCAGAATGTTCTTTGTAGCTGGTCCATCTTGGAAGCAAATTACGGAAGCTGCTCAGGCCGTCAAATATACCGGATTTGATACTGTAGAGGCCGTCAGAGAATCCTGATGCGGTACTGTCGAGGCCGCTTTTAATATCATCCCACACTTCACTATCAGGCGTAATCCAGTCTGGAAACAGTTCTTGAAGCCAAGCGATAGAGAGACTCGCGTCGCCATCGGTGTCTTCGCCACGTTGAGCGCACGGATTGTTGGAGTCAGTTTTATCGCACTCACTACACGGACTCTTGTATGGCTGGGTGTCTTTAGCAGATATTAAGATTGCCAACACACACAAGACAAAAACAAACTTCTTATCACGTATGTTTGCCATTGTAGAAACCAAGTAGACAGGTGTTACACGAGACACAACGAACAACTAAACGTGTGTCATTTCGACGATGTTTTTGTCGTCCGGCGCCTTGTATGGAACACGCGCGGTCTGATGGTCGCCGCGCCAGGAAGTAATCTGTGACGTCACCGTTTTAGACTCCAACAATCCGTTGGATGGCGCCAAATGTATTAAACTCTTTAACGAGTGGGGTTTCTTGCGATACAGTACATTCTTATTACAAAATGACCTGACAAAATGATAGCACCGGACGAAATAGAAGCACGCTAGAAAGATAACATTAACAGTTAGTGTTATTCTTGTGTAGTGTATGCTTTCCACGGAATTTGCTAGCAACTCTAATTAAATTAGTAAACGTATAAATCGCACACAAACGAATGATATATATATATATATATATATATATATATATATATATATATATATATATATATATATATATATATATATATATATATGGGAAACCCGGACAATTTTGGAGAGTTTGTTGTGTATCGGCCAAACACACTAAAACACAATAGGGCATGGCACTGTTTTTTTATTGACATCATTATTTTTGATAAATCCGGACTATCCCGTTTTACCCGCAAAATTCCCATTTTACCCGCATTTACGGGTAAAATAGGATTTTGATCCGGTAAATATGGGATGCATATTTAATTGTGTCATTCGCTAATGTGACGTGGTCTTACATATTCAGAATAGTTATTTTAAGTAACTAATATATTAGAACTAGTAAACTACAATAAGAATAGCCAAGATATGGTAAGGTCGTACAAGCAAAATGTCATACTTCTTTGTGAATTTGACTGCCACAACGTGGCGAAGACACCGATGGCGACGCGAGTCTCTCTATCGCTTGGCTTCAAGAACTGTTTCCAGACTGGATTACGCCTGATAGTGAAGTGTGGGATGATATTAAAAGCGGCCTCGACAGTACCGCATCAGGATTCTCTGACGGCCTCTACAGTATCAAATCCGGTATATTTGACGGCCTGAGCAGCTTCCGTAATTTGCTTCCAAGATGGACCAGCTACAAAGAACATTCTGGCGAAACAGATGATACTGTACCATATATAATTGTTAAAACAGACGAAGACGACACTGCAATACCACAAACTGGCGCCAAGAAATCCGTGGACGATGAGGAATCCTTGAGTAAAGTCACTTTGATGTTCGTGATTATATGGTTGTATGCCGTCCGCGTGGCCCTCGGGTGTGCCGTGAGGTACAGACACGCTATGCGGGCACGGGCCCTATCGCAAGACTACGACCCACAGTATCCGTTCGGTCACTTCGTGAGCTACGTCGCCGGATTCGACAGCGGCCATCTCTTTAGCGGAAACGTTGAGGGTCTCAACATCATATCCGATATGGACCTGAGAGACGAGGCAAGAGACCAAGTAGTAGACGACACAAGCGAACAACAGAATGGTAACGGGTCTATTTCGTAGCCTCACCAGACCCATATTAGGTCTAGTTGACGTCCTCGACACTATCGCAACGGATCTATTTTTCGAACTGTCCGGTACCGCATCACGTTTATTTCACGACCTCAACAGTATCGCATCAGGCCTATTTCACGAGGAAGATGGAGAAGAGCGTGGGGGCCAGTACACAACCTTGCTTGACCCCATTTGTGACATTGAACGATTCCGAGACTTCCCCTCTAACACTAACATTCGCCATCATTCCGGTATGTAGGGCCTCGATCATTGTTGTGAACTTCTCTGGGCAGCCATACTTCCTCAGTAGCTGTCATAGCCCGGTCCTCCCAACTGAATCGAACGCCTTACTGAATTCGACAAATACCATGTACAGTGGTCGGTCCTGCCCAATGCACTTTACTTGTAGTTGTCGGAGACAAAATATCATATCCACGGTGCTCCGGTTACCTCTGAAGCCACATTGTGTCTCCGGAACTACCTCTGGTGTTATGTAGGTAGATAGTCTGTTGAGGAGGCTCCTGGCGAAGATCTTGCCTGCTATGGAAAGAAGAGAGATTCCTCTATAGTTCCCTCAGTCTGTTCGATCACCTTTCTTGTAGATGGTTACAATGCTGACATCCTTCCATGCTTGTGGTACAGAACCCACCTCCCGGGCAGTGGTGATTATTTGGTGCAGTCTGCTGAACAGATTGTCTCCTCCGTGCTTCCATACTTCTGCAGGAATTCCATCTCCTCCAGGTGCTTTGCCATCTTTCAGGCCAGCGATTGCTCTAGCCATCTCATCCATAGTTGGAATCTCATCGAGGCTTGTCTTGATAATGCGCTGCGGGATGTTGTCCAGAGCTTCGTGGTGTATGTCGCCAGGGACGTTGAATAGCTTGTGGAAGAGTTCACTCCATCTTGCCACAACTCTCTTGCTCTCAGAGAAGGTCTCCATTCCATCTGTTGATTTCAGTTGAACAGGTCCTTTCTTTTTGGGTCCCCACACTTCCTTCAGTCCATTGTAGAAGCCCTTCATGTTGTTACTGTCAGCAGCTCTCAGCAGCTCCACTGCCTTCCTTTCCCACCAGTCTGACTTCAGTGCAAGGGTGCGTTTTTGTAGCAGTCTGCAGGCATCTTTGTATGCTGCAGTGGTTGATCTAGTGTTCCTGGTTTGCAACACTCTCTGGTGGGCTTGGTCTCTTCTGCTCATAAGAGTCTGTAGCTCCTGGTCGTTGGGGTCGAACCAGTCCTGGTGTTTTCTGTCTGGCTTGCCAAGATATGTCTTGGATGTGTTGTACACGACCTGCTGCAGAGCTACCCATTCCTCGTCTGGTGTTGATGTTTCCTTCTCTACCCATTGGGCGAGAGCACTGTCCATCTCCTGCTCAAAACTCTCCCTATGGCTGGTGGTACTTAGTTTTGCAGTGTTCAGCTTGGTCAGCTTACTTGTTCCTTGCCTGTTGTGCTTTTGTCGTATTCTGAAATCCACAATTCTTACGCCTACTATTATAATACCCTAGGAGTATTTCGTATTTTTGTGCATATGGTGCCATATTTAACAGAACAATAATATTTGACAACAAAGTCTATTTATATCAACTTTTTGCGACGAAAACAAATCAAACCAAGAGTC
This sequence comes from Oasisia sp. SBJ-2009, assembly GCA_964017155.1. Lineage (NCBI taxonomy): Eukaryota > Metazoa > Annelida > Polychaeta > Sabellida > Siboglinidae > Oasisia > Oasisia sp. SBJ-2009. The sequence goes on along the minus strand of OZ024863.1, from coordinate 47,556,722 downwards.
GTTAAGGTATGTGCCCTACTATTGAATTTGTCCAACCAAACGTGGAAATAGGTGCAATGCGCATTTGTAGACCCCGCTATATTGACCTGAGATAGAGAATAAGGCAACAGATAATACCTACTATAAGTTTCCTATATAAATACAATATATCTACAAACGCAAATGTTAATTATGTACGTGGCAAGCAGAAACCATATCACACAAATGTTGTGGATGCCATGTTAATATTACCCTTAATACAATAACATTTCACATGTTTCGACCTAATAAAACAATGCTTACAACGACATCTTGATTCTTATCATTAAGTTACTAAAATATTGCATTTGGACCATGCGCAATACATACAAGCACGAATTTAATAAGTGACACCGCTGACCAATAATGCGATGTTTATATGTAGCATAATATATATGCGTACATTTACACAAAGATACATTTAACTAGTATTGGTGTCGGGACAATGCCGTTGTGCGAGTTGAAGAAAATGTAATTAAAGTTCTGTTCCACCGTAACCCACCTTAAATGTGCTGGTTCATGTCCGGGTAATCTAGTCGGAGTGACAATTAAGCCGTCAATCGATGCCTTCTCGGCGACTTTCAATGTAATTCAAATTGTCAGTAACACCAGTACTTCCAAATTAAACCATTACTTAAAACGTTATCTGTTTAGAACATGTCAAATGCGCTTCTTTGGAGTTTGCATTTGCGCAGACAACACAATTGGCGCATCCCGTGATCGTTCGACGGACAACCATACGTGCGGACAGCCAGTCTCTGCATGCATCATGACCACAGCATATGCAACTTGTCTCTTGTTTCGGCCGCATCTTATCACACATCGAGGGCAACCGGAACGTGTTTATAAACATGTCGAACGCTGTATGGAGAGCTAGTCATATTGCCATTTTTATTCGGTGTTTCCTTTTATACAATTAGGCTTATGCGAAAAGAACTTTATTATATTGTAAATATATATATATATATATATATATATATATATATATATATATATATATATATATATATATATATATATATATATACATGCGTCAAGTTGCATAATATATAAAGTATCCATAAAGTCCAATATGTAAACATCGCAATGAGTATTCGTATATATATATATATATATATATATATATATACATATATACCTATATACCTATATATATATATATATATATATATATATATCTATATATATATATATATATATATATATATATAAGCATGCATATCATGCGATGTTACTTTATATATTTTGCAACTTGACGCATGTACAGTTTTCCCCCTCTTATATGGCCCCCTCGTCATCGGCAACCCGGATTATGCGGCTACATTTTCCTTGCAATAGCTTTTTGTAATACAAACTACCCCACACCAGCGGCCACTCGGCTAACGCGGTCAACGGTTAGGGATGCATAGAGTCTACCCCTCTTCAGCGGTCAATTGGCAGTCGAAAACTGCAATCGTTAATCTCAAGTCCAAAACAGATTATATAGACCTACCATACACTCTCGTCGTTCGCCACTTAGTAAAACATCACATAGATGGTTATTGTTGCAATGTTAAATGTCTCGTATGCTGACAACGTACGTGTGTGCTTAAAACGAGCGGCCAGTTTGCTTTGAAACAGGGCCATTCATCAATGGTTCTCCTCATCGGCTCATACGGTCACTTTGGTTTCCCTGAAGGGTTGACCGTATAAAAGGAGAACTAATGAATAATTTATTTATATATATATATATATATATATATATATATATATATATATATATATATATATATATAAAAGGCAGTTCTTATATAGCGCAATATCCAATCCTCAGGACTGTTCAAAGCGCGTTGCACTTTACTTCCCTGACAGACCTGTTCACTCAGACACCATCTCGGCTTCTCTGGGAAGCATCCAGCCATATGCTACAATTAATGCGCGAAGGCTGCTCCTACACATATCCACCACTGTATATAGCCAAGTACTCATTTAATTCAGCTGAGTGAACTGGAGCAATGTAGAGTGACAAAACTTGCCCAAGGTTTTAACGCCGCAGCCAGGATTCGAACCCGGGTTCTCGTAGTCGAGAGTCCGAAGCTCTACCCCTGAGCCACTGCGCTCTACTATATATATATATATATATATATATATATATATATATATATATATATATATATATATATAACCGTTTCAAGTGTTTCCCCATTCAGGATAATTTTGACTTCTTGAGTTACGCTTAGTTCTTGAGTCTAATATATATATATATATATATATATATATATATATATATATATATATATATATATATATATATATATATATATATATATAATAGACAGCGTAACTCAACATATATACATATATATATATATACATTATAATATCATACGTAACGTATATATATATATATATATATATATATATATATATATATATATACATATATATATATATATATATATATATATATATATATATATATATATATATATGTATATATATATATATATATATATATAAGTTTGCTAAGTAACAACTTGTCATATTTCATCTTAGAATCTTGTGAGGAGGTAGTATTAGTTTATGAGTATTTCAGCGTATAATAGTTTTTCGTGAGAGTGAACGATAATTAAAGTATCACAGTTTGATTCAACCATGCCTATTCCGGGCAAAATGGGATATACTTATTACTTATGCTGGAAAATGGGATTATCCCGTTGCGCATGTTATGTCGTCTTTTTTGTATTTTAATTGAAAAACATTAAAAATGCAATTTACTTTGAAAATATGCCTGTTTCTGTATGTCACTATGTTACTTACAGATGTGAGGTCTGTGGATTACATTATAATAACACAAGTTTTATTAGCAAATCAACTGAGTTGGATTGACATTACAATAGGTTACAATTAACTCATCAAAACATTATACAAATACAATAGAAATACATTTGATACCGCAAATCATACCGTATTAATAGCCTTTTTACTGACAGTTGTATAAAGCCCACGGTATAAAGGAGTTACGAAATCTATTCGTTCTAGTAACTGGTAACGGGTACACATTTTCTTGTCTAATATTATATTCGGTATGTCTTTTGTCAGGCAGCAGATAATGTAATCTATGTGTGCCGACTTTAATGTTATCAAAATATTTTCGACAAATGCTCTCCCGTCTTACATTCAATGTATCCAGGTTAGCACGTCTGGGTATCTCCGCGTAACCCAATCCAGGAAAATACATTTTAATGCCCCTTTTTGTACAACTACAATATTGTCAGACAAATATTGGGGGAAGTTAGTGTGCCATACAGGACATGCATATTCTAAAACTGGTCTCACCACACTAACATATACACTGACCAGATATTTCTGTGTAATCCCTGCACGCTTTAACTGATATAACATGTACAAGCGTTTACCAGCTTTTTTCACAATATTATCCACGTGTTTGTTCCATGTCAGATCTTGAGAAATGGTCACACCTAATAGTTTGGCATGACAAACTTGTGCTATATCCCTCCCATCAATCTTTATATCCGGGATAGTGCTTCTGAAATTGCCATCTTGTGCAAAACGTATGATTATTTCTTTTGATTTTTCCGAATTAATTCTTACGTCCTTCTGTTCTGTCCATCTAGCAGCTATATCAACCGACTCTTGTATAACAGATACACCCTTTCTGTCGCATATTTCAAATAACGTACTGTCATCTACATACTTATATAGTGGAACAGTCGTTTTTAAATTATTTATGTAAACAAGGAAACCTTTAGGTCCAGACAATGTCCCTTGCGGTACTCCCCCATTATTTTACAGGAATAGTAATCCACCCACATTGTCTGGACCTAAAGGTTTCCTTGTTTACATAAATAATTTAAAAACGACTGTTCCACTATATAAGTATGTAGATGACAGTACGTTATTTGAAATATGCGACAGAAAGGGTGTATCTGTTATACAAGAGTCGGTTGATATAGCTGCTAGATGGACAGAACAGAAGGACGTAAGAATTAATTCGGAAAAATCAAAAGAAATAATCATACGTTTTGCACAAGATGGCAATTTCAGAAGCACTATCCCGGATATAAAGATTGATGGGAGGGATATAGCACAAGTTTGTCATGCCAAACTATTAGGTGTGACCATTTCTCAAGATCTGACATGGAACAAACACGTGGATAATATTGTGAAAAAAGCTGGTAAACGCTTGTACATGTTATATCAGTTAAAGCGTGCAGGGATTACACAGAAATATCTGGTCAGTGTATATGTTAGTGTGGTGAGACCAGTTTTAGAATATGCATGTCCTGTATGGCACACTAACTTGCCCCAATATTTGTCTGACAATATTGTAGTTGTACAAAAAGGGGCATTAAAATGTATTTTCCTGGATTGGGTTACGCGGAGATACCCAGACGTGCTAACCTGGATACATTGAATGTAAGACGGGAGAGCATTTGTCGAAAATATTTTGATAACATTAAAGTCGGCACACATAGATTACATTATCTGCTGCCTGACAAAAGACATACCGAATATAATATTAGACAAGAAAATGTGTACCCGTTACCAGTTACTAGAACGAATAGATTTCGTAACTCCTTTATACCGTGGGCTTTATACAACTGTCAGTAAAAAGGCTATTAATACGGTATGATTTGCGGTATCAAATGTATTTCTATTGTATTTGTATAATGTTTTGATGAGTTAATTGTAACCTATTGTAATGTCAATCCAACTCAGTTGATTTGCTAATAAAACTTGTGTTATTATAATGTAATCCACAGACCTCACATCTGTAAGTAACATAGTGACATACAGAAACAGGCATATTTTCAAAGTAAATTGCATTTTTAATGTTTTTCAATTAAAATACAAAAAAGACGACATAACATGCGCAACGGGATAATCCCATTTTCCAGCATAAGTAATAAGTATATCCCATTTTGCCCGGAATAGGCATGGTTGAATCAAACTGTGATACTTTAATTATCGTTCACTCTCACGAAAAACTATTATACGCTGAAATACTCATAAACTAATACTACCTCCTCACAAGATTCTAAGATGAAATATGACAAGTTGTTACTTAGCAAACTTATATATATATATATATATATATATATATACATATATATATATATATATATATATATATATATATATATATATATATATATGTATATATATATATATATATATATATATATATATATATATATATATATACGTTACGTATGATATTATAATGTATATATATATATATGTATATATGTTGAGTTACGCTGTCTATTATATATATATATATATATATATATATATATATATATATATATATATTAGACTCAAGAACTAAGCGTAACTCAAGAAGTCAAAATTATCCTGAATGGGGAAACACTTGAAACGGTTATATATATATATATATATATATATATATATATATATATATATATATATATATATATAGTAGAGCGCAGTGGCTCAGGGGTAGAGCTTCGGACTCTCGACTACGAGAACCCGGGTTCGAATCCTGGCTGCGGCGTTAAAACCTTGGGCAAGTTTTGTCACTCTACATTGCTCCAGTTCACTCAGCTGAATTAAATGAGTACTTGGCTATATACAGTGGTGGATATGTGTAGGAGCAGCCTTCGCGCATTAATTGTAGCATATGGCTGGATGCTTCCCAGAGAAGCCGAGATGGTGTCTGAGTGAACAGGTCTGTCAGGGAAGTAAAGTGCAACGCGCTTTGAACAGTCCTGAGGATTGGATATTGCGCTATATAAGAACTGCCTTTTATATATATATATATATATATATATATATATATATATATATATATATATATATATATATATATATATATATATATATATATATAAATAAATTATTCATTAGTTCTCCTTTTATACGGTCAACCCTTCAGGGAAACCAAAGTGACCGTATGAGCCGATGAGGAGAACCATTGATGAATGGCCCTGTTTCAAAGCAAACTGGCCGCTCGTTTTAAGCACACACGTACGTTGTCAGCATACGAGACATTTAACATTGCAACAATAACCATCTATGTGATGTTTTACTAAGTGGCGAACGACGAGAGTGTATGGTAGGTCTATATAATCTGTTTTGGACTTGAGATTAACGATTGCAGTTTTCGACTGCCAATTGACCGCTGAAGAGGGGTAGACTCTATGCATCCCTAACCGTTGACCGCGTTAGCCGAGTGGCCGCTGGTGTGGGGTAGTTTGTATTACAAAAAGCTATTGCAAGGAAAATGTAGCCGCATAATCCGGGTTGCCGATGACGAGGGGGCCATATAAGAGGGGGAAAACTGTACATGCGTCAAGTTGCAAAATATATAAAGTAACATCGCATGATATGCATGCTTATATATATATATATATATATATATATATATATATATAGATATATATATATATATATATATATATATATAGGTATATAGGTATATATGTATATATATATATATATATATATACGAATACTCATTGCGATGTTTACATATTGGACTTTATGGATACTTTATATATTATGCAACTTGACGCATGTATATATATATATATATATATATATATATATATATATATATATATATATATATATATATATATATATATATTTACAATATAATAAAGTTCTTTTCGCATAAGCCTAATTGTATAAAAGGAAACACCGAATAAAAATGGCAATATGACTAGCTCTCCATACAGCGTTCGACATGTTTATAAACACGTTCCGGTTGCCCTCGATGTGTGATAAGATGCGGCCGAAACAAGAGACAAGTTGCATATGCTGTGGTCATGATGCATGCAGAGACTGGCTGTCCGCACGTATGGTTGTCCGTCGAACGATCACGGGATGCGCCAATTGTGTTGTCTGCGCAAATGCAAACTCCAAAGAAGCGCATTTGACATGTTCTAAACAGATAACGTTTTAAGTAATGGTTTAATTTGGAAGTACTGGTGTTACTGACAATTTGAATTACATTGAAAGTCGCCGAGAAGGCATCGATTGACGGCTTAATTGTCACTCCGACTAGATTACCCGGACATGAACCAGCACATTTAAGGTGGGTTACGGTGGAACAGAACTTTAATTACATTTTCTTCAACTCGCACAACGGCATTGTCCCGACACCAATACTAGTTAAATGTATCTTTGTGTAAATGTACGCATATATATTATGCTACATATAAACATCGCATTATTGGTCAGCGGTGTCACTTATTAAATTCGTGCTTGTATGTATTGCGCATGGTCCAAATGCAATATTTTAGTAACTTAATGATAAGAATCAAGATGTCGTTGTAAGCATTGTTTTATTAGGTCGAAACATGTGAAATGTTATTGTATTAAGGGTAATATTAACATGGCATCCACAACATTTGTGTGATATGGTTTCTGCTTGCCACGTACATAATTAACATTTGCGTTTGTAGATATATTGTATTTATATAGGAAACTTATAGTAGGTATTATCTGTTGCCTTATTCTCTATCTCAGGTCAATATAGCGGGGTCTACAAATGCGCATTGCACCTATTTCCACGTTTGGTTGGACAAATTCAATAGTAGGGCACATACCTTAACGACTCTTGGTTTGATTTGTTTTCGTCGCAAAAAGTTGATATAAATAGACTTTGTTGTCAAATATTATTGTTCTGTTAAATATGGCACCATATGCACAAAAATACGAAATACTCCTAGGGTATTATAATAGTAGGCGTAAGAATTGTGGATTTCAGAATACGACAAAAGCACAACAGGCAAGGAACAAGTAAGCTGACCAAGCTGAACACTGCAAAACTAAGTACCACCAGCCATAGGGAGAGTTTTGAGCAGGAGATGGACAGTGCTCTCGCCCAATGGGTAGAGAAGGAAACATCAACACCAGACGAGGAATGGGTAGCTCTGCAGCAGGTCGTGTACAACACATCCAAGACATATCTTGGCAAGCCAGACAGAAAACACCAGGACTGGTTCGACCCCAACGACCAGGAGCTACAGACTCTTATGAGCAGAAGAGACCAAGCCCACCAGAGAGTGTTGCAAACCAGGAACACTAGATCAACCACTGCAGCATACAAAGATGCCTGCAGACTGCTACAAAAACGCACCCTTGCACTGAAGTCAGACTGGTGGGAAAGGAAGGCAGTGGAGCTGCTGAGAGCTGCTGACAGTAACAACATGAAGGGCTTCTACAATGGACTGAAGGAAGTGTGGGGACCCAAAAAGAAAGGACCTGTTCAACTGAAATCAACAGATGGAATGGAGACCTTCTCTGAGAGCAAGAGAGTTGTGGCAAGATGGAGTGAACTCTTCCACAAGCTATTCAACGTCCCTGGCGACATACACCACGAAGCTCTGGACAACATCCCGCAGCGCATTATCAAGACAAGCCTCGATGAGATTCCAACTATGGATGAGATGGCTAGAGCAATCGCTGGCCTGAAAGATGGCAAAGCACCTGGAGGAGATGGAATTCCTGCAGAAGTATGGAAGCACGGAGGAGACAATCTGTTCAGCAGACTGCACCAAATAATCACCACTGCCCGGGAGGTGGGTTCTGTACCACAAGCATGGAAGGATGTCAGCATTGTAACCATCTACAAGAAAGGTGATCGAACAGACTGAGGGAACTATAGAGGAATCTCTCTTCTTTCCATAGCAGGCAAGATCTTCGCCAGGAGCCTCCTCAACAGACTATCTACCTACATAACACCAGAGGTAGTTCCGGAGACACAATGTGGCTTCAGAGGTAACCGGAGCACCGTGGATATGATATTTTGTCTCCGACAACTACAAGTAAAGTGCATTGGGCAGGACCGACCACTGTACATGGTATTTGTCGAATTCAGTAAGGCGTTCGATTCAGTTGGGAGGACCGGGCTATGACAGCTACTGAGGAAGTATGGCTGCCCAGAGAAGTTCACAACAATGATCGAGGCCCTACATACCGGAATGATGGCGAATGTTAGTGTTAGAGGGGAAGTCTCGGAATCGTTCAATGTCACAAATGGGGTCAAGCAAGGTTGTGTACTGGCCCCCACGCTCTTCTCCATCTTCCTATCAGCAACGCGCGACGATGCATTCCGAGACATAGGGGATGGCGTGTACATACAGTCCAGACAGAGCGCTGACCTATTCAACGTAGACACTTCATAGCGAAGACCAAGACAACTCGGATACTGATGAGAGAGCTGCTATTCGCAGATGACAGTGCACTGGTTGCACACTCTGCTGAAGAGATGCAGAAAATAGTGGATGCTTTCTCCAATGCGTAAAAGAAGTTCGGCCTGAAGATTAACATCAAGAAGACCGAGGTGCTGTACCAACCCAACTCTACAAGAACCCTAGAGGAGGATATCATGGTTGATGGAAACAAGCTGAACTCTGTTACACTATATCAACTAATGGATGCATTGACGATGAAATACAGAGGAGGATGGCCAAGGCTAGTGCATCTTTCGGCCGACTACGCCAGAGACTCTGGAACAACCACCATGTGTCCAAGCGGATTAAAGGCAATATATACCGTGCAATCGTACTGTCCACCCTCCTATACGGAGCCGAGGCCTGGACAGTGTATAGACGACAGGTGAAAAAGCTGCATGCCTTCACGATGCAACATCTGCGTTCGATCATGAGGATAACCTGGATGGACAAAGTAAAAAACAAGGAAATACTCGAACGGACAGGGCTGCCATCTATGGAAGATCTGCTGATCAGAAAGAATCTCCGGTGGACTGGACACCTCATGAGGATGTCACCAGACAGGCTACCAAAGCAGGTTCTATATTCCCAACTGTCTTCTGGTCAGAGAAAGAGAGGGCGCCCTCGCCTCCGATTCAAGGATACCATCAAGAGAAACCTGAAGCTGAGAGACATAAAGATCGACTCCTAGACATCACTCTCACAGCAGAGGGATAAATGGAGAGCAACAGTCAAGTGATGGAAGCAGTCTTTGTCGCTCCGCGACCGACAGCATGATGATGATGATGATGATGATGATGATGATGATGATGATGATGATGATGATGATGATGATGAATTTGGTGTAACTGTTCTGGAAGCGGAATAGATAATGAGGCAAATGACTCTCTAAGGTGTAGACCGTACCAATACACTGCTAAGAAGATCCACTTAGCTCTATGCCCTTTAAGTAACTGCAGAACTTGTTTTTGATAAATAGAGATTATATTTGTGTTCTAATATCTCCAATATTAAGACCTTTGTCCGAAAAGTGTTTAATATTGATTCTCTTTCAAAAGCTTCGGGTTTGCTGTTCCAATGAAACGGATATGCCAATTTGTTCAAATTTGTTCACCTTATTTGGCACTGAGGTAAGACTCCCTATGTACCAAATGGAGCTGCATAGCACAGCTTGCAGGGTAACACTATCCGCTACTACTGCCAAGTCATCTGCGTACAGTAGTTTCCGGAGTATGTCTTTTGTACATATCTTTCTGCTTATCAGTTCCACCACAGCGAGACACAATAGTGGATCCAGTGCGCTCCCTAGTGTCAGGCCAACATTTATTTTGAACTCTTCTGACACTCCCGGTCCATACAGCACCCTGCTCTTTGTGTTCTCATACGTCCCCTCCAACACCCTGCTCTTTGTGTTCTCACACGTCCCCTCCAACACCCTGCTCTTTGTGTTCTCATACGTCCCCTCCAACACCCTGCTCTTTGTGTTCTCATACGTCCCCTCCAACACCCTGCTCTTTGTGTTCTCATACGTCCCCTCCAACACCCTGCTCTTTGTGTTCTCATACGTCCCCTCCAACACCCTGCTCTTTGTGTTCTCATACGTCCCCTCCAACACCCTGCTCTTTGTGTTCTCATACGTCCCCTCCAACACCCTGCTCTTTGTGTTCTCATACGTCCCCTCCAACACCCTGCTCTTTGTGTTCTCATACGTCCCCTCCAACACCCTGCTCTTTGTGTTCTCATACGTCCCCTCCAACACCCTGCTCTTTGTGTTCTCATACGTCCCCTCCAACACCCTGCTCTTTGTGTTCTCATACGTCCCCTCCAACACCCTGCTCTTTGTGTTCTCATACGTCCCCTCCAACACCCTGCTCTTTGTGTTCTCATACGTCCCCTCCAACACCCTGCTCTTTGTGTTCTCATACGTCCCCTCCAACACCCTGCTCTTTGTGTTCTCATACGTCCCCTCCAACACCCTGCTCTTTGTGTTCTCATACGTCCCCTCCAACACCCTGCTCTTTGTGTTCTCATACGTCCCCTCCAACACCCTGCTCTTTGTGTTCTCATACGTCCCCTCCAACACCCTGCTCTTTGTGTTCTCATACGTCCCCTCCAACACCCTGCTCTTTGTGTTCTCATACGTCCCCTCCAACACCCTGCTCTTTGTGTTCTCATACGTCCCCTCCAACACCCTGCTCTTTGTGTTCTCATACGTCCCCTCCAACACCCTGCTCTTTGTGTTCTCATACGTCCCCTCCAACACCCTGCTCTTTGTGTTCTCATACGTCCCCTCCAACACCTGACTTCCTCCTCTGAGTTCTCATACGTCCCCTCCAACACCTGACTTCCTCCTCTGAGTTCTCATACGTCCCCTCCAACACCTGACTTCCTCCTCTGAGTTCTCATACGTCCCCTCCAACACCTGACTTCCTCCTCTGAGACCCTCCGCCTCAGTGTTGTCATCACGTCTCTTGCGAGTGTATAAAAGGCCTTCTCCAGGTCTGTGAATCTAACTGCCATATCCTCCTGTCCTTCCAGTTTCTTCTGCACTAGCTACCTCAGGGCAAATATCCCCATCCGCTCTCCCTCTTCCTTACCTAAACACCTGCTGTTCTATTCCAATTTCCTTTTCTACTACTGCTTTTATTCTGTCACCCAGGATTCTGTTAAGCAACTTCAACATGTGGCTTAGCAACATAATGCCTCTATATTTTCGCGGTTCATGCAGGTCTGATTTTCTTTTCCATATTGGGACAATCAACCCCGTTCTCTATTCCTCTGGGAACTCCCCCTCTCTCATCCACAACTATAATCCATTTACTGCGAAGAATGTCCCTTGGGAAGATGTCATTTGTTTATTTCCAACCACAACAATTATGAATTATACATCACTGTGTTGGTGGAAAGGGGTGAACAGAAGTGAAATATTTATAGTGTTTCAACATTTATATATATTACGAATTTGCTTATATTTTCGATTACGAGTTTGCTTATACTTATGAGGATACTGGCGCATAAAAAGTCATTATTATTATTATTAATTACAATTTGCCCTAACAGTAAATACCAATATTGGGACTACGGTTTTTCCGTAGTTGTACTATTTTTTGGAACAGAGATCTATGCTTCCTTCGATTTAGTGTTATATCAGTTGCAGGCTGAATCGTAATGCGATTCTTATTTTACTCTAAAGTTTACTTTGTAAGGAATTTCTATGGTTTCTTCTTCGGAAGGAGGGTCTAGATTAATACAAAAAAGAAATCTGACGCTGACAACATAATTATGTCCACACAACACACTCTGTTATACATAAAAGTACGCACACACGCACCCAGGCTCTCTCTCTCTCTCTCTCTGTCCCTCTCTCTCTCTCTCTGTCCCTCTCTCTCTCTCTCTCTCTCTCTCTTTGTCTCCCGTTTCTCAATCTCCCTTCGTCTCCCCTCTCTCTCTTTCCTTCCCCGTCCTTCCTCCCTCATTCCTTCTATTCCCTCCCTGCATCAACAGATTAATGTTTTATTGTGCGACACTGGTGATGTCTTGAAGTAGACTTGATGCGGTACTGGAGAGACCGTGAAATTGACTTCATTCGGTAGTGTCGAGGTCGTGAAATAGGCCTGATGCGATACTGTTGAGGTCGTGAAGTAAACGTGATGCGGTACCGGACAGTTCGAGAAATAGATCCGTTGCGATAGTGTCGAGGGCGTCAACTAGACCTAATATGGGTCTGGTCAGGCTGCGAAATAGACCCGTTACCATACTGTGGAGGTCGTAATACAGACCCGTTGCGATACTGTTGAGGCCGTGGTGTAGCCCTGATCCAATAGTGTTGAGGCCGTGAAATAGCCCCAATTTGATAATGCTGAGCACAGCACCCGTTGAACATCCACAGCAGGCTCTCGAGTGAGTGTCGTGTCGATCTGTGTCGTCGTGTAGCGTTCCGCTTTTAATAACATCCCACAATTCACTATCAGGCGTAATCCAGTTTGGAAATAGTTCTTGAAGCCAAGCGACACAGAGACTCGCGTCGCCGTCGGTGTCTTCGCCACGTTGGGCGCACGGATTGTTGGAGTCAGTTTTATCGCACACATACTGACCCGTGTATGGCTGGGTGTCTTTAGCAGATATCGAGATTGTCAACACACACAGGACAAAAACAAACACTTTATCACGCATGTTTGCCATTGTAGAAACCAAGAAGACAGGTGTTACACGAGACACAACGAACAACTAAAGTTGTGTCATTTCGACGATGTTTTTGTCGTCCGGCGCCTTGTATGGAACACGCGCGGTCTGATGGTCGCCGCGTCAGGAAGTAATCTGTGACGTCACCGTTTTAGACTCCAACAATCCGTTGGATGGCGCGAGTGGAGTTTCTTGTGATACAGTACATTCTTACTACAAAATGACATCTTCAGCATAACAGGGAACCTGTTTTGCGTATAAGTCCATGGTCAACGCGTGACAGACAGACAGACAGACAGACAGACAGACAGACAGACAGACAGACAGACAGACAGACAGGCAGGCAGGCAGGCAGGCAGGCAGGCAGGCAGGCAGGCAGGCAGGCAGGCAGGCAGGCAGACAGGCAGGCAGGCAGGCAGGCAGGCAGGCAGGCAGGCATGCAGACAGACAGACAGACAGACAGACAGACAGACAGAGACAATCTCCTTTTACAAGATATACAAAGTCTAGCAGCAATGAATTGTGGATTGTTTGACGTGTACAGTTACTCCCTGTCAAGATATTTCACAGTGAGTGCGCAATACTGAGCAGGCACTCCGAATGTATATCAATGCATATGAGATAGTAGGCAGAATGGTCTAGAGGTCAATCAGCTCGGTGCTCATGAAAAGAAATGTTCTTCTATGCTAACAACGTCAAACTTTAAATGATTGGCTTCATTACTTACTCGTTGAATCGAATCTCACACTTCCGTCGACTATGACTATCTGATATTCACAAAGTATTTGTCTTGTACATATGTTACTATCAAGAAATCATGTGTTGCATTAGCACACTGTATTGAATTTAACATGGCACGTCAGCTCATTTGGTACATAGAATTGAATTGAATTGACCGTAACCAATGGACTGTTCACAAATATGAGGACCACAGTGGAAATAAGTGTACGTTTGTGTGCTTTAATTTATTTATTCTCGGTATAATGATATATATATATATATATATATATATATATATATATATATATATATATATATATATATATATATAGTTATTCTTTTATTTGCTTTCGCATCCAAACTATGTTCAATTGTCATGTATATACTTTTACCAAATAAACTCAATCACCCAATCAGTCAAGTGTTCCTATGCGTTGTCCACCAGAACAACAGACATCCGAATTTTCGAGTAATACACAACATGGCCAAAAGGTAGCAGCCATGGGGGGAACAACCGGGTGGTTTATGTTTAGTATGACGGTTGTCTGGTTTTGACTTTAAAATGTAAAAAAAATCGGCAAGTCTGTTTGTTTTAAGCCACAATTTCTCAAGTAAGAACATTTCCGTGTCAGCTTTTGTCCCGAAGATAAACCGTCCTCAGTAAAATGCCTGCTGTAGAGCATACTTGATAAAGTCGACCGGGGGCAAATTACTAAAAGATACATGAAATGTGGTTTTCGTTCGCCACTCTGTGTGTGTGCCACTTACTTAACATCACAGACTGTTGGGCGATTGCACCCCAAACGTGGTGTTACGATGTACATTGGAAGAAACAAGCAGGCAATATTAATGTTATACATTGTTTATAAGGTCGTTTAATTGTACAAGTTCGTGAGATATTGAGTCAAGTTATCGAGTTTCACTGTATTTAGTGCAGTATCTACATATACCATTGCATCATATATACATATGTATAAAACAATACGGAGGCAATTATAGAATGTGAATTAAAAGTCAATTAAAATGCTTAAGATGCTAAAACCTACGAACCTATTGAGAAGGGTTAAGTATTATTTTCTTACGAAAGATAGAAGAGACAAAAGGCACATAGTAATGTCAGGGAGGGAACGGTATATAGATACTGCAAGTGTTCATTCTTAAAAATTGCGATGAATATATGTAAGAAACTATGTACCGAGTGTGCGTATATTGCAACAGGATAACTGTATCAAAAAGCAGTTTACAATTTTGTTTTTGTTGTTGAATCAAACGTTCATTGGTATGTTCGTTCGTCCGTCCGTCCGTTCTTCCGCCTGCCCGTTCGCTCGCTCGCTCGCTCACTCACTCACTCACTCACACACTCACTCACTCACTCACTCATTCATCATTAATTGCAGAATGTATGCTGTGTAATACCCTAGTGTATATGATTTACATTCAAATAATCCACTGGCACTAGCGCGGCGAGTATGTGTCATAAGTTAAAGCTCGTTTTGTCGACAATAGCTTGCGAGGTGAAGTGTAAGTTTAATTATACCAGACGATGTTACGTTTGCTCGTATTAGTCGATGTCGAATAATTCCATACAGTGCACCCCTTTTTCAGTGGGGCGACACCGGAAGTTAGACATTGGGCCAAGCTATTGCGCATGTCCTTTGTGACGTCGTATCCGGCCCAGTGTGGCTCGTAGTGCATCGGCATTACAGACTTGCGACGAGCCACTCATCGATGGAACATCGTTCTGGTCGACGCGGAAGAGGAACATGCGACTCGTTCCGCTGTCGTCATCCTCTGCCGACCGAGCGTGTCCAACCTCGGAGAGACAGGACGAGACTTCCGGTTGCTCGCCAACTTTGACTGCTTCTTCGTGGGTTGTTTCACGGCTGGTTTTATCGCGTTTTTCTGTTTCTTCTTTTAGGTCTACGTTTTCGCCTTCATGATCCCGGGTGCCGCAAAGGCTTTCTCGCGTCTGTCCGATATCCTCGACTACCACCTCGTCGTCCTTGTCGTCTCGCTCGATGTCCGGTATCAGGTTGAGACCGTCCATACTGTCGTGGCTTCCGTTGAGCATGAGGGCGCGCGGACTCAGACGGCGGGCCATCTCGCCCCACGCCGCGCTGTCGCTGTCGTAGCAGATGAAACGCCCGATGCGGTTGCTGTACAGGAGCAGGTCTAGCGTCGTCGCGTGTGGACGGTGGAATCGGCCATCTTGCACGTCGTACGCCCGAGCCATGTAGCGTGCCTGGTGTGCGTGTATGTACTTGACGGCGTACAGACAGATGCTGCGGCTGGCGCACACACTCGACACGACAAGGACGAGTTGAATGAGATATTTCGAATACCACGAATCGGAATTCGCGAACACACCGTCGGTTGCATTCATGTTGTTTGCTGACTTGTCTTCTTCGTCTTCGTCTTCGTCTTCGTCTTCGTCTTCGTCTTCGTTGTTACGCAGCTCGTCTTCGTGTTTATCGCCTTCACGTTGATCAATTTCATCGTGTTTGCTAACTTCACGTTGCTCAGCCTCATGTGTACCGACTTCTTGTTTATCAACATCGTGTTTATCAACTTCTTGTTCGTCAACTTCTTGTTTATAACCTTCGTGTTTATCAACATTCTCCGCACCCTTGTTGCTACCAAGTTGAGGTGCAAAATCAAAGAGTACGCCAGAATAGCGAAGCGCTAACTGAACGGGTCCCTTGGGCCCGAAAATTACCTTTGACAAAATATTTGTGGCACGAAGCAATCTCGCGAGGGTGTCTGTTGACGCTGAACCATTACCGTCGGGTCTCGAGTCTCTGCCGCCAAACGCGTCTCGCAGAGGCTGGATGTTCACGGCTTCGGCAGCCATTGACGTCGTCAGCGTCAGCATGCACACACAGACGAAGACAACGAACACCATACCACACGAACGTGCCATTGCGGAGACCACGTACAGAGAGTGAGAAGTTGCACCCGACACAAGACACTGTTGATTTACGAGTTTTCGTTGTTCTGTTCCATTCAGTTCCTTGCGCGCGCGGTCTGGTGTTCTCCGCGCCCGGCAACCATTTATGACGTCACGCTGTAGACTTGTCACTAATCCGTTAGACGGCGCGCAAACCGTTGCAACAGAACATAATGATTTGTAGTTTATACGATTAGCTGGATTTTTTATGCCTCTTACGCGAACGGAAAATTATTTTCTTAGCGAAACGACAACCAATATCATTTTTACCCGCGTTCCCTATGCGGCTATCTCGGTGTTTCTGTGGACATTCTGAAGTAAACTGGACTGCCGCTGTAACCGTTAGAGGGCACCACCGACCAGACCGGATTCGTTTACTGTCCGGTCGGCTCGTTTTGAATTAACAGGTGGTCTAAGCAACGAGCAACGGGACGCACATTTTGATCAATCAGAGTTACGGTTAGGTATATGTTTAGGATTAGGTAGGGAATTATATTTTGTGTTAAGCTTAAGTTTAGTGTTCAGGTTAGGGTAATGTTTATGGTTAGTGTTAGAGTAACTCTAACTTATCTAGTGTGTAAAAAATGCGCCGTATGCCTCATATAGCCTCGGTCACCAAGGCAGTCTTACCGCCAGAACAAAGTAGAGACAATTATTGGCTCTCAGGCCGATTTTGAAATAACAAATTTAAAACAGGATACACTTTTTATCAGATAAATATGTTTCAGTACAAGTTTAATTTTGAATAGTTAAAAATTAATAAAACATCTATTACAAATTAAACTTATACTGAAACATGTCGCATAAAAACAAATAAAAATGACAAGCTTTCGTTGTTATTTTTAATCCTTTTTCATTTTTGTCTTTGTATTCAGTGTACAGATATTTTCGTTGTCCAAAGCATACATATGGTATACATTTTAAGGACAAACAAAGTTAACTTTTACGTGGCATACACCTAATAGAGTTAATATAAAGTAACAATTTCCACATATACTCAATTTTTTAACGCCAGCGGTTTACCAGAAAAATATTTTTTAACACCCAGCCATCCAAATTCTATGCGCTACCCCATCTTAGACGAAGAATGACGTCACGACGGTGATCGAGGCACTCTCCACGTAGATTCCCTGCATAGGGTTTGGCTGTTGTCATGAAATGGCTGCAACTCGGCAACGCGCGTAACATGCTGATGACGGTAAATATAAAGGTGTCTATTATTGTTATCGCTGAAATCATCCCATCAACTGATGATACATGACTACATGTCTACTTCAAAGCATTTCTCCTAAAAATGGACCGAGCAAAGTGAACTGTACTTGGACTGGAGGGATTCCAAACAGTACGCCCGCAAATGTGAATCAATTTCTTCAATACTACCGGTTGTTTCAACTATTATTGCAACCGTATGCCGAACAGTAAGGCATAATTACTAAAGTTTACCATAGATTTAACCACATATTTAGATACACGTCTATAAGCAGCTGCTAGATGTCACGCCAACTGAACGAACTGTCGAAGACTCGAAGTTGTTGACCCTTAACAACGTCGCAGGTTAAGGGTCAGACATAGAATGCCGCGCGCTGAATGGCCAAGTCAATTTAACCCTTCACTTAATGGCGGCGTCTGGACCATCGTGGATTTCGTTAGAATTTTAGACTTTAAAGTCACATTCTGAGTAAACCGCTGACGTTAAAAAATTGAGTATATGTGGAAATTGTTACTTTATATTAAGTCTATTAGGTGTATGCCACGAAACAGTTAATTTTTTTTTTGCCTTTAAATTACTATTAAACACTTAAACCTGTGCATTAATCCAAAACTATGTCGTCTGACGGATTCGAGCAGTGAATCACATAAAGGTTATATAAACATAACATAATACAATATTACGTTTCACCAGACTATCCTATCGGCGAGCATGAGACCACAGATCCGTCTGCCAGCTTCAATTATCTTGGCTCCGTGGTGTGGCGCCACTAGTTCTCGATGACTGCATGAAAGCGTGCGAGAGAGTAGTCTCGCTTAACCGACTGTCGGTCGGCTGCGGAACTACGCCGAGAAGACAGTCTATTCAAATGTATGGCTTTTGTTTTGTTTATCCGCGTGATCTATACAATGCTGCCACCTCACGGACACTGCCGTAATATATATTTTTTATAAACAACAGCAAATTTGTATTTCTATTTATTTTGTGTTAATATAAGTTTAATTTTGAATAGTTTTTATAATACAGCATTATTTGATAAAAAGGTATTCTTATTTAATTTGTATGCTATCTGTGTTGGGCTAGACAATTCTGCCACCTCACGGATACTGGTTAATCCTGCCGTAATTCTTATTTTATAAACAACTGTAAATTTGAATGTTTACTTACTTTTCTGTTAATATAAGTTCAATGTTGAATACTTTTCATAGGATATGATTATATTGTAAAAGTATATCGTTATTAATTTTTTTATTTCATAGTTGACCTGAGAGCCAATCAGCGTCTCTACCCTAATCTGCGGTAAGGCTACCCGGATGTAAGAAACTTAAGACCCACTCTTCTCCCAGGCGAAGTTGAGGGGCTTAAACGTGCTGCCACCTCACGGAGTATGGGTAACCGAGGCGTGCGAGAGAGTTGCCTAAGCGAGGTGAGGTGTCTCCAGGGGGAGTTGCCTGCGCCTGTCACACAAAATGGGCTTTTGTTTGGAGAATTACTTATTATTTGTTGCTGCTTTCTAACGGATGAACTGTAACTGTTAACAAATGTTTGACACAGGGTTGGAACTGAAGTAATGCAATCTGTTCGTTTGTCGTCAAGTTTCGATTGAGCAAATAATAATAATAATACACTTTATTCATGAAATTCATACACTAAAAATCCAAAGTATAAACTCCGTTCAGTAGTGTTGATAATATTAAAACATTATAAGAAATAAATATACTAAAAGTACAAGTAAAACATATGAGTACGTATATCTAAATCAATGTTGAAACTGAACTAGAAAAATTAAAATTAAACAGAAATTCAGAATAAATAAATATATAATAATATACATATTATACTATTCATTAATAAACAATTAAAATGACATGCTGGTTGAGCTAATTAAAAATAAATAAATAAATATAAATATATAACGCATGCGCTGCAGTATTACTTACAGCCATGTGTAGCTTGTGCAGCTATGAGGGTGAACAGTAACAAAACAATAACCTGGTTTTAACCTTCACATAGCTGCATCAAGTTTATAGGCAACGGAACTGTAAATAATTAATAGCAAGAGGTAGCCAGTAATTTTGGTAGGGTGACTGAATATAGGATTAACCCACACATATTTGTGGAAGGTGAGTGGATTTTACGGTACAATTTGAAAGTTTTGGGCAGCCTCAAAAGAATGTGCAAATCGATGTTTATGCATGTGGATTTGGGCAAGACAAAGGGAAGATCACGATTTTTTAATAGCCTCGCGCTTTCAACATTCATCACGGTCCGACGCGGGGGTACTACGTTTGTATTACAGAATGAGCACGTTGGGATGACGATTAGTACGTTGTAACCACGCATGAGTGTTATGCAGTAAAGAGCGGTAGGGAATATATGTTACAATAATAATAATAACGACTTATATGCCAATATCGTCGAAAATCAAGCTCTGTGGCGCGACAAAACCAAGGGATTAAGCAATTTCGTAATCGCATAACAATGCGTGAGTCGTCGACGGATGGATGAAAGTGCTAGGAAGCTAAGGAGAATAAGCAACATTAAAGAGATAGGTTTTTAAATGCTGGCGGAATAAAACTATATTTCATTCTAATTTAACACTATATTTCCTTCTAATTCCACAGAGTTGGTGCGGCAACAGAAAAAGCTCGGGATCGAGCTTTCGTTTTCACCCGAGGAATATAAAGAGAGTAACTACTGAATGATCGTAGCTGTCTGGAATGTCTTGCTGGAGTGAGCATCGAATTAAGATATGCTGGTTGTGTTGATGAGAGGGCTTGATAAGCTATTTTACAAATATTGAAAATAATGCGCCAGTGCATAGGGAGTCAAGCCAATGATTCTGAGCGAGAAAAACGAGGAGAACGTGTACCTACCCTTGCCAAACAATTTTGGACACGTTGAAGTTTTGCAATATCCTTGTTTGCAAAATTGTAAAGGAGGGAATTGCTCGTAGCCAAGTCTGCTGCTTACTAGAGCTGTTGCAATGGTTTTAACAACGGAAAGTCAGATATACCGGCGAATAAGGCGAAGATCGCGGATATGGTATTTTCAAAGTGTTGTTTAAAATTTAAGTTTTTACCAAACGCTACTTCGAGATTTAACACTAAGGCGGCTGGCTGACAAAAAATTTGTGTCGGTGAAAAGGAGTTTTCTACGCTGCGTTGGGATATTAAATAACTAACAATTGTAACACATTGTATTGTATGCGACATGTATTTCTGTATATTTATTTACAAAGAATCACTGTGTCTGAAATACACATTGCAATATTGCACAAGTATACTCGCTCGTGTGCATCTTGTGCCTTATATTATAGAAAACCTACCGCGGTGTCACATTATTATTTTCGAGATCAGCGACTTAACGTACATTTCCTTACTACGGACCTAATTGTAAACATGTTGCTTTGTCTGTCATGTAATACCTACTAAGTAATATGTATAGTAGACTATTCATAAACGTCGTTCAAGTTGAGATTTCAAGGCAATGGTGATATTGCGTGACTATATTAGGTTGTATCGTTAATAAAACTGATATACCAAACATATTTCGTAAAGTGCCATTTAACAATAAAGGTAAACTATATAGAAAGAATTAGTAAAAGATCACGCTACACCATAGATAAGATAAGTACGGTATCTAATGCATAAGCACGTGCTTTATATAATTACATACGCGACCCCAGGACTGGTGACCGGCGTTGTGGAAATGTAGAGTTATAACAACAAATGTAAAGAATCCTGAAGAAACTAAAGATATATTTTACTGGCTGTGAACAGTAATTCTTCATAATTACTCAACCTCTTACTAATAACACAATTCCGAAGAATGGCACAAGTCATTACGAAGGTTGGCAAGAAATGGAAGTCATTCATGAAAACATTATGAAAATTGATAAGAACATGCTTGACTACATGAAAGAAAAAGAAAGTTAACATATGC
This sequence comes from Oasisia sp. SBJ-2009, assembly GCA_964017155.1. Lineage (NCBI taxonomy): Eukaryota > Metazoa > Annelida > Polychaeta > Sabellida > Siboglinidae > Oasisia > Oasisia sp. SBJ-2009. Next base: position 47,534,491 of record OZ024863.1, on the reverse strand, counting down.
ATGGACGCCTATGGCAGCATGTTTAGATATGCGAATTTGGCTAAAACGATCTTGACATAAACGGATTAACTATTCTGGTTTGACCAGTATGACAAGATTCCAAAAAGTCAACAGGGTTGTAGTTATTT
>OZ024863.1:47496863-47529363 GCA_964017155.1 Oasisia sp. SBJ-2009 | reverse complement strand
CCCTCGCCCTCGCCCTCGCCCCCATCATTTCCCTCTCCTTCCCTTCGCTGTTACTTTCTGTCCAATCCTAATCACATGTCACCTTCCACATGGTCAAATGCCATTCCTTCTGTGCAAATATTTTATCCATCCATCTTGTCTCAATATTCCCCAATGTATATGCGAAATTTAAAAACTTACATGAATCAACATTGACATTCAAAGGTATACAAAAACGTACGATTGAACTTCAAAATAGTGACGCAGTATAACTGGACAACAACCTTCTCGTAAATCTGCGTGGACTGTTTTGTAGTGAGGAACTGAGTAAACTTACACCTGCGTAAATCGATACGCCTGCATCGCCATCATGATGGGGCTGTTGATCTGAGGATACAACCTCACAAACCGCACAGATGACCCGAGGAATCCAATCTAATATCAACAACCATTAAATATATATACACAAAATGAAATCTGTGTCCCGTGGGACACGGACCATGATAAATTAACTCTCCAAGGAACACACCTCCACCAAAAGGTTATGCGGACTGTGTAACGGACATTGCGCAGGTGCTAAGACCGGAGCAAACCAGAAGACAGAGAAGAACCAGCAGGAACGTTGGCCGTGTCCCAATGTTCATATTAAGATATCATCAGTGTGATTGATTACATTGAAAAATCAGTCACCGTGTCCGGTTCGAAGGTACTGAGATCCCTACTTCTGGCGAGGTGCCACGGACCGAGGCGAGGTCAAGTCCTTGCATTCGGAGGCTGCCCTTCGGACACGCACGGACGGGGGCGGGCCGGTACGAAGACACATCTCATTTGGCAGAGCTCGCCGGAAGAGTACGAACTTTGACCATCTGTTATTCCCCAGTGTGTCTTAGCGTCTGTTGTTTTGCTTCATTCAGGTGTGGCAGACCCTGATATGACCTTTGAGGTGAGTGTTCCATGCGCATCCGTCACCGTCTGGTGATTCAGTGACCTCCCGGCGGCAATACGGAATCAGCACGATCTCTCTACTATGTTACATGAAGTCTCGATAAGCCAAAGGGCTTCCTTGTCCATCTGGTATCTAGAGTTGACTCTCTAGGTGGCAATCATGTTAAATCTGGTTAAACCTTGTTATATATATATATATATATATATATATATATATATTACACAAATTAAAATAAAGGTGAAGACCAATGAGGTTTAGGAGATAAAACGTGGCTGGATGATGTCCAAAACACGATCTATGGTGTTGATGCAAGTACAGATTGGTGCATAGTTGCCATACAACTCAGAGAAGAATATCACTGATATAATTCAGAGACAAGGTTTTGTTTGATATCCAAGTGTTTGTGTTTGACAGACCGACGTGCATGTTGCTGATGTCCCATTAATACTTGTATAAACAGGCTGAGCCATAAGATATTGGGTATCTCTGAAAATGTACTCGTATTCTAGTCTCTCTTTGTTTTTGATGCATCGACACTAGGCATATTGTTGAACTACCCAGGCATAATAATACTGTTACACCAACAACTGAAACATCAGTCAGATAGGGAAAATATTAATAATTAAGCATACTAAACATAATTGTTTCACACTGGGTCATTAAGAGATGTTAAGTAAACCCATTAGCGGAGTAACGTCCATTTACTCTGTTTATACACCTGTATACGCAGTGCGGATACAGCATTGAGCCTTGATCAGTGATGGAATGAGAAAGGAAACACTAACCAGGGCCAACTTAATACTGACTACGAGAAGTCTAACAGTCTGCGACGTACGAATGGCTACGGAACGAACGTATAAAACAAAAAATATATTTACGCAAGCGTCGTTGTAAAGGTTTATAAGATAAATAAATAAATCTGGGAAAAGGCTGCGATGATCAACACTTTGCTACCGTCAAATCTTAAATGTGTTTAACCTTCTCCCTATAACTACGTCATTTCTCTGTGTCGTGATAACACAACACACTGCTACGTCAGATAAAACAAAAATAAACTTACACCAGCGTCGTTATGCATGTAAATAACATAAACAAATAAATGTGGAACAAAGGCTCCGACGATAAATACTTTGCTATCGTCAATTCTTGACGTATTTATCCTTCTCCCAACAACCACGTTACTTCCCTTGGCCGCTATAACACGCCCACTGGCCATTAACGCTATCAATACAGTCACGTGGCAGTAAGCCAGCCGAGTGTTGGTTGCACTGACAAATGACACAATATAAGTAGGAGGCTAACCTCCAGGCGGTCAAGGTTATTTCGCGACGCCGCCATGTTTGCGCCGGCGCGCTGGCCTCACCTTGGCTGCAGTTGTGCAACTCGCCGTTCCACCGGGAGCCGACGCAAGACAGGAAGTAGGTGTCCCCTGTGTGGCGACACTTGACGACGGCCGTGTCACCTGTCCGTCTCACGATGGCGTTCTTCAGGCCCACCAGGTCCGGACAGCCGACAGCTGCAACAGACCAACACTTCCGGTCATCCTCTGGTCAACGTTGACACGCTATTTTTATTTTACAACTTGTGGCTATTTCTGCCAACTAAGGGCTGGCAGAATTCGTGTGTATATATATATATACACACACATATATATATATATATATATGTATATATATGTATATTATATATATGTATGTATATATATGTATATATATGTATATATATATTATATATATATATATATATATATATATATATATATATATATATATATATATATATATGTATATGTATATATATATATTATATATATATATATATATATATATATATATATATATATATATATATATATATATACACATACATACATAATGGACAACACATCGTTCATTTAATATAAATCCAAGAATGCGGTGAAACATAAATTGTCGCCATATAGTCCAATATCTGGCTGTTAAAATATTGTTTTCTTATTTGTCTGAAAATTGTTTGGGTGAAATGTTGGGCCAAACCAACATTGGAATGAACATACCCAGCTGCCTGGTTACTTTATAATATCACCTATAAAACAAAAAACAATAACACTTTAGAAGTTTACATAAACACATAATTTCGCCACTGCAGTCTGATGTGTTTATGTTCTGGCATTATAACTAAAATACAGATAGGCGTGAACCCCAACCGTGACAATGTTACCCCCTGCTGTAAAAAAAAAACGCTAATTATGTACGTGTGCGAGCACTCGTGGATTCCCACACACAGTGTGTGTAGACCTACTACCGTATGTACGTTTGACATATAAATGCGGTGTGCCGCGCCTTACATCACACTAACATGCAACCACACAATCACATACACGCACGCACTTGTCAACCTCTGTCTTTCGTACGCTGCCCCCGTTTAACCCAATGTTTTATTTAGTTCGATGTCTCGCATTGTGTGATTTTTCCATTCATCGTACGCACAAAGTTCAAACAATCAGGTGCATGTATAACAACTATAATAGATGCATGTAAACGCATTAAGCTTATCAGAACTATTTACGGTATTCAGTGAATGTCATCGCCGTTGGTGCAATTTACACCGTCGGTGCCATAGAGTGCATTGCTGGATCACACACCTTGTCGTATTAGGGCAAGATATGACGTGGGTCATTAAAATTTCATCAGCGTCACCACACTTAACTCGCCATCGCATTCGCTGAAGTTAGAGCGCTAGTACACGCATTGCGGTTTCGTTCGGTCTCTAATTTGAATTGTCCACCATTAGATTACCTATTCAATTATTGATGTTCGTTGATTAAAATTTTATGACGACAGATCTGCCGCTTTTGGAATTTTGATGAACTTTGGGCCGCGTGATTGTACAGTGTATATTTATGGAATGTTTGGTTGGACGTGCAACGGCACCGTGATTGCGGCGGCTAAATTTGATATTGCTTCTGTAGTAGTGAACAATTAATTCTTCTTCCTCTTCTTTGTCGTCGTCTTCTTCCTCTTTTGCTTCCGCTTCCCCTCCCCCTTCACCCTCCCCTTTTCATCCTCCTTCTTCCGATATACGCCAGGTAGTGTAATTAATTGCGTTCAGAATAACACACATATCGTAACGATGTTTTATTCAAGTCTTAAAGCATTATTGCTATCGCGTGAGAAATGTTATATTTTACCTTAGCATATTAATATTGACATGTCGTTCACTGTAGCAAGATTGTCTCAACAGATTTCATAAAAATAACGTAGTTTAATTTCATTATAAAAATTACCTTTTATATGTATATGTAGGCCAAGATTCGTTTTCGCAAAAACAATATTGATTTATATATGTTACCAATTAATTTAGTGTCGCAGCGTCCCACAAATAGGCGCTTCCATTAGCCAATGAAAATGTGTAAACACCCTTTGGTGTAGGCACAAATTGTGGACATAATCGCAGGTTACATTTGACAGGGATGCGGGGAAACCGTAGAGGGACCGTCGATGTAAAGTAATTCCACTCCTTCCCCGGAGAGAGTCGGCGTCCCCCGCGTGTCATTTGGTGGGTGCATCGAGGCCGTATCCTTATGCGTGGCCACGCGAGACCGCCAACGTTATGGGCGGGGCTAATGGTCTGGCAGCGTCCTAGGTCCGTCCGTTAGACTGTCATACTGCTTGTACCTATTCGAATAAACAACGCCGCATCAATAATGGAAAGGCCGACGTGCACGAATATTCCGCGTTTTATATTGACGTCAACTGTTCCAGATGGCGTCGACAGGCAACGTTTTACGGCGGCCGACAGCCGAGAAATGGCGTGTTCCTCGAGAGTACTTGGCACACGCTCGCACATGTACTGGCGGATGCATCCGCACTTTTCGTCACTCTAGACGGATATTTTTCCCAAGTTGTCTATTTGTGGGTAACAGCGTGTAACATGTGAAGTAAGCGAACGTGACTAATGACGCAAAACAGTTCTGGTGATGTTTTTGGAACATCGTCCTTTGGGAATGTCACGTGTTCCGCCAGACATCAAGATTCCGTAAGACACAGTATAGGGTGGCATCTCATAGGTTTTATTTTACATTTAATATCACCATCTTATGATTACAACACGCATGTTGAAGGTTTACTGTCAGCCAATTTGTGTTTAGTTACTTTATATAGTGCGGAACAACGTTCACAATTTGAAAGATTCCGTCTGCAACACGTTCAAACGGTAAACAAAACATCCAGTTTAAAAATAGTTGATTAAATAATGCTGAGGCGAGCAGAGTTAACCGTAAAGCCCTTTAGTGTTTCGTTATCCCACGTTCTCAACAACAGCCTTCAGTTACAAATTACTGCTCGGCCAATTCTGGGCAGAGGAGCTGGCACCCTCCTTTTAACAGACAACCGGATCCCAGAAGGATGTAGTCTGCTTTGTTAGGACCTTAAAATAGCATAGGATAATGACACTGCCAGCCATTGCCCCGCTGGCGTTCCAGAGCAGCAAGTTACCTACTTAAGTTGTGGTTAATCTTTGGCCCATTGAAATTTATTAATTAATAACCAGTCTGAAGTCTGCATCGGCTTCCTAAATATTGTATCATTTTAAGGTATGCATCATTACTGATGCAACAAAACCATACAAGACCTTAATGCATCTCTAATAACGATAACAAGAAATTCAAAGCAAAACAAATAATCCTCTGCGGAGACATCAACTGCCCCGACATATCATGGGAAATAGGAAACGTAAACACCTGTAGTCCAGACCGATCCACTCAGCAATCCCTCATTGACATAACAGAAAGTGTCCAACTGACGCAAGTCCATTATAGTTCCACTACAGAAAGCAAGTTGCTAGACATAGTCTTCACTACAAATCCTACAATAGTAACACACTCTACATCTGTACCAGGGATGTCCGACCACGACATCATTCTCACAGAAATCAAATACCAAAATAAACATAACCATATCTACCAGTTTGCTCGCGCTGAATGAGAAAGCCTTGATTCTGACTGTAACACCTTGTCAAATAAAATCAAAACCCAATACGCAACAGGTGCATGCACCGAATCACTGTGGTCAACCTTCAAGAATACGCTAACATAATCTATTGAAACATATATCCCATCAAAACTGAGATCCAGCCAATGCCACCTCCCATGGTTAAATGGGAAGCTGCATCGACTACTAAAGCGAAAAAGAAGACTCCACAAGAAAGCTAAGGAAAGAAACAACTGGATAAACTACGAATAAAAAAACATATAGGAGAAGTATGCATAAAGCCGAATGAGAATACATCAATAATACCATAACACAAGGACATACTGCTGTAAGACAAACAACTCAAAACCCTTCTGGAAGTACATTAAAAGCAGAAAACAAGACAATATTGGAGTAGCCCCCTGAAAAAGAATGATTCACTGGTGTGTGATAGCATGGAGAAGGCTGAGATCCTCCTGGACCAGTTCCAGAGTATCTTCACCAGAGATGGTGGATCTGCTCCCCCACACGTTGACCCTCCACAACACCCTATTATAAATGATATTAAAATTAACACAGCCGGAGTATGCAAGTTACTCAAAGCCATCAATCCCCACAAAGCATGTGGGCCTGACAAATCCACAATGTCATTTTGAAGAACTGTGCTGAGACCCTATCCCCAGCACTCTGGGACATCTTCCAACGATCGTTGGATACAGCCGTCTTACCCTCAGACTCGCGCACTACAAACGTGTCTTCAAAAAAGGAGACAAACACCTACCAAAAAACTATCGTCCCATCTCCCATACATCTGTTCCATGTAAAATCATTGAACACATCATCTACCGCCACCTTATGACTTACCTTGTAGAGCACAATATCCTAACATACTTTAACCACGGCTTCAGTGCAGGCTTCTCCTGTGAAACACAACTTCTAACCACCATGCATAACCCTTTCTCATCCTACTCAGGAATATCTAAAAGAATATAGTTTAACTACACTAGAAACCAGAAGATTGAGAGGAGTTCAGATTGAGGTATTTAAAATATTGATAGAACTATTTTCTTCTCGGTTAAGGAAGAGAGAAGGACTAGCTGACATGGAGTTACATTAGCAAAGAAACAGTGTAGACTGGATATTAGAACATTATCATTTTCACAAAGAACAGCAAATGAATGGAATAGACTATCAGCTGAGTGTGTAGGTGCTAGTAGTGTTATAAAATCGACATATACCTAAGACGGGCGGGATATACTGAGATAGATAGGTTGAACACTCGATAAGCCAAAGGGCTTCCTAGTCCACCTGCCATCTAGAGTTGAATCTCTAGGTGGCAATCTTGTAAAATCTTGTTAAATCTTCGACATCGGAACCCAGACAGACATGGCAGTGTTAGATATTAGATTTGACACCGTCCCCCATTCAAAACTCGGGATTGGAGGCACAGTACTCGAATGGTTAAACAAATTCCTGACTGGAAGAACTGTGTCACATAAATGACTTACCAATATCCGTCAAATCTCAAGTCCGCCTGTTTGCAGACGATTGCCTATTATATAGGAAACTACAGACATTTAGTGACCATTTTGTGCTCCAGAATGACTTAAGACAACTTGGGAATTGGGCAAATATCTGGTGGATGAATTTTAAAACAAGCAAATGTCATATCCTAAGCATAAAAAACAAAACACGTTTCTTCTATAGCCTAAATAATGAAACCCTGGAATATGTAACTACCTTGGCATCACCATATCTAATGACTTAAAGTGGCACTCTCACATTACTACAATAACCAAAAAAGCAAATACCATACTTGGCTTCCTAAGACGAAATATACGCAGATGTCCAATAAACAGCAAACGGACGGCATGCATTGCCCTTGTGTGCGCTGTCTTGGAATACGGAGCCATACCACCGGGGGGGGGGGGGGGGGGGGGGGGGGGGGGGACCCTAACCCCATCACTGGAGACTACCGCTCTAGACACCCAGGATCTATCACAATCATGTTCACTAACCTTAACCTTGACACTTTAGAACATAGACGACGGGACCAAAAACTTAAATTTATATACCGAACTGTTAAGGGATCTATCCCAGCCTTCCCCACTGACACATTCTTCCGCCCCCCCCCCCAAAGACACATTCAGCCTAAGCACTTCCCAGACCATGTATCCTCAAATTTCGTACAATAACTACAACCAACAACACCAGATGTTTCATAGTCCCTACAGCCCACACTGAACAATTTAATTTGTTTGTGTGTGTAAAAACAATAGTTGACTGGAATCAACTTAACGAGTTGCAGGTCCAGGCTCAAACCATAACTGATTTCAGCCGCCTGATCTGCTGTCCAAACACTCAATAACATGCGCACCCCCCCCCCCCCCCCCCGTCGTATATAATAGCCAATATTGGCTCCATACGACGTACCCCTTTTAAATTCAGGTTACAGACACTATCGTGTAAGTAGCCAACATATTTTACATTCATCGTTTACTCCAGTAAGAAAGTCTACCTATGTTTGATCATCTTGTTTTGAGTCACTTTCTGTTATCCAGCGTCAATACTAGCCCAGGAACAACGGCCTTTTCTGCACCCGCACCGACTCTTTGGAACATGTTCCCTCTTAGTGTTTGACCAGTTGGAACTACATACCCAACAAACACGTAACGTTCCCGTAACGTTAGCAGAAGGTTATCATTGGGTTATGCAGTAACATTCCCGTATGTAACGCTAAGGGAACGTAAAGAAAACTTTCCAAAAAAAAAAAAAATTAGGAGAACGTTACCGGCTAACGTTATCGTAACATAGAAATACGTTCTACTAACGTTCTGATAACCTGATTTTGTTAGCTGTGTAATCGTGCTGTCATTAAAACACATACATTTATAAACTTGCCTATCCACCACAGTTCTTTGGGATATCGCTCCATCTGTTGAAGACTTGTATACGGTTTATCGGTTTTGAGATCACCCAATTAGTTTGCCTTGATACACCTCTGAGCTTGGGTTTAAAGGATTTAGGCGCATTACAAGTTATTTTATTAATATCATCATCATTATCATCATAACAAGTATAGTCTGACACAGAACTTGACATTCGATATAGTCTGCAGTGTAATTTGATCACCCAAACTTTAACAAAATGTTCTTACCTTCGTAACGTAGAAGAAACACTTGCTCCGCACCGGAAGTTTCCCGGCGGATGTACATTTGAATTCGGTTGCTATGCGAGACCCATAGCGCCGTCTGGCGGTGCCAGCCTCCGCACGCCGCCAACTCAGCCGTCCTGTTGGCGTCTCTGATGATGACGTAGACGTCACACGGCGCGACCTGTTGGTGTTTGCGGGCCGACACCGCGAAGCTGTACATGGTGAGGTTGATGTGTCGGCCGCGGTCGACCTCGATCTGCCACGGACAGCGGGCAGTGCCGACGCCCGTGTCGCCGTCCGGCACACTCGTCAGGTAGCCCGAGTACGACGTGATCCTTCGGACCCCGGGCGGCTGACACGAGTCACGTGGGCCGTCCCTTACTGTACACACAGGAACGTATTGGTGAGATGGATGGACACGTATAACGCAAGTACACACGCACGTACGCACTCATACACACGCGCCACGCACTCACATACACGCGCGCGCACACAACACATACACATACGCACGCACAACATGGACGCACGCACACACACACACGCACGCACGCACGCACGCACACGCGCACGCGCACTCGCACGCGCACGCGCACGCGCACACGCACACGCACACGCACACGCACACGCACACGCACACGCACACGCACACGCACACGCACACGCACACGCACACGCACACGCACACGCACACGCACACGCACACGCACACGCACACGCACACGCACACGCACACGCACACGCACACGCACACGCACACGCACACGCACACGCACACGCACACGCACACGCACACGCACACGCACACGCACACGCACACGCACACGCACACGCACACGCACACGCACACGCACACGCACACGCACACGCACACGCACACGCACACGCACACGCACACGCACACGCACACGCACACGCACACGCACACGCACACGCACACGCACACGCACACGCACACGCACACGCACACGCACACGCACACGCACACGCACACGTGTGTGTGTATTAAGTTTGATCGTTGTGCACTGCATAAACATGAATATGTCTCGGAGACACGAAGTTTCTTTTCTCACAAACATCACATCACACGAACGCAGTTAACACTTTAACACGGGCATAGCATGAACACTAGCATTGTATGGCTACACGAACACATGTATAACACATCTACGTGAATCACAACTACGTGAGTACGTGTACAAGTCGACCACGCATATACACTATACTAACGCATATATAATCCGAATACGTGTTTCACATTTCTGCGTGAATCGCACGAACACATGTTTCAAGAGAAACTAAACAACTACTTATTATGCTGCTGCAGCTAAATTGGTTAATGCAAACTAACCATTTGCAACTACAATCAACATTTTAATAACAGAGGTTAACTCGGACTGTTGTAACAATGTGGAAAATTCTAATAAAACGCCCAATATCCCGGAGTTGACATCTTACTCATGGCGAGTAAATTGACCAATAAGCGCCGCGGTGTGACGTCACTTGTGACGCACCGTGTTCCTAAGTTTTATCGATATCTGTTTTTTTTATGATTTATTATATTCCCTGCGATTCAGAAACTGATTTACACTTTTGAATGCATGAACTTATCGAGCACAGTACGCGGTAATAACAGCCGTAAAGCTAATTTGACGATTGTTTACGTTGTTAAGTGCTTGACAGGCAGCGTGACTATGTGTATAAACATCTCACAATATATAAAACATGTCTCATGTAGTGGCAAATGACGAGGTGATCCGTCGGACCCGGACACAATAAGCTGAAAACATATAATTACAAATGCTAATAAATGGTTGACTTAAATGTATGGGTTCACTGAGCACCTTGCACTAGACTAGTATTCCCAATTCGGTGAAAGGAAAACTGGTTAGAGTAGGAACTTGTGACGTCTTTCATTTAAACTGACGCTGTCCATGCAATTTGAATTTTATGTCTTCAACAAGATGTTTTAGTAGAGTACTGGCATAATAGTTCGAAGTGATTATGCTTTGTTTACATTTCTAAATGCACATATCCAAACAATTGCATTTAAATAGCATTAATTATGTTTACTTCGCTAAAAAGCCGTTTGTCATGGTTCCAAATATTACTATTGTTAGCGGACGGCGGCTTATCGAAGCGACGATGCCCGCTACTGACCAGGCGCTGTCTTCGTTATTAGACGTGAGTTACGTGCAAAGCCAGGGTTCCTTGTCTCGTCTAGTCCCATGTGCTGACCGTCGCGAGGGCTTGTAAAGTGGACGATGGACATGTGAAATTTCACTTTATATCCACGTAGATTTAAGGCTTGTGACTGTCTGTCACGTGACCACAGCTGAGGCTCGCTAACACTGCGGCCACACAAAGGAAGCTTCGCGTGGACGTCGATTTGAGCCACAACCACTTGTAGCATCGGTCAAAGCCCGCGACGAACTGTCTGCCTCAAAGTAGTGTGTTTCAGCTAAGGACGTGAGTGGCTCTCCGTTTCAGTTCCCGAGGTTTAGGACCTAGTTCTTTGCCGTTCGACGTTTTAAAAAGACCGTTGATCGATAATCCAAGAAGCGCATCGCAACATCAGGATTTGTCAAAGCGCCTTTGTGCGGTTTAGGAGAAAACATAATCTAAGCTGTTTTGCAGGGAAAAACATTCGTAATTATGTTAGTTATCACACAGAGAGATGCCATGCTATTTAGCAAAGGTAATATATTACAACAAATGACAACCGGATATCACATTCACAGGTGTATCTGTATTTGTATTTGTAACAGGCAAAATGTCGTAGAGACACATCACGCCAGTGCGCATGGTGGGTCGTCTGACTTAATTAATTGTTAAAATGTTGTATTAAATTATTTTGAAATGAGTTTAGTGATTTACTAGAGACAGTGTTTTGGGGGCAGATAATTCCATTCTTTAATTGTGATTGGGAAGAAGCTGTTTGGTTGGGAAGAAGCTGTTATGTCACCAGTTATATGATACTGAAGCATGTGCAAGTCCCATTCATCGCGCCAAGGCGTCAATACGTCAACTACACGACGGTTAGATGGTCAATGAAATATAGATGACCTTTGAGACATGTGTAGCTCGCTCGCAGGTACGGCATCAGTTCCTTCGGGCAGTTGTTCGTATTGTGCAGCGTCTGGTCGGGTATGCGCAGAACGCAGGAGTTGCGTCCGGAGCACTTCCGGTCTAGATGCGGGAGGACGTCAGCGTAGCAACCCTTGCTCCCGTGGTCCTCTTTCATGCAGCGTCCGAACTGCATCCGGCCGTACTTGGCGCTCTTCATCAGGATCACCTCGTTCGGCCGACAGGTTGCGTTGAATGTCTCCCACTGGCAGTAGTCACGCATTTCGCCTGCAACAAGGGAGACATCGTTAGTTTGACAAGGGAATGGTCATTGTTTTAACAAAAGAGGGGTCATTGTTTTAAAAAGGAAAAGTCATCGCTTTAACAAGGGTTCATACATCCGAGCTGGGGCTCATCAACATGCAGCGCCCTCACACGGATGGTATAAAAAATTAAAAGAGATACCGTACTAAACGATGAGACGTCCGCGATTGAGCGAGATCTGTGAGCGTTTGGTTCCATAGGGTGAGTCCCCCAGCTCCTATATGATAACTCTGTTTTTTTAAGGGAGGAGCATTCGTTGGATTGGCTTTCCAAGGGAGTGGTCATTGGAGTAACAAGAGCTTGGCCATTGGTTTAACAAGGGACAAGTCATTAGTTTAACAACGAAGCCTGGGTCATTGGCTTAACATGACGAGTCACTCACTGGTTTACTGTCAAGTTCATAACGCATTACTGGGGTACCGATCACAGAATTCGACACTTTCGTGGTAAAATGTCTAACTGATATTGCCTGCCGTAACTTCCACAATGTGGGACACCAAAATAAAATGGCAGAATCTAACGAAAACGCTGCTGTCAGATGGTGGGTGACATGATACAATCACCATCACGTAGACTGTGAACTGCGCACGTTACCTCAACCGACCGACCGACCGACCGACCGACCGACCGACCGTCCGACCGAACGAACGAACGAACGAACGAACGAACGAACGAACGAACGAACGAACGAACGAACGAACGAACGAACGAACGAACGAACGAACGAACGAACGAACGAACGAACGAACGAACGAACGAACGAACGAACGAACGAACGAACGAACGAACGAACGAACGAACGAACGAACGAACGAACGAACGAACGAACGAACGAACGAACGAACGAACGAACGAACGAACGAACGAACGAACGAACGAACGAACGAACGAACGAACGAACGAACGAACGAACGAACGAACGAACGAACGAACGAACGAACGAACGAACGAACGAACGAACGAACGAACGAACGAACGAACGAACGAACGAACGAACGAACGAACGAACGAACGAACGAACGAACGAACGAACGAACGAACGAACGAACGAACGAACGAACGAACGAACGAACGAACGAACGAACGAACGAACGAACGAACGAACGAACGAACGAACGAACGAACGAACGAACGAACGAACGAACGAACGAACGAACGAACGAACGAACGAACGAACGAACGAACGAACGAACGAACGAACGAACGAACGAACGAACGAACGAACGAACGAACGAACGAACGAACAAAAACAATAGAACGAACAATCAAAAACAATAGAACGAAAAATCGAACAACAGAACGAACAATCAAACAATCGAAAGAGGGCTCATCATCGGAACCTATTAAGTCAACCGAGGCCACCGTAATAAGAGCCAAATGGAAATAGAGCGATCAAAGCAAGTCTTGATGCATGACGCCGCTGGGAATTAAAATGCGTATATAATTCATTAGAATAGTGCTCATCTTTGCGTGGTCGGCCTGTGTTGTTCTGTGTACCAGGCGCAGTATTGACAGCCCCAGGTCAGTCGAGATTAACCAGCATACTACGTGCAGACTCGACCGAACACATGTCACGGCGTCACGGAACGACGCCTTGCTGACACACGCCGCTCGTTGTAGGTGTGACAAATTGTAAGGGACGGTTACCTCGATCATACAAATCGTTCGTTGTAGGCGTGACACACTGTCACGGACGGACGGTTACCTCGATCATACAAATCGTTCGTTGTAGGCGTGACACACTGTCACGGACGGTTACCTCGATCATACAAATCGCTCGTTGTAGGCGTGACACACTCTCACGGACGGTTACCTCGATCATACAAATCGTTCGTTGTAGGCGTGATGCACTGTCACGGACGGTTACCTCGATCACATAAATCGTTCGTTGTAGGAGTGACACACTGTCACGAGCGGCTACCTCGATCATACAAATCGTTCGTTATAGGCGTGACACACTGTCACGGACGGTTACCTCGATAGTGCAAGTCGTTCGTTGTTGGCGTGACACACTGTCATGGACACACTGTCATGGTATGTCACAACCGTCTAAGTCGCGCAAACAGTAACAGGACATATTTATTTGTCCAAAACAAGCTCCACAACAATAAACAATAAAACACTGCAATATAAACTCTCGAATAGGCCAAACACATGGCGCCAGGTTTCGTCAATTTCGACAGGTGTCACATCAGCTATTGCTGGTGTACAGTTGATACAAATGCGAAATAGCGATGACATCACAATTCACCGCATGAGGGAATACTGCATGGCATTAGGGGGTACTCAGATGGCATGACTGTGGGAATTGCACAGCTGCATTGCGCAATACACGTAACACATGTGTCGCGGACCTCCGCGCTGCTGCATCTTTTTCATACGGGGACACGCGCGCCGGATGTTGGCAACAGTTGTGAAGTCTCACAGTTGTGTTCTGCCAACAAGCGCCTCACTGGTCGTAATGCGGAGTTGTGGAGGAAGAAATTGAAGACGTCACTTGAGACACGTCCCTCCGTACCGCGAGTTAGCGGCCGGAAGTGTAAATAATTGACGACTGGGTGACGTCACGTGGCCCACCGGACAGTCGGAGGGTCCGTGGGGATGAGTCATCGACGAGTAAACATAAACATCGACGAGCTGGTCGATACGGGGCAGTCATTGACTGGGACGCTCGTACGCCCAGTACGCGGGTGTGCATATTGCACGCGGGCATGCAGGCAGTCACACAATGTCGGCGTGTGGAAAAACTAATTCTGTCTTTATGCGTATTTTATGCATATACACAACGCACACGAACGCTCACGCAAACACGTACACGCACACGCACACGCACACGCACACGCACACGCACACGCACACGCACACGCACACGCACACGCACACGCACACGCACACGCACACGCACACGCACACGCACACGCACACGCACACGCACACGCACACGCACACGCACATGAACAACCACCATCACTACCATCAACACCCACGCAGCCATTATCAATCAATGACGCCACCTTGATCAGCGGACCTCAAACACATGTCCTAACTACATTTCGTGTAGTTGTTTTTATTATCGTCACACCCAACCAATCGGACCAGCGTGATGCGCCACACTGGCGTTTCCTTGCATCGAAACGCGACCACCTCCCGCCTCGCTCGCCGGCGATCGCGTGACTTACGTTCCGCTTCAAAGCACCGTCGTCAACCGCCAGAGGCCGGGGCGTGTGATCTCCGATCGACCGCCTCTTACGGAGTCGTAGGCCACCGCGCCGGATCGCGCGTTCGCGTGCACGCATGCTCGTGCAAACGCTACCACTTAGTCGGGCCACCAACTGTCGTGACTGGGTCACACGCCACAGTGACGAGCCTCGCTCCAGTCTCCGGCGCGTCCGTACGGCCGCGGCCGGGACAGCTTGACAGCTGTTGCAAGTCTCCCGCCTGCCGCTGAGACGCCGGGCCGAGCCGGGGCACACCTGCGTCCCCGGCCCCCGACGGCCGGTAAACACCAGCTCGGCCGTAAGACCCGCCCGCATTAAGGCCTTCTCCAGACCGGGCGATGAGTGCCGCCGTCGCCTGGGACTTGTAATGGATATTAGAGTAAGTAATAAGTAAGAAATAATGTTATCGGCTTCTCGTCTATTTTTACCTCATTGTCGACGTAGCACAGTCCGCGCGCGAAAACGCAAAGAAATTTAAAACAAATATGCTTAGAATGTTTTATGTGGCGAACAACTGCTGTGCGTTTGCTATAAACATCACCGTGTGAATTATTGACAAGCCATAAAAATATGCACATCGTTTATATTAGTCATGTGTTTATGTAATAATTAATAATGTAGCCAAGAATAGTATAAAAATTACTGTTAGGTATTGTAGATATATATAGCTAGTCTTCTAAATTGCACTGCTATTTTGAAACGTGCATTTCAAATACTGAATAACTGCTGGCCAGTAATATTCCGAAATAATTTAATTTGTAACTGTATTTTGAATTCTTGTAACTGGTTTCTCAATATATAGTTTAGTTATTTAGTTTTATGTTAACATTACATTAGTAGTAATGTGGGTTGTTCCTATAATGAATCATGACGGAATAACAATGTAGAATATTTACGATACCCATTATTAATGACGTGTCAAGGCCAGCTTGGTGCGTTGTTGTATGACAAATGCACGACCATGACTAATACATAAACATATGCCACGTAAAAACAAGTGTCACAGATTTTGACCAGCGCCTCCACAGAGCCAAGCCATATACCACAACGACTGTGCTCACCTACTAGTACGAATACGGACGTTACAAAATTCTACTGTGTGTAATGCTCTAACTAGACGTGAAGATAAATTACCTAATTGTATGTTGCTACATACACCCTTATATGATCTATCTCGCCCATGATTTAACAAAGGTCAACCCCATGGCACACTTCCGGTATAAGTCTTGACTGACACCATGTACAACAATTACCGTGATCACATACAAGTATGAATACGGACGTTGGAACATTCTACCATGTGTATTGCTGTAACTAGACGTGAAGAGAAATAAACTAATTGTATGTTGCTACATACACCCTTATATGATCTACCTCGCCACTGATCTATCAAAGGTCAACCCCATGGCACACTTCCGGTATAAGTCTAGACTGACACCATGTAACGGACAAGATCCGTCGGACTTTGCTTTGTTTCTTTCCCTAGATCGACGTGTGCCTCTACAGACTGCTTAACAGCGTTTCATCTCCTGGCAAGCACTTTATTTAGTATTGATTTTTTTGTAATGGTATCAACTGTTGTCCTAGTCTTGCATCCAGATTATCACTTCCATCCAGATTATCAGGCATTTTCCCTGCCACAAAACGATGCGTCAGCTTCTCTCTGCTAATTCGAGAGAATGCCAGAAGTCAATTCCATCTTCGCCAGAGCTCGGCTGTGACACGGTTTTTGCGCGGCCCAAGAGGATATAATGGCCGCTGCTGCACCGAACGTTAGTCAGTCAATAAAACAGCAAGACGATGCGCAAACATATGGCTTACTAAGAGAACGCTACATATAATTATATCTCTCCAATTCCAGCGTCAAACGTGATTCGCTCCGTGACTGTGAGACGTTAAGAGTAAGAAAAAAAATACAAATTCAGACATCCATAAATAGATATCTTCGATATACCTCAAGAGGCGGTATAGCCAGACAACACGTAAATGTATACACGACAGGATCGTGAATTTTCAAAACCAAAGTGAATAGTGTGAGTTCGTGTAACCCTTGTAATTGGAGAATATGAAAGAAAATACACCCAAACAAGTGTTTAAGATTGAAATACCCCCTCAGCATAAATTCACATAACAATGTTTATATTGAAATCTCACAAGAAAAATAGCTTAATCGCCAATGTCAAATCCAAACAATGTGCTGTCATTTGAAAATGAGACTTCTAACAAGATTGCCAACTAGATGGCAGGTGGACAAGGAAGCCCTTTGGCTTATCGAGAGTCTGACCTGTCTATCTTACTATATCCTGCCCTTCTGACGTATATGTCGATTTTATTTTTAAACATGTTAACATTACTAGCACCCGCACAATCAGCAGATAATGTGTTCCATTCGTTGACTGGTTTGTTTTGTAAAAATGAAAACTTTGTAATATCTAGTCTACACACTGCTTCTTTGTTAATGTAACTCCATGTCCTCTAGTCCTTCTAATTTCCTTAACCGATGAAAAATATTTCTATCAATATTTTCATAACCCTTCAATATTTTAAACACTTCTCTCTGATCTCTCAATCTCCTGGTCTCTAGTGTTGTTATACCACATTTCTTTCGACGCATTTCATAACTAACATCCCTCAGTTTTTATACAATCTTTGTTGTTTCCTTTATAATCTGTCTAGCATATATATGTCCTTCTTATGATATGGCTTCCATGCTTGTATACCATATACTAAATGAAGTATAACTATTGTTTTGTACAGCGGTATTATTATATATTTTCCTTGTACACTATATTTGGCCTAATTAATAAAAGAAAATTCCCTTCGATGCTGCAATTCCGCACTGCTTTGAAACTTTCACATCAGCACTAATACCCATCGTATACTACACCACCCATTATATATTGTACATCTTCGTTCCCATGTCCTGTGTGGAGGCACGTACATTTCGCAAAACTGAACAACATTTGCCACTTCTGATACCTAACATAGGAGCCAATTGTCCAAACAATTGTTGACCTAATATGAAATTGGCTACATAGTATTACAGTATACTGTGAATATATTAAAGGCGTAGATGAGGAGATCGATATTTTCATGTCAACGACATTTTGTATCTGCACAGTCTGAGAAACAAATACTTATTAGAAAAAGGTCTGACGTACATATCAGACTCTGTGTGTGTTTTAAGTCCCTTTCTTGCGGTCAAATCGCCGGTTGCCATTGTGAGATTGTGTACTTCTCTATTTGCTTGCGAGGACAACATGTAAAAATAATTAGTGGTTTCTAGTGTTACATTCGGCTCAGCGTCTTCTTTAAAAAGCCGCCAGTCACGCCACATTTAATTAAGGTGGAACCTACGTCGTAGCAATTGGAATACACAACGTTGAATATTGATTGCTGAATTACATCCAGACCTTAACTGCATATCGGTGTATGTATCAGTTTGTGATATATATATATATATATATATATATATATATATATATATATATATATATATATATATATTATGGTTGTTTATGATATAATATATATATATATATATATATATATATATATATATATATATATACATATATATCATATGTGTTTATATATCACTACATTTATAACAGAAATTATATATATTTACAAAAGCGACAATTACATACTCAGAGGGGACCTCGTAATAACGCTATAATGGCATTCTGTTTTATGGAACATCTGTTGAAAATAAAAAATATTAAATCCCCTTTCAGACCTGCTCCATGTTATGAACTCGTAGATATAAAGATCGCGGCTATTAGCAACATCACATGAGAGCAACATCGGCAACAAAGAACATCGGATATTAGGAATATCGGAATGTAATGTTTCGATCGTCTTATTCTGAAGTACGTTTTGTTCTTTGAGTCAATATTAACATTGGAACAATGTGTTTTACTTAGCCGCACCGACTATTTGGAGCATACTCCCTGTCACTGTCAGATCGATTGAAAGTATTTCATAATTCCACCATCATGTGTAACCTTACTTTATAACCTTGTTTATCTACCACAGCCCCCCGGCGTGTCAACCATCTGTTGACTACTCGAATACTGCTTATCGATTTAGAGATGGACCAACGCCTTTGTCTTGGCATATCTGAGCTTGGTTTCCAAGGATAACGACTCAGTATAAGTTACCGTATTGTTATTATTACTATTATTAGTAGTAGTATTAAGAGTTTGAACTTATAATAGTGCGCTTGAATGTGCCATGTAAAGTCTGGCAGAAGATATAAGTATTGTACGAGTTGTCTGAATCAGGCTGTGAAACATATCTGTTGAACACAATGGACCTTTAACGGATATTCTAAAAACATACACATCTTGTTTACCTAATCCCTTAAAATCAAACACTACCTTTGTAGGTACGGTATTGCTTCCTAATATTCTGGCATGTGTTCTGCTGCCAATTAATTGATAAGCAGATTACGAGCTGTTTTCTGATCTCCGTCATGCATGTTGGCTACGTGACCATTGTTATTCAGATAAGCATCAAATCGCATTTTTTCCAACGAATCTCATGGAACAAAGTAATGGACCGAAGATTATTAATTGGCAGTTGTGCAGACGCGTGTAAATGAAAGCTTGTGGTGCAATTAAGCCACTAGCCAGTCGCACGGTGGTTAGAGTGGAGATGTTTAATCAGGTTTAGTTCTACCGTGGCCGCGGCCGGCCCCTTTCGGCGTAGTACGTCATGTCTGGTCATCTATTATTCAGCACGTTTTGGTCAGTTAAAAATTCACAGGCCGTGGCTTTGTGGCGGTACGGGTCGAGTCGATAGCGACACAGGAGGACATGGTGGGTGGATACAGGGGAGATCGGATGGAGATGGGATGAGGAGGGTAGGATTAACTGTCAGGAGGATACATTTGTGTAGTGGATTATAATTCCAATCAATATGTGCGATGTCGCGAATAATTTATTGTTACGCATTGTGGTAGAGGAACGAAGCAACGAGACTCAAAACTTACCTGGTTGTGTTTTGGTAGCGGCAGTGGTGATGGTTGTGTGTGTGTGTGTGTGTGTGTGTGTGTGTGTGTGTGTGTGTGTGTGTGTGTGTGTGTGTGTGTGAGTGTGTGTGTGTGTGTGTGTGTGTGTGTGTGTGTGTGTGTGTGTGTGTGTGTGTGTGTGTGTGTGTGTGTGTGTGTGTGTGTGTGTGTGTGTGTGTGTCTGTGGTGTGTATGTATGTATGTATGTATGTATGTATGTATGTATGTATGTATGTATGTATGTATGTATGTATGTATGTATATATGTATGTATGTATGTATGTATGTATATATGTATGTATGTGTGTGTGTGTGCTTGTGTTTGTGTGTGTGTGTGTGTGTGTGCACGCGCGCGTTTATGTGTGTTTTTGTGAGTAAGTGTGTGTGATTGTATGTTTGGTTATTTATGTATGTGTGTTTGTGTGCGTATGTGTGTATATGTGTGTATATGTGTGTATAAGTGTGTATATGTGTGTATATGTGTGTATGTGTGTGTGTGTTTGTGTGTTTTGTTGTTGTTGTTGTTTTTATGTTTTTATGTTTTTATGTTTTTATGTTTTTATGTTTTTATGTTTTTATGTTTTTATGTTTTTATGTTTTTATGTTTTTATGTTTTTATGTTTTTATGTTTTTATGTTTTTATGTTTTTGTGTTTTTGTGTTTTTGTGTTTTTGTATGTTTGTATGTTTGTACGTTTGTACGTTTGTACGTTTGTACGTTTGTACGTTTGTACGTTTGTACGTTTGTACGTTTGTACGTTTGTACGTTTGTACGTTTGTACGTTTGTACGTTTGTACGTTTGTACGTTTGTACGTTTGTACGTTTGTACGTTTGTACGTTTGTACGTTTGTACGTTTGTACGTTTGTACGTTTGTACGTTTGTACGTTTGTACGTTTGTACGTTTGTACGTTTGTACGTTTGTACGTTTGTACGTTTGTACGTTTGTATATATTTGTATGTATGTTTGTTTGTATGTTTGTATGTATGTATGCGTGTGTGATGTGTGAGTCGAGAGGATGCCGCGCGTGCTCGTGCACATGTGTGCGCGGTGAGTGAGTACGTGAGTTCGTACGAGACAGCGTGCGTGGGCTTACACTCGTCAGACGAGAATAAGACCACGAGGGAACGTTGGCCATATCTGGCACCGACGTAATTAAAGATCATGTCGCTTACCTGGCTGGGTGACAGGTGTCGCGCTCGTCAACGCACGCGCCGTCGTCACCAGGAACCAAAGCTGCGCAACGTAATTATGCCCAAGTTTTGGCGACAACATTTTGTTCCCTAGTGTTCGCAGGCGGCGGCAGTTATTGGCGGCCTGACAGGCGACAACGTGCCTCGGGGCTAGACGTCCTCGGCGATGTCAAGACAAAGTGTTGGCGGAGCACGCACATCGACGCCGCTGAAACGACAGAAAAAACAGCTGTTCCATTATAAATGGCGCTCCCGTATACTAAATAATGCCAAAGATACGCCGGCGTTACGATAACAAACAGCGAGAGTCGCCAACATGTACACTGCTTCATGCTGGTAGACGATTCTGGAACTGCCAACCTGCACGGGTGCATGGATCCAGTCCGAAGTCGCGAGAGCGGTACTCTCTACAGCGCTGCAGGAGCAGGTCTTTGCCTTCGGTCGTCCTGTCGCACGCGCCGGAGAGGTTCTGCCGCTGCCGACGGGAGAGGTCCCGGTAGAGCCAGGATAATTACTGGAGGAGTCGATAATGCGGGCAGGTGTCCCGGTGTCGCACATCTGCCGCCGTGTCGCACATGTGTGCGACAAACGACAAATGTCAACAATCAAACTAGGGCACACGCCATTCCGACTGCTCGTGAATGGTACTACAGGTCACGTCGTTCGTCGCGAGAGGTCATCCAGCTCCCGGTCCGTAAATGGCGGACTTGTCCTAGGTAGTTGTCACAAAAGGAGGCCTTTCAGTGGACTAAGTTCATCGCATCAACTTGTCTGTTGCATTAGACGAAACTATTATTAAATCTAACTACATCTTTGTCCAATCACGATATGACAAGTGTCTGTCACAGTCTGACAGCTGACCGCCGATGGTATTTCCTTCACCGGAGACACTCGGCCATCTTCAGTTGAGGCTGGGATAAATGTGTCATCGGTTTTTGGCGGATATTGTAATTGTTTAGTATTCTGTATGACCAATCACGTCTGGTACACATGATCCACATGTCGATAATCCAAAGGCGTTTTGCCCATGTGCCAGATCAGTTCTTTGCACCGTATGCCAACCTCCTTCAATCTTGCTAAATCAAATCGGTGTCCTATATCAGGCCCGTAGGCTGGGATCGATTGACACGTACATACCTCAATTCTCACAAAAGCACGAGTTCTACGTGTAGAGAAGTGGGTAAAGATCTTTTAACGATGTCCAACACTACCCTCGTCGACCACGACAAATATCCAACACTACCTTGCTGGAGACACTGGTTCGTATATGGTGGATATTCGTTGGAAATGTGCAATACCAAGTCGAAAACACACACATAAATTAACAATGACGTCATATTTACTTCTTCTATTCTGAACGTTGCAGTTGTTGCGGATTGTCTGAAGGCAGCATCTTCGAGCTAATTTCCCCATTTGCCAGACGTCTTCTTAGCACAACACTTCTTTGTCATATGCATATAGTGTGACGTCGCCAATGCATGCGACGGACGTGTCTGATGTAGCCGATGTGGATATCAAGTGGTATGGTGATTGGCTCTTCGGACGAAGAGATACCGCGTGATAATGCCCCAAGTCTGTGTTCCAGTGCTACACGCAGGCTATTAAGTCGTTCATTAGACATACATTCTACAGGAGCCACATGGCCGAAGAACACTGTAAGACAAAACTATCATATTCCGGGTAGATGAAAATATAGAAATATTCTTATAGCGCCTAGATCGAGCCAAATGTATGCCAAGTATAACCGTATCATCCGGGTGAAATGATATGCAGCATAAGATCTATCAGCGTCTTGGCCAGTTAAACAACGGCATAGGATCGTTGTGACAACTTGTGAGCAAACAAGGGAAGTACAGAACACTAAGATCAATTCGTGGACTACCAAGGGAACTATATAACCAGTATATCTATTTGTGGAACAAAAAAGGACTATATGACCATTATACCAAGCAACATGTGAGGTAGCAACGGAAATGTATGACCATAATGTCAACGTTTAAGATTAAAGGGTTGTGTAAGACCATTTGATCAACATGTATATGCCCATAATCTGTCAGCATTTGGAACAAGGACAGCAAAAGACCTGCGTATCTATCACTTCATTCATGGAGTGGTCGTCGCTATGTGTACGTCTAACGAAGCAAGAACGAGCATATGCAGAAGGCCAAACGTGGAAGCCCACGAGCTCCAGTATCCATCTCGCACTGTTCGCCGTGAGCGAAGGCTGCATAAACCAACTAACAACGACTGAATTCAGAATCAACACGCGGACACGAACCTACCAGTGTAGCGGAATCCCCGTAGTCCTTGGCGTTATACGAGCCGGTGATGCCAGCACGCCACAAGTGGCCGATAGCAACTCGTCTGTCTGACTGTTCCTTAGCCTCCCGGTCCCACTCAGTCACCGGCACATCGGCACACACACGCACACACAAATACACCCACTCGCCGCTCCCGCGACCAACAGCCCAATGACCAGCCAGTCACTGTGCGCGGCACAGCAAGACAATGCAGGTCAATAATCAATTAAGCTATCAATCTTTAAACACTCTCCGCGTCAGCACCGACTCACTCGCGTGCGTGCGTGCGAGCGTACGTGCGTGCGTGCGTGCGTGGCATTGATGACCCTGCCTAGCGCCCAGCACACGCACCGGGCCGTTACCACGCAGTTCAAAGTACTCCCCCGTTCGGGACGCTACGGTCGTGTCTTGAACCGATGTTGAAAACCCGCCAGATGGTTGTCAATCTAAATTCAAAACACTCGTCTCGTGTTAAGGTTAGCTGGATGATATCGCATTTCAACTTGGCATTAATGCCTATGCCAGATTAAGACGTTCATGTATTATGTAACACACACTCACTCACTCACTCACTCACTCACTCACTCACTCACTCACTCACTCACTCACTCACTCACTCACTCACTCACTCACTCACTCACTCACTCACTCACTCACTCACTCACTCACTCACTCACTCACTCACCCACCCACCCACCCACCCACCCACTCACTCACTCACTCACTCACTCACTCATTCACTCACTCATTCACTCACTCACTCACTCACTCACTCATTCTCACACTCTCTCTCTCACACATACACACACACACACACACACACACACACACACACACACACACACACACTCATAATATACATACGCACACAAACACACAAACCCACAAATACACAAACACACACACACATGCATACACACATACACATGCGCGTACTCGCACACATACATACATACATACATACATACATACATACATACATACATACATGCATGCATGCATGCATGCATGCATGCATGCATACATACATGCATACATACATACATACATACATACATACATACATCATCATCATCATGCTGTCGGTCGCGAAGCGACAAAGACTGCTTCCATCACTTGACTCTTGCTCTCCATTTGTCTCTCTGCTGTGAGAGTGATGTCCAGGAGTCGATCTTTATGTCTCTCAGCTTCAGGTTTCTCTTGATGGTATCTTTGAACCGGAGACGAGGGCGCCCTCTCTTTCTGTGACCAGAAGACAGTTGGGAGTAGAGAACCTGCTTCGGTAGCCTGTCTGATGACATCCTCATGAGGTGTCCAGTCCACCGGAGATTCTTTCTGATCAGAAGATCTTCCATAGATGGCAGCCCTGTCCGTTCGAGTATTTCCTTGTTTGTCACTTTGTCCATCCAGGTTATCCTCATGATCGAACGCAGATGTCGCATCATGAAGGCATGCAACTTTTTCACCTGTCGTCTGTACACTGTCCAGGCCTCGGCTCCGTATAGGAGGGTGGACAGCACAATTGCACGGTATATCTTGCCTTTAACCCGCATGGACACATGGTGGTTGTTCCAGAGTCTCTGGCGTAGTCGGCCGAAAGATGCACTAGCCTTGGCCATCCTCCTCTGTATTTCATCGTCAATGCATCCGTCACTTGATATAGTGCTTCCGAGGTAGGTGAATTCCATAACAGAGTTCAGCTTGTTTCCATCAACCATGATATCCTCCTCTCGGGTTCTTGTAGAGTTGGGTTGGTACAGCACCTCGGTCTTCTTGATGTTAATCTTCAGGCCGAACTTCTTTGACGCATTGGAAAAAGCATCCACTATTTTCTGGATCTCTTCAGCAGAGTGTGCAACCAGTGCACTGTCATCTGCGAATAGCAGCTCCCTCATCAGTATCCGTGTAGTCTTGGTCTTCGCTCTGAAGTGTGCGACATTGAATAGGTCAGCGCTCTGTCTGGACTGTATGTAGATGCCATCCCCCATGTCTCGGAAAGCATTGTCGAGCATTGCTGATAGGAAGATGGAAAAGAGCGTGGGCGCCAGTACACAGCCTTGCTTGACCCCATTTGTGACCCTGAACGATTCCGAGACTTCCCCTCCAACATTAACAGTCGCCATCATTCCGGTATGTAGTGCCTCGATCATTGTTGTGAACTTCTCTGGGCAGCCATACTTCTTCAGTAGCTGCCATAGTCCGGTCCTCCCAACTGTATCGAACGCCTTACTGAAGTCGACAAATACCATGTACAGTGGTCGGTCCTGCTCAATGCACTTTTCTTGTAGTTGTCGGAGACAAAATATCATATCCACGGTGCTCCGGTTACCTCTGAAGCCACATTGTGTCTCCGGAACTACCTCTGGTGTTAGGTGGGTAGATAGTCTGTTGAGGAGGATCCTGGCGAAGATCTTGCCTGCTATGGAAAGAAGAGAGATTCCTCTATAGTTCCCACAGTCTGTTCGATCACCTTTCTTGTAGATGGTTATAATGCTTGCATCCTTCCATGCTTGTTGTACAGAACCCATCTCCCAGGCATTGGTGATTAGTTGGTGCAGTCTGCTGAACAGATTGTCTCCTCCATGCTTCCATACTTCTGCAGGAATTCCATCTCCTCCAGGTGCTTTGCCATCTTTCAGGCTGGCGATTGCTCTAGCCATCTCATCCATAGTTGGAATCTCATCAAGGCTTGTCTTGGTAATGCGCTGCGGGATGTTGTCCAGAGCTTCGTGATCTATGTCGCCAGGGACGTTGAGTAGCTTCTGGAAGTGTTCACTCCATCTTGCCACAACTCTCTTGCTGTCAGAGAAGGTTTCCATTCCGTCTGTTGATTTTAGTTGAACAGGTCCCTTCTTTTTGGGTCCCCACACTTCCTTCAGTCCATTGTAGAAGCCCTTCATGTTGTTACTGTCGGCAGCTCTCTGCAGCTCCACTGCTTTCCTTTCCCACCAGTCCGACTTCAGTGCACGGGTGTGTTTTTGTAGCAGTCTGCAGGCATCTTTGTATGCTGCAGTGGTGGATCTAGTACTCCTGGTTTGCAACACTCTCTGGTGGGCTTGATCTCTTCTGCTCATAAGAGTCTGTAGCTCCTGGTCGTTGGGGTCGAACCAGTCCTGGTGTTTTCTGTCCGGCTTGCCAAGATATGTCTTGGCTGTGTTGTACACAACCTGCTGCAGAGCTGCCCATTCCTCGTCTGGTGTTGAGTTTTCCTTCTCCTCCCAATGGGCGAGAGCACTGTCCATCTCCTGCTCAAAACTCTCCCTATGGCTGATGGTACATAGTTTTGCAGTGTTGAGCTTGGTCGGCTTATTTGTCCCTTGCCTGTTGTGCTTTTGTCGTATTCTGAAAGCCACTTTTGATCTCAGCATCTGGTGATCGGTCCAGCAGTTTGCTCCACGCATGGCTCGGGTGCTGTGGATGTCCATCTTATCCCGACACCTCGTGATGATGAAGTCGATCATATGCCAGTGTTTGGAACGAGGATGCATCCAGGTGGTCTTGCGTTCATCCTTCTGCTTGAACATGGTGTTCGTCACTATCAGTTCGAACTCAGAGCACAGAGCCAGTAGAAGTTCGCCATTGGAGTTGCATTTCCCAATCCCATGTTTGCCCATGACCAAGGGCCACTTGTCATTGTCTCTTCCTATCCTCGCATTGAAGTCTCCTATCAGCAGTAGCTTATCGGTATGAGGGATGCCCCTGAGCACACTTGTGAGCTGGTTGTAGAAGGCCTCCTTGTTTTCGTCTGGGTTTGTCATTGTCGGAGCATACACGTTGATAATTGTAGCAAAGTTGTCCTTGCTCAGAGGTAGTCTCATCGTCATGATTCTGTCACTTACTGGCCGTGGCATTTCTGTCAGCTTTGTGATGATATCCTTTTTGATAGCAAAGCCCACTCCGGCCTCCCTTCTTTCTCCTTCGGGTTTGCCACTCCAGAAGATAGAGTATTCCAAGTCGTCGAGACTACCAGACTCTGAGAACCTTGTTTCACATAGGGCGGCGATGTCGATGTTGTATTTGGCAAGTTCCATTGCTACTAGTGCCGTACGTCTTTCTGGTCGGTTAGCTCCTTCTCGGTCGAGGAGAGTCCTGACGTTCCATTGTCCAATTGTCAGTAGTTGTCTTCTTTGTCTTCTTCTTCCTAGCTGATTTTCCACTGTCGACGGAAGATGAGGTCGAGCAGCGCGGTCCTTGGTAACCCGGGCGACGGCCGATCCGGTATCATGTTTCGTGCAGTTGTACATTTCATGGAAGCTGCTAGCAAAAACTTTTGAAGTACCGCTGGCTTTTGCAAGTTACTAGCGACACTCTCTCGGGGAACAAATAGAGGTCTCACACCGGCAAGAACATGTCAAGACAGGCGCAAACTATTTGTCCCTGCAGTGGCTGGTCGAGAGATGTTGGGAGTTCCATACACCAACCGCCCTTGATGCTGCCACAGTGACATGGTTTTCTGTTTAGGGTTTGCTCCCTTAGCCTTCGGTTCTGACAAGAACCTATACCACAAGGCAGTGGTTTACAACTCTGCATGGCAGGGGCGTCAAACTCCCTGAGGTATTGCAATACCTGAGGTACTGCAATACCTACATACCAGTATACATACATACATACATACATACATACATACATACATACATACATACATACATACATACATACATACATACATACATACATACATACATACATACATACATACATACATACATACATACATACATACATACATATGCTTAGATCTGCCATAGATCTAAGCATAGTACTAACGTTATGACGTCACTAAATTTTTAAATTATGTTATTTCTAGTAAATGTAATTTGTGCACCATTAAGACTCTTTTCACATCACGAAAATAATAATGTAAAATCTTGCAAAAGTAATACGCATTTGATTTGCTGGTGATAAATTGTTTCGAAAAATCCAAAACTTTGTGAATATTGAAGTTCACAGTCGGTTGAATAAAACATGTCTTAACGTCATTTTAGCTACATAATTTCCCGGCTTTGAATTGGTCATGTTCCTGGTGGATTAGTGGTATTTTTGATGAAAAACAATGCCCTAAACGAACTCTTACAAGCCATTAGATAAAACTAATCAATAATATATTCTGTGCACCAGAACGTAATGGACGTAATGTGTGGCCTTAAGGGAAGACATGATTTCATTTTACAAAAGACTATTAGTTTTATCTATCCACCTAACACATGTATATGCCAGCGATCTAACGGTCACTGACATTATAAACGCGTTACTGACCAGGCACTAGATCTAGTTATAAATCAGCGCATTCCAAGCAAATACCATAAACAATGTAGCCCTATAAACATAAAGAATTTTGGAAACACAACGGTAAAACAGTTTGGAAAACATAGCCATTAAATTCGAATACCACTGATCGCTTACTTTGTACAGCTGTGTTGTATTGTATTAAACTAGAAACTTTTGTTTTGTATCACCTTTACAAACCACAAGAATTTATTTTTATTCCATTCCCATCATCATGATAATAATTTATTATTAATACATATGTATGTATATATATATATATATATATATATATATATATATATATATATATATATATATATATATATATATATATAAAATTACATTTGCAAGTATTTTATGGGCCACTATCAGTATTATTATTATAAACGATTATAGTATTAAAATTAGACATGTTACATGATGTATGCTGATACGAGAATACTCGTATCAGCATACCTCATGTAACATGTCTAACGTTATTTTTATAATCGTTGATATTAATAATATATATATATATATATATATATATATATATATATATATATATATATATATATATATATATATATATATATATATATATATATATTACAACAAATAATACACATATTTCGAAATTCGTATGGTGTGTTGGAAAACTTGGGAGCTCATTATTTCAGATTTAGAATTCCAACAGCGGAATTTCTTTTTTCATATTTTTAATATTGCCGGAAAGATAGTCGTGCCGTCTACAGCTATGTCACTGGACGCATACAGCAATTTTAATATCTTTTTTATGTTGTCAACGTCTCACAATCGTGAACACGAAATCCTACAACAACTCCGCCGGTCGCTGGTCACGTCTACAGTTTGTTGTGTCTATGAGTGTGATCTATTCTCGAGGCACACTGAAAAAATGTAAGTTTTCAGGGGTTTGTCTTGGCATGTAACCCAATGACTAGTCAGAATGTATTAATGCAGGTAGGCTGCAAACATTTCAGTTATATTTGGGGTGGGATTCAAATGTTGGGCATCAGTGGTTTGGTGCATTTTCAGTATTCATAATTATGCCAGAAAAACCTTTGTTTGATCTCGATGCAAATTATTTGAGGTTTGGTCACATTCCAGTGCATAAGAATGCAGAAGGGTCCTTTTTCATTTATAGCTATAATAGATCTAGATATTGTTTCATATGGACAATTTATTTATAGCCTGTCTAAAGTCAGAATATTAATCCAGGACAGTGGGGAAACCACAATGTATTTATACAGTTTTAGCGTGTGTGACTGACTGCCTTTTCCCCGAGCATCGCTGTGAAACTCGGCTAGTTGAATTGTAAACGAATGAAAACACAAGTCTAATGAACAACCAACTTTTTAATAGTTGTTCTTTGAATGATTACATCAGAAAAACTGTGTACGTATTTCCGTCGTCACCCATGACATTATAAAAATACATAAATAATAACAAAAATGAAGTCCAGGAAATAGTTAATAAATAATAGAGTAAATGCCAAAGTATTGACAAAAAACCGCTCGATGACAAAAACACAATGATGTCTGCGGCGTAAATATGTAACTCGTTTCCCATGCCATGTTTATTTGACGTGATTAATGCAGGTAAAATAAAACACACATACACAAACATACACACACACATATATATGTGTATATATATATATATATATAATATGTCATCATCATCATCATCAAGGTGCAGCTAGAGTGTCCCGTGGTTGGGCGAAGGCCTCAGCATGCTGCTTCCACATCTGCCTATGTTGCGCTGTCCTCTGCCAGATGGTACCCTTCCAGTAGTCGTCTAGTTCGTCTCTCCGCCGTCTCGCCCGCCTTCCTCTTTCTCTTTTCCTTTCGTTGGGTTTCCAGCACGCAGTGTCCATCGGTTATCTCGTATCCTGCTGACGCGCCCTGCCCAGGTCCACTTCCGTCTTCTGACTTGTTCAATCACGTCTGTGACCTTTGTCTTTTCTCTTATTCAGATGTTTCTTTGTCCCGGTATATGATGTTTAACATACACCTTTCGATCTTTGCTTCTGTGGCTGCTAGTTTTTTCTTTGCATGGGTGGTGAATGCTCACATTTAATCGCCGTATGTCATTGCTGGAAGTATGCATCAGTTGGAGACTTGTCTCTTCACGCATGTTCCAATGTTACCCTTGAAGGTGTCGCGGTGCTTGGCGAATGCTGTCCATCCAGCCGTGATTCTTCTCTGAAACTCCTTGACTTTGATTTTATCGCTGGTGCTCTATCTCTGTCCCAGGTAGATGTTGCATTCAACGTTCTCGATCTGGATGTGTATCATTTTCCATCATCACCTTTGTCTTCGACTTGTTCATCTTCAGATCCTGATTTTCACTTTCATCAGTTAATTCCTGTGGCATTTGTTGTAGTTCGCTTGGTGCATATGAGTATGTTGTCGGCGAAGCGAAGATGACTGAGATATTCGCCGTCTGTCTTCAAGCGCCTCTGGTTTCCCAAGTTAGTCATCGAAATATGTTTTTGAGTGCTGCCGTAAACAGCTTGGGCGATATGGTATCTCCATGCCGTACTCCTCTCTTGATGTTGATCTTGTTGCTTTCTTTGTGTAGGTGGACTGTCATTAAGTTGTTGTTCGATGAACACATTTTCTAACCGCTGTTCTTGAAGCGAGGTCAGTACTGGTTGAGTTTGCACTGAGTCGAAGGCTTCCTCGTAGTCGACAATGCGATGCAGAGTGGGATATTATATTATCTGCCTTCTCCTTCAGGTGGGTTACGGTGGGGATGTGGTCTGTCGTTGGGTGTCTGCTTCTGAATCCAGCTTGCTCCCGAGGATAGTTTTCGTCTAGTGTCTTCTCTAGTCTTTTCTTTAGTATTTTCATGAGTATTTTTTATAGATGTTTGATAGATAGACATGTCGGTCTGTAATTATTAAGGTCTTTCTTATTTCCCTTCTTGAAGATTATCACCATCTTCTGGTATAGGGCGTATATATATATATATATATATATATATATATATATATATATATATGTATATATACGTACACATATATATATATATATATATATATATATATATATATATATATATATATATATATATATATATATATAT
>OZ024863.1:47476863-47491863 GCA_964017155.1 Oasisia sp. SBJ-2009 | reverse complement strand
TCACGTAGGTAGAGAGCGACAGCACAACGACAACTGGCGAGTTGTCGTGGAGATGACCTGTGAACTGTGTTCACGTCATTGATATTGAAGTACTCTGTGAAATTGCTTCTTGTAAATAAACCGCATTTATCCTAGGGCTTTCTTTGAGAGAAATGATGATTGGATAGCATCAAATGCATCTAGAAATAGTGCAACGTTTAATCGTATATTCTTTTTTTCCCGTTGTGCAATGTATTCGTCCATGCTTGTGTTGCATAAGAAAGTATGTTTATTTTGAAACACGTATGGACATACACACGGACACGGACACGGACACGGACACGGACACGGACACGGACAGGGACAGGCACAGGCACAGGCACAGGCACAGGCACAGGCACAGGCACAGGCACAGGCACAGGCACAGGCACAGGCACAGGCACAGGCACAGGCACAGGCACAGGCACAGGCACAGGCACAGGCACAGGCACAGGCACAGGCACAGGCACAGGCACAGGCACAGGCACAGGCACAGGCACAGGCACAGGCACAGGCACAGGCACAGGCACAGGCACAGGCACAGGCACAGGCACAGGCACAGGCACAGGCACAGGCACAGGCACAGGCACAGGCACAGGCACAGGCACAGGCACAGGCACAGGCACAGGCACAGGCACAGGCACAGGCACAGGCACAGGCACAGGCACAGGCACAGGCACAGGCACAGGCACAGGCACAGGCACAGGCACAGGCACAGGCACAGGCACAGGCACAGGCACAGGCACAGGCACAGGCACAGGCACAGGCACAGGCACAGGCACAGGCACAGGCACAGGCACAGGCACAGGCACAGACAGACATACATACATACATACATACAACAAGAGAGAGAGAGAGAGAGAGAGAGAGAGAGAGAGAGAGAGAGAGAGAGAGAGAGAGAGAGAGAGAGAGAGAGAGAGAGAGAGAGAGAGAGAGAGAGAGAGAGAGAGAGAGAGAGAGAGAGAGAGAGAGAGAGAGAGAGAGAGAGAGAGAGAGAGAGAAGACGCACACGAACATGAACACGAACGCATGCACGAACACATACACATGTGCACGAACATACGCACGTCGTTATAGGCGCACAAACATACAATATATAACAATATCGATAATGTTCTGACGTTACCATAGCCCAGGCACAGGTCGTGGTGAATATAAGATAAGGCGGACTGTTGGTCGACTGGCTAGGTTATTCGCGCTTCAACAACTTAGAATGGAAACAAATGTAGTGTGCGCGCGTGCATACGTACGCACATGTGCACGACCGTGCGTGCACACGCTTTTGTTCATAGAGATTTTATGTTGTAACTCCAAAGCACAAAAATGTTGGCATTCTCCTCACGTGATCTGGTCGAATTTTTGCAGTCCTTGAGTTTGTCGGCATCGGCGTCGAGGAATGCCAAGTGGCTTTACCTCGGTGAAGACGTCGATCTCTTATACCCGGAATTACCTCATGCAGAGTAGGATAGTGTTTGCCAATGTTTTTGGGTCAACGTCGAAGAAGTGTCAGACCCTTGCTGCAAGAATACCTCTCTTCTTACTTGATACTTCGATACTTGAACATCGCATATCATTGACTATATATTTGGTCCCACGAGACAGAGGCTGTCGGCCAAAACGCATATCATTAGTCCATTTTCCAAACGTATATTGACGCAACTTGCGATAGTAGTGGGTAGTAGATTATATGCTTTCTTCAAGTGTATATTGATATTAATCCATTTTCAAGACAGCTGTAAACGTAATACATAACTAATCATCTCATTTATTGGCATCGGTACAAGAAAACATGTAGCGTGATTAATATTGGGTAATCTACTTCAATATACAAGATTACAACCAATTAAATGTTAGATATATATTTTATAGATGCTACTTTCTGTAGCTGCCAAACCCTAAAATAATCCCACATTAAATGTAGGTCATCAATTACCCGAGTACTAACCGCAACATAATCACTATAATGCGTAACGGAGCTAATTTGCATTTGTTACCCTTTTGGCGTTTCGTGTGGCGGCGACGTGATTTTTCTACAATGACGTCTATCAAATAAATTGGTTTTCCATAATTGATAATGCCCAACGGCGATTTGGCTGATGGCATCCGATTTTACATCAGTGATGTTATTTTTATATATGTCACAGCGACCAGAAAAGACATCTTCATGAAAATACTCAAGTACTGTTATAACTGCAATTAACGATGTGTGTTACCTGTAGTTGTTTTAAAACGTTTATTCTGCAACACACACGAATGAGTTTCGCATCTAAAGGTCAGAAGCGTTTAAGTACACGTTTGCGGAACAGAGAAGGACTGAATACCAGCACGCACGATACTTCACTTGGCACTTGTGAAAGTCCCCGGTATAAATTCGACTAGTCAGCTGATTTGCTCATACCATTTGGTGGATACCAGTGAGGGATTTCACGTAGTCTCGGGTGACGAGTTGGTCCATCATGAATTCGGTGAGTCCGCGTTCGTGTCTACTATCTATTCTAGTGTACCAATACTGCATTGAACAATTAAACCATTCGTTCGTGTCTACTGTCTCTTCTAGTGTACCAATACTGCATTGAACAATTAAACCATTCGTTCGTGTCTACTGTCTCTTCTAGTGTACCAATACTGCATTGAACAATTAAACCATTCGTTCGTGTTTATTTGTATTTTTTTAATGTGCCAATACTGCATTGAACAATTAAACCTTTCGTTCGTGTCTACTATCTCTTGTAATGCACCAATACTGCATTGAACAATTAAACCATTCGTTCGTGTTTATAAAAAAAATTAATGTGCCAATCCTGCATTGAACAATTAAACCTTTCGTTCGTGTCTATTATCTCTTCTAATGTACCAATACTGCATTGAACAATTAAACCTTTTGTTCGTGTCTACTATATCTTCTAATATACCAATACTGCATTGAACAATTAAACCATTATTTCGTGTTTATTTTTGTAATGTGCCAATACTGCATTGAACAATTAAACCTTTCGTTCGTGTCTACTATCTCTTGTAATGTACCAATACTGCATTGAACAATTAAACCTTTCGTTCGTGTCTACTATATCTTCTAATATACCGATACTGCATTGAACAATTAAACCATTCTTTCGTGTTTATTTTTTTTAATATGCCAATACTGCATTGAACAATTAAACCTTTCGTTCGTGTCTACTATCTCTTGTAATGTACCAATACTGCATTGATCAATTAAACCTAACCAGGCCGGTACCTAAATGAACTTTGTAAAAAGCAGGCCCCCGCT
This sequence comes from Oasisia sp. SBJ-2009, assembly GCA_964017155.1. Lineage (NCBI taxonomy): Eukaryota > Metazoa > Annelida > Polychaeta > Sabellida > Siboglinidae > Oasisia > Oasisia sp. SBJ-2009. The sequence continues at coordinate 47,488,577 of OZ024863.1, read as the reverse complement.
GCACTTGCCATAACATTATTAGAACTTTGTCAATCGGGGACATATGGGATGTAAAGCACCCATTAAAACACCAATCGCTGCACAGCGCAAGTATTCTGACCGTTCCAGTCGTGCACGTTTAAAGATTGGGGTATTTTGTGAAACCACAGGGCCAGATGAATGTAAATAAATACTCCGTCTTTGGACACTAAACAATTGATACCACATTATCGACAAACAAGATTTGATCTACCGATTTGCCGTTAAGGAAGAAACAGGTAACACAGGTCGAAAACCTCAAATAAATCATTCACATAGACATGTATGCTACCTACATAATATTATAATGTGTCAACACCGATCCGTATTCCTTATTTAGTTAGCGGTATTGTATAACGATGACAACATATTTACAAAAACGGTGCATGATTATTTAGTTGTTATTTGGCGTGTCAATGGGAATATTAATTCCATAAATAATAGTGAAAATGTTGTGCGAACTATAAATGAGATTAGATTATGCAAACAAATTACACCGTAATGTTAAAAGGGAGTGTGCATTGCTCCACACGCTGGTGGGTTTTCCGAATTTTAAAAGTGGTCGCGTACGTTGCTTCCACATTGTTTAATGTTTGTGTCGTGTTGTTTCTGCGACAATCGAACGTGATCGTGATACCTGAGATTGCACTTCGCCCTGGAGGTATGTCCCCCCACGTCTCTCCGTAGTGTGAGAAACTGCCTATATCCACAATGGCGCCTGGTGTGTCCCAGAATGCACTGGTTGTAGCGTTGGTTTGTTTAGGTTTGCACAGTGTGTTGCAATATTTTTGGTATTCGTCAGATGCTTCATGTCTGTGTCATTTTCAAAACTATCGACCACAGACAGACGGCAGGCACATAAGACATGTTGGCATACCGATGGTTCATTTCGGTTATGCAACCTACTTAGGCTAAATGGTTTTGTTTCGTTATGAATGAACCTCAACTAAGGGGTGCCTATGTGCTTCCGTCTCATTTTACGTTGCCTTTGCTTTTGCATTCGAACACAGACGCGATGTTGATAAGGCGATTGATGTACCCATGTTGCTTAGCAAACTCCGTCAAACTTCGTTATATAACTTAAGTAGTTTATTTTGTAATCTACTTGTAACGACGTAGTACGTTTGTGTTGACTTTCCTACTTTTTTAAATCTATATTTTGCGTTACTATAGTCTACCTTGCTGGAAGTTTACAGGTTTACGAACACGGATGGATGCGTGTCACTATGGTACTGCGATCACCGTTATAAATCGCCTGTATCGCAGTTGTTTGTTGTGCGCTTGCGTCGACGTCAAGGCATCACTCGTGTTTCAAACCGATCTACTGTGTATTTATTTGCCGTATTTATTGTAGTTTTGAACCTTTGGTCAATTTTAGACATGTGCGCGTCAACTCTAGTCAGTCTGGTGACCTTGCCGGTTTTTTAAATATTATCCGTATGAGGCTAAACAATGCTGCCACCTCACGGACACTGGTTAATCCTGCCGTAATTCCTATTTTATAAACAGATGCAAATTTTTATTTTTATTTAGTTTTGTCCTAAAATATGTTCTATGTTGACTGCTTTTCATAGGATATCATTATCTTGTAAAATTATATCGTTATTTTAATTTTATTTCATAGTTGGCCTGAGAGCCAATCAGCGTCTCTACCCTAATCTCGTGTAACGCCGCCCTGGCGGTTACAACGGCAGCCTATTAATGTTCCAGGTAGCCTCGATTACCCAGGCTTCATGAGGTGGCAGCACTTTTCAGCCCGGCAACTCTGCCATACCAGCATAATAGGGAATTTGACCTAGTGGCTGGTAAAACATCATCTCTCAAAAACGTCAGCGTTATTTTAATAAGTAGAATAAGAGAAAATCTACCATTAGTAGAAAATAAATCAGCTACTAGTATTAGATTAGACACGGCAAGTAATATTGGCATCACGCATGTCATGAGTTTTGTGACTGTCGTTTTATGACAATGAGATAATTAATACGATATAAAATATAAGTATTAAAAACAGTGAATAATTACTAATAAATTGCTAGGTATTTTAACTTCAGAACTAAAGAACACGTGGTGGAAACGAATGTACATTACTGAAAACGTAGCGTAGATCATATACCAGAATACGTACATACATAGAATACGTACATAGTCAACGTACATTGCGAAGGACCGGACCACATTAGTTGATTGTGTACCCGTCAGCAGCGTGGGCACTGTTAAATATTACACATATCTCAGAAAGGCGGTGACAAAAAGCTGCAGAGAATTGGAATCTCCATGAGAATAACACACCCTTTTCATCTTTCTATCAGGAGCTTTTCTCCTTGAAAGGTAATCTTAATTGCTTAATTAATATATTATAGATCGTACATAGACGAGTCCTGTTGTTACGTTATGACGTCATATATTCAATAGCTGTTGCTTTATGGCGTTGTAGCGCTTACATTATTCCGGCGTTATAAACGTTCCGATTGATGTTTCTGCGCATGCACGATAAATGTAAAATCAGCAATGTGCAGCGAAAGAATAAAGCATTTATGGTATAAATACTACGGGTTGTTCGTTAGGATGTATATAACATATCAGCAAAGTTGTTTGTCGCAAATGACACGAGGCAAACAAGTTTTGAGGCATGTTATGATAGGAAGCGTAAATCACGTGATTAATAATAATAATTAGTTAACTTCTATTGCGCCTATATCCTTAGAAACCAAGCTCAGAGGCGCATCAAAACAAAAAGGATTAATCGATCTCATAGTCGGTAAACAAATCAAGTTGTCATCAGATTGATTGATGCGCCAGGGAGCTATGGTGGATAGGCCAGATTGTACAGATATGTTTTTAAATAACGACGGAATTTAGCAATATTTTCAACTGATTTCACGCTAGAAGGAAGCATATTCCATAGCGTAGGCGCACCCACAGCAAAAGCCCTGGTCCCCATATTAGTATTGACCTTTGGTACAAAGAGTAAATCAGAAGTAGATGATCGAAGTTGAATAGGTTTTCTTATAGGAGTAAGTAAAGTATGTAAATACGATGGCTGCTTAGAAGAAAGTGCCTGGTAAGTAATGGTACATATCTTAAACATTATACGATATTGGACAGGCAGCCAATGCAGAGACTTTAGAAGCGGCTTAGAAGGAGTAAAGCGTGGAGACCTAGTCACCACCCTTGCTAAGCAATTTTGAACACGTTGTAGTTTTGTGATATCCTTAATAGCAATATTATGAAAAAGTGAATTACAATAGTCTAATCTACTAGTAACTAATGCAGTTGCAATAGTCTTTGCAACAGAAACAGGCAAATATCGACGAATACGCCGCAAATCACGAATGTGGTAAAAACATGTTCGACAAATTTGAGAAATGTGTTCTCTAAAATTTAATTTATCATCAAAAATTACTCCCAAATTCCTAGTCGAAACTGCAGGCATAACATGCTGATTAAGTAAGGGTATAGGAAAAAGAGTCTTAATTTTGTCACGCTGCCGGTGTGTACCAATAATAAGAAACTCAGTTTTATCAGCATTCAGCTTCAATCTACTCTCAGTCATCCAGCAAAAAATGTCATCAATACAAGTTCTAAGCTGCTGTAAAGAACTACTTGCATCTGAAGTGGATAATGATGTATAAATTTGAGTATCATCTGCATAAAGATGATGGCTCAAATGATGCCTATTAATCACTAGACTCAATGGAGTAGTATACAGTGTAAAAAGTAATGGTCCCAAAACTGACCCCTGAGGAACACCACACGAAATATTAAGTGGTGACGAAAAACAATCCCCAATCTTAACTCTCCGGTGTCTACCACTCAGATATGATCTAAACCAGCTTAATGCTATACCAGACACACCATACCACACAGACAAACGATCCATTAGAATAGAATGATTAATCGTATCAAAAGCAGCTGACAAATCAAGTAAGGTGAGTGCAGTAATCCGTGACCGTGATTTAAACAAACGTAATACGTGATTGTATTGAACGACATTTCAAGCAACCCTTCTCAGTAATCATCACAGGCGAGTTAACGAACAGCCCGTGGCATTTATACCAACACTGCTTTGTCGGTTGATGATTTTACATTTATCGCGCATGCGCAGAAACGTTAATCGGAAAGTTTATAACGACCGGAAAAATGTAAGCACGACAGCGTCACGTATACCGCATTATGTTGTGTGTATTGATGGCGTCATGTGTTCTCCAGACGTATACGGCATTGTGTTTTGTGTATTGATGACGTCATGTGTTCTCCAGCTGGTGCTCCTGGTCGTCCTACTGGTCGGCGTGGCGGTGTCGCGGGCGGACAGAATGCAGGAGTGTCTGGACGCCTGCCAGGTGAAGTACAGACAGTGTATCGCCTGTCCAGAGACGAATGACGCTATGTGTACGGCGAACAAGAAACTATGCGACGACGGCTGCTGGGGGCAATACGGAGACGGCGACGAAACCTACGAAGATATCTTCTAGATGTCAAGCAAGAAAAGACGATGCCCGTACGAAGCAGCGCGACGGCAACGACACAGCACAGCACAGCACAGCACAGACACACGCGCTTGCATTTACAGCGGCGTACGTTACTTGTACAATACAACATTTACAGCGGCGTACGTTACATTTACAACAAATAATTTACAGCGGCGTACGTTACATGTACAATAAAATATTTACAGTGGCGTACGTTACATTTACAACAAAACATTCACAGCAGCGTACGTTACATGTGCAATAAATCTTTTACAGCGACGTACATTACAAGTACAACGAAATATTTACATCGACGTGCGTTATACTTACAACAAACCCGTTACAGCTGCGTACGTTACATTTACAACAAAACATTTACAGCGTCTTACGTTATATGTACAATAAAACATTTACAGCGACATACGTTACACGTACACCGAAATATCTATATCTATGTTATTTTTATAACAAAACATTTACATCTGCGTACGCTACATGTACAGCAAACATGTACAGCTGCGTACGTTACACGTACATAGAAACATTTACAGCGGTGTACGTTACAAGTACAAAGAAACATTTACAGTTGCGTACGTTACATTTACAACATTTAATAAACAGCACTGACAAAATAAAGCGTGACACACGTGACAAATAACCGCTTTTAATACAAAGAGTAATAATCGTAAAGGATGAATATAATTCACAATCTTGCAGTAATTCTTATTTGATAAACAACTGTAAATTTATGTTTTTACTTATTTTTGTGTTAATACAAGTTCAACGTTGAAAACTTTTTATATGATACCATTATCTTGTAAAAGTATATCGTTATTTTAATTTTTATTTCATAGTTGGCCTGAGAGCCAATCAGCGTCTCTACCCTAACCTGGGGTAAGGCCGCCCTGGCGGCTAACAAATGCAGAGCATTAGTTTCCCCAGGCAGAGTTGAGGGGCTTAAAAGTGCTGCCACCTCACGGAGTCTGGGTAACCGAGGCTACTAGTCAGTGCGTTGTATTTTGTTGTTTTGTTGTTTTATATACATGTGATGTCTGCGTGTTTGTGAGTTTGTGTGTTTCTGTGTTTGTGTGTTCGTGTGTTTGTGTGTTTATGTGTTTATGTGTTTGTGTGTTTGTTTGTGTGTGGCGCGCGCGCGTGCGTACGTGATGCATGTAAGCGCGCATGCATGTCTGCAACGGATTTTGAATTTGTACACATATATATTACATAATCCAACACAATCATGTAATTTTCCCGAAATGTGTCTAACATGTATTTCAACGTTATTTGCTCATCCATACTTCATATATATATATATATATATATATATATATATATATATATATATATATATATATATATATATATATATATATATATATATTATTATTATGAACAGATTATATTACCTACATAATATAGGCCTACACATCTGATGCATTTATACGTCTATATATATGCATGCAAACATGAACAATGACTCTTCTTGAGATCAGCATAGAACATGTTGAGGGCAGTGGTGGCGATATCGGCAATATGTTTGACGGGCTGATGTGTCCAACGAGAAGATATCCTTATGTATGTATGTATGTATGTATATATATATATATATATATATATATATATATATATATATATATATATATATATATATATATATATATATCAGGAATGGGTACGGCAGTACCCATCCTAATATGAATGGAATAGAGATTCCTGACCCCTATTGCGAATCCGAATTACGGCAGCGATTGGGAATAGCTACAGACTTGTCTCCTTACTTTAACTCGAGTCTCAAACGTGTTTTAGCTGCGAAGCATTTACCCTGTAGTAGTGCCACTCCCATTCATATTACCCCAGTCCTGTTTCATCCTTGAAGCATTTACCCACTAGTATATATATATATATATATATATATATATATATATATATATATATATATATATATATATATATATATATATATATATATATATATATATATATATATATATATATATATATATATATATATATATATATATATATATATATATATATATATATATATGGATGTTCGATATTAGTAAACAATGCCGTTAAATAATATATTTCTAGAGAATGTCTCAATGTTTGACAGGTTCTCTAAAATGGGTATATTTCCATACGTTCTGGCAATATGCGTATAATTAATGGAGGCATGTACACATATAACTTGCTGTTTTTGCTTAGATAAAAAGCACTGTTAAACACAGTATATTAGTATTATTTTTTATTTTATAACAACGATCACAAAGTATGCTCATCTTTTAGTATTTTATTCTATACAACATTTGGAGTGGACACATACACCAATGATTTACTATAGCAATTAAACAGCGGTATACAACAAACAGTGTTTGTTTGTTTGTTTGTTTGTTTGTTTGTTTCGGGCTGCCACGTTGCATGTTACCTAGCGAGCCCATTGGAATGGTTAATTGCTTTAGCCTTTTCTAAATCGTCAGGGGGGCTGGAGAACTTGGGGCTCAACATTTAAAAAAATCAAAAGATGAAATGCTGGAATAACGTTAACGAAATTTTCAAAAGTATTAGCGCCGGTGACTGTGTTTTCTCCAAGCAACGCTGGGCAGCTCGGCTTGTTCTGTAAATATAATAACAATGGATAGCCTCAGGTGATGCAATGAAATAATGCGCGTGTGTATGCGTGTGCGGGCGCGCATGCGTGCATTCATCTGCTTTACGCGGCCGCAGACACACACAACACACTTAGCCGCACTCACGCGTTTAGGCTAACAAAAGTATATGCCACTCACGAAACGTAATCCTTCCATCATGACAATGTCAGGTAAATGTCTGAGATCGTTTTAAGATATCTGGAGGATAAATAAATAAATGTGTCACTGAAGCACAGCATGATACGTGTCCATGAACAAGGTCGGTGTTTGCTGACATCCCAAACAGTGAAACCCGTGAACAGCAGACACGACCACGCACACTATTGAAGACGACATCAATGAGGTCATTCATGCTAGCGAAACGGTCCAACATGAGCCACAGACAGTGCAGCGTTCTCCTGGTCGATTGGGGACAGACATCGAATTCTACCGCTGTCCTAACGACCCTGACGGGATATCCTCTTCCGGTGGGCGCATGTTGGTGCACGTCTCCAGACAGAAGCTCTGCGTGCTCTCACACAAGACGATGGACATGCCTGGACACATGGCGCACAGCTTGAACTCGTGCATGCAGCGCGAGACGCACTCGAGGAATTCGTCGTACGGATTCGAAAGCGTGACGCCGGCACATAGCGCCAACAAAACCAGTACGCACGGCAGGAACATCTGCGGACGAACGAAACACCAGTTGTCAGTGAGGAAATACTAGTTTCAATTTAGAACATTGGTCACTTTAGAAAACTGTTGAAGGCATTTATGTTTTTAAACTAATCCTGCCAAATTTTTTAGCGATCACTCATAAATACAGTTACAATTAATTGGTTGTATTTTTCTTCGCATTATTTTTAATATCTATTCTGTGTAGTTTTACAATACTTTATTTGTTGTATATAAACTAGGATTTTGTCTTATTAACTTTTAATTTACAACTCGTAATTTACTCTTTTTTATTATTACCTCTCTTATGTGAGATTTTGTGTTTTTGTTGTATACTTTAGTTGTATACTTTAGTTGTATGCTGTATACACTCGTGAATAGAGCATTAGCCCCGGTTTTGATGGTATTTAAATAAAATAATAATTATCACTATTAGTTTACAAATGATATTATAAGTATCACATAAGCACAAATAACAACAACGAGAAAGTCAAAAACTATATATCTAGTTTAGTAACAAATATTTTGTGTTTCCCAGTCAAATTAAACGTTTTCTTCAAGAACGTTTCAGCACTTTCCAGCTGTCTTCATCAGGCTGAATCCCGTTAGACAGATCTACGAAAGGTCGCCACAGTTCAGATGCGAGAACCGGTGTAACGAGTCGAGAGTAATCCGCTCCGCAAAACATACGCTGCCACTACAACCGTAGTAGCTCTTGCTTCTAAATGTAGTGTTATTAGTTATTACTTTAAGATTATAATTGTTAGAATACATAGCATAAACTGAAGTGTAATAATGTGTGCAATTAGTTGCATGAAACAAGAAAAGAAGAAAACAATATCAATAAAAACAAAATAATATTTCTGGCACGATAGCACACCTCCTGGTCTAAAGTTTAATTGTACCAGTCCTTAATATATCTTGATCCATGTTTTTCCAGGTATCTAGATGGCACTAACGACACATGCTGAAAGGACAAAAAAAGGCTACGGCTTCGTGTCATACACCTAATAGAGTTTATACAAAGTAACAATTTCCACATATACTCAATTTTTTAACGTTAGCGGTTGACTCAGAATGTGACTTTAAAGTCTAAAATTCTAACGAAATCCACGATGGTCTAGACGCCGCCACAGGTGAAGGGTTAATTTGGCTTGGCCATTCAGCGCGCGGCATTCTATATCTCGGTCAGCTTCCGGCGACGCTGTTAAGGGTCAACAACTTCGAATCTTCGACAGTTCGTTCAGTTGGCGTGACATCTAGCAGCTGCTTATAGACGTATGTCTAAATCTGTGGTTAAATCTATGGTAAACTTTAGTAATTATGCCTTCGTGTTCGGCATACGGTTGCAATAATAGTTGAAACAACCGGTAGTATTGAAGCAATGGATTCACGTTGGTGATTTGCGGGCGTACTGTTTGGCACTTTGCTCGGTCCATTTTGAGGAGAAATGCTTTGATGTAGACATGTATCATCAGTTGATGGGATGATTTCAGCGATAACAATAATAGACAACTTTATATTTACCGTCATCAGCATGTTACGCGCGTTGCCGAGTTGCAGCCATTTCATGACAACAGCCAAACCCTATGCAGGGAATCTACGTGGAGAGCGCCTCGATCACCGTCGTGACGTCATTCTTCGTCTAAGATGGGGTAGCGCATAGAATTTGGATGGCTGGGTGTTAAAAAATATTTTTCTGGTAAACCGCTGGCGTTAAAAAATTGAGTATATGTGGAAATTGTTACTTTATATTAACTCTATTAGGTGTATGCCACGTAAAAGTTAACTTTGTTTGTCCTTTAAAATGATTACCGTGTCGTCAATTTGCGGCAACTAGTCTGACGAAGACAGCTTAGAGATACTGAAATGTACTGTGGAAAAAATTAATGTGACAATGAAGCAAAAAAGTCGATTGGGAACGACCAACCTCTTCATACTTAAGTATATCACATGCACTGTTTTTCGTTTTATTTGTTGCTTGTTTTATGTTGTTATTACTGGCACAGCAACGGGAGCTAGCGTCGTCCTAACATGCACCCATTTCACTTCACTCACCCGAATTAGCTCTACCGTTTACTCGCCACTTGAAATGGCCGGTACATTAAAGAAAATGTGCCAACTCCTAGGTCTTATTTTTTCCTACCCAAACAAAATACCATTCAAATACCATTGGATGGTACTAGGTAGTATAATGGCCAACGGTATTTGAATGGTATCTGAATGGTATCTGAATGGTTTTTTAATGATATTTTGTATTCTGTGTACCGTTCAGTGGTATAGAATGGTATCTTAAATTACCGTTGAGAGTACCACTGAGTCCTGCTGAAATATCATTGAATGGTCCAATGGTACTCAATGGTATTCAGTGGTATTCAATGGTATTCAATGGTATTCAATGGTATACGATTGGCACTTTTTTTAAGGGTAGACAGCAAGCTTCCTGTTGCAGATTACTGCTCTGCCAATTCAGGGCAGATGAGCTGACACCCTCTCGTGAAGGACCCCCCAAATGGGCTGTGCCTAACCATCGCCATGTGCTACCACCACAGAGTTAGATCATTAAACATTCCCTTATAGACTTTCTAAATGAGTTTTGTGTGTGTAAAACTCCACAACAATTGTGGATCTGGTAGAACAACAAATTAAATAGTACTAAGCTGTACTCACCCCTCACCTAGCGAGACACTGTATACTAAGTATAAGCCTGTTGATTTGTTTCATACTGTCATATCAGAGAGGCAACTGTTTGAACACATTGTACACAATTAAACAACACTGGCTAACTGATGTCAGTAAATAAATAACGTGATAATTATGTAGAACACTTGGTGCAGTCCTATGTATATGCAGGGACTGCAGTGGCCTTTCTGCCGTGCTGTAGCCTGGCTGTCACTAGCCTGTGTTGACTTCAGAGTATCATGTGTCAACTGATAGCGGCCGCGCGATCTTGTTCTACTGGCGTGTGTGTTCTATTTATATCTATGGCTACCACACAAACCTGGTTTCATCCTCACCTTCCCTACTACGAACATTGAATGTAGATTTAACAGAATTTAGCCACATGTGTCGAAATTGCCATTGGCTGATAAGAAATAAGGATATGATAGTTTATGCTGGACACCTGCGACCAGGCAAAATCTTAATGCAGTAAAATAAAACATTTACTATTGTAAACGGCACGACGATGGTTTACCCAGCATCTTTTGACCCATCCTGAGCTAAAGTGTAACTTAGCCAGCTTTGTCGCGAAATATATTGTTAGACAAATTTTATTGTAGACGTACGATTCCACAAATGTAATAATTCATCTTCGATGTTTTGCGCCCGTTTTCACCAACGCCATGTTGTCAGTACCCATTATATAAAATAGGCGTACACGTATTTACGATTATATAATTTATAGAGTCTTCGCTGCTAGTTTCTCGCCTTGCTTTCTCAGAAAGCCCCTCCTTGTGCATGTTATGTCAGTTCTTGCCAACATTATCGCAACAAATAGTTTAAACAACACATTTTACCATTGCAATTTCATGTTTCACAAAACAATGCTGTCAACATTAGTATTATTATTATTATCCCCAAACTGAATAACGATTTCTGTTTCTTCCATCATGTACCACATTTAAAATCTCGAGAATACTCCATTTCCAAAATAATTTTATTTTCAAAATAATGTCCAATCACCTATCAAGCCAAATTAACTTAATGCTTGTATTTTTTTTTTTAATCTTCAACAATTCCTAGATAATATTTTTCGAAATCTAGTTTACTGTTGTTCCTAAATTTACGGCAAACGTCGAAAGTTCTACCAAAGTTCCAGTATAATATCTTTGCTGTTATTTTCACACTTGACATTCTCAGGAACTCATTCGTAGTAAACGTTATATCAGCAATGAATTATGTATCATCAACATGT
>OZ024863.1:47466863-47471863 GCA_964017155.1 Oasisia sp. SBJ-2009 | reverse complement strand
ATAGACGTAGAGGGGCGCTTCATTATACACACTAAATATTTCATGGACGTCTTTACGAGCAACCTCCGCAATTAATACTTTTAATTTAGCTACACACGTCACTGCAATATGCAATTAGACTGTAGCCCGGTCAGGAAACGCTGACAGGCGCATGTCCTTTGATCGCGTCTTACTAACGAAAACACGAATTCGTAGTTGCAATACGCAGCGTAATCTAACAAGGTCTATTACATTTTTTAACCGGTTATATTAGTCGTGAATGGGCAAAAGTTCGTATAGCGAGTTGTCCTCTAGATGTCGCTCTGGTCGTCATTTATTATCTACTAAACTCGCATCTAGGAAAAATAAAAGAATTAAAATCACGGATATAATATATTATCGTCCCTTTTATATTAGAAAGTGATTGACTTTTGAGAATTCACAACAATGCCTAATTGAAGAATTGTCGAAAATACGAAATGTTTGGCCATGAAATCAGGTCATATGTTCTTGCTAAATAACAATTTTTCAGGAGATAATTTGAAATAATTTCCGCTTCATTAACGCTGTCAGGTCAAGAATTTTCTTTTAAGAAATAACAAGAACATCTGGCACTCGATGTATCCAACTATGTGACGTCATTGTCATATTTACTTCATGTCTTCACACATCCACATGTTCAATAGTTCGCAGGGGTAAAGAACTTCCGGATGCTTCCTGGTGACGTCACATCCGTGACACACTGTAACACGTCTCGAGTGTTTAAACACAATACTCTCGCTTAATTTCAAGGTGCTTGTCTTGAGGCCGGTAGTAGCATTAGGCCGACGTTTTGAATCGTTCCTGTCGCACCGTGGATCCAACCATGCATTAGTTCGTTACGCTTGTTACATGGGAGTGTTGGCTCAAGTTAGCTGCAGACTACCAGATATGTACACTAGCGCCTCCTATCGATGGCGAGATTTCCACTCCGGCGTTCTCTTTGTGCAATTAGCTGCATCTTAAGAGTGACTAATGCTACAGCTAAGTGAAGTTAATACTATACAGTACAGGAATCATCGATGCTATAACAGAATAACAGAAACTCCGAACAAGAGAAGGAGTCAACCACGATACTAATTTCCGGTCAGCTTTCAACAGTTACTATGCTCATACACACGCACGCACGCACGCACGCACGCACGCACACACGCACGCACGCACGCACGCACGAACACACACATACGCACACACAGAGACATACACAGACACACACGCACACACACATACACACATACACACATACACACACACACACACACACACACACACACACACACATATATATATATATATATATATATATATATATATATATATATACAAACATATATCATATGCATATATATATATATATATATATATATATATATATTTATATATATATATATATATATATATATATATATTTATATATATATGTGTGTGTGTGTGTATCATGTGCATACATACATACATAATCCAAATAGCTGTCATGTTACATGGTCCATGTCGTGTCTTGCGTAATAATTCCAAGTGCCTATCACTTCACACTTTACACCATCCACGTCGTATCATACGTCATATGTCTAAGCGATCAGGATCTTCGATCGGCTGAGGGTGACAGATGGCGTACCCCTGTATGACGTCAGGCCTGTGCCGTTGGTCCCTCCTCGCCACATTCGGGTCCAGCTGGAAGTAGTAGGGCCCTTCCCCGTACCCCCCACTCACTACCCCTTCCCCGCGGGCCGGGCGAAACGTGCTGAACCGCTTCAGCGTCGCCTCATTCGGCCGAGGCGACGTGCATATGTCCGTCGTCAGTATCACTTCCGGTTCAGGCGCGCCGTCGCACATGCGCGGTACGGGCAGCGGACGGCCGCGCATGTGCGGCGTGTTGATGTAGTCTCGACGCATCGAGTCGGTCACGGACGAGTCTCGGCGTAGCAGCATCGGCGCCCGGTCGGCCCGCCCGTCGACGTCCAGCTTGTCACTCGCCTCCCCCGCAGCCACCTGGCGCAGGAAGTAGTTCGACCGGCTCCTGATCTTCATCCGCCGGCGTCTGAAAGCACGACATCAGGTCTGACATTACTCGTCGGCCTCCTCCCACTCCTGTCTCGTTCTGCTCTGTGTTGGTTTATTCAATATAAAATGTAAACTCGTGTCTATACAACTACTAATCCAGCTTTTACAAATATGACTGATCAAGACAACTAATGTATATTTATTGAGTAATGACAATATTGAGTAGAACTGCCAAAACCCTCAAAAGTATTGCATGCAAGATTACAAAACACAATAAAATAATAATTATTAATATTTTTATTTGTACATTTTGTATTTTATAAGTCTCTCGTAACCCGTTTTTGAGTGGATCTAGTATACAATGCTACTGCTCTGAATGAATGCATTGTGTGTGTGTGTGTGTGTGTGTGTGTGTGTGTGTGTGTGTGTGTGTGTGTTTGTTTGTTTGTCTGTGTGCCTGTGCGTGCGTGCGTGCGTGTGTGCGTGTGTGTGTGGGTATGTTTGTGTTTGTGTGTGTGTGTGTGTGTGTGTGTGTGTGTGTGTGTGTGTGTGTGTGTGTGTGTGTGTGTGTGTGTGCATGTAAATATAATGCATGTAAATATAATGCATGTAAGCATGGAGTGAGATTTTAATAAACTATTACTACTACTACTACTGCTACTGCTACTGCTACTGCTACAGCTACTGCTACTGCTACTGCTACTGCTACTGCTGCTGCTGCTGCTGCTGCTGCTGCTGCTGCTGCTGCTGCTGCTGCTGCTACTACTACTACTACTACTACTACTACTACTACTACTACTACTACTACTACTACTACTACTACTACTACTACTACTACTACTACTACTACAACTACTACTAAAATATCAGGTTGACACAACAAATACATTTTTCCATTGTGGTCCTTGGACACACACCGAAAAATACATGACATAGATAATATTTCAATAACAGGTTATAACAACAACAACAAATAAATATATTCAGGTAATGAATCATTAATAATATTCAGATGTATAATAATTATGTTAATAATTAGTACAGTATTAAAAAGGAGAGATATTACCTCTAGTAAGTCATTTGAAATGGGGCATTGGGCATGCGGCATGCGGCATGCGGCATGCGGCATGCGGCATGCGGCATGCGGCATGGGGCGTGAGACATGGGATATGGGGCATGGGGCATGAGACATGGGATATGGGACATGGGGCATGGGAACGCGCAATCGATTAGCAAGGACCTTTGTAAATATAAGTAAATTCCAATAATCAAAAAATATTTTGGAGGAGGGTAAGTGGGCGAGGGTCCACTTGGAATACTGGAAATTGAAACAAAATGTATTTAATATGTCGCAGTGAACACAATGTGGAGGTGCCTGAAAACATGTGTTATTTCTTGGTATAATAAACCAGTGGCAATTCACGTATGTGTAATGTGTTCCAACCATTATTTTCAATAGATAGAATAAGAACCCTCTCTGTATACACCCTCTGTAAATAGTTTAGCAACTCCATCACTTGAAGACATAAATATGTGCCAATGTGTCGATGCCATTTATTCGCCTTTTCCTTTTTACGAGGGTGAGTGGGTGTCATCGATCCAATAAAAGTGTTTATATTATTGGATTTTTATAAATTCCTAAACAACTGTCATTCGAGCTATACTCAGACCGCCGTGCTATGCGAGCTACACATGTTTATGTAACGTCACGTTCCAAAGCAAAGCGAAGGATTTTTCAAATAAAGAATACTACGTTGCTTTATTCGGTTCACAGTGTGTGGTATCTAACCGGATACTGATGTGCTTGAATGCATCGAACTCCTGTTTATTTACCTTATATCGTATCTACACGTTTACCCCTTATGAAAACCCCGCTGCAACGCTACAAACCACTGATGTGTGAAGGCCTTGAGATGTTATCGGAGCAGTCTTACATTAACCCACGTGAAGTTAATTGTATCTATGGAAAGACAATGGTTGTTTAGTAATGACTACGCTCCGTTACACAGTACGCCAGTGTCCTACCTGCGCATATAACTCATCACTCCAAAGAGTAACACCACTCCAACGGCAACGCCAAGAGCGACACCTAACGCCACCACAAGGAGTATCCCTACAACAAAAACATCGTCAGTAACTAACAACACGACAAGAGGTCCAGTGTTATTGAGCTGTGATGCAGCGGTTTGGTCCTGATATGTCATTGATATAATTGCATTACTAAACGTTTTAATTGCTACGTATTAATGTATAGAGAAAGTGTTGTCCTAAAAGATGAAAGATTTGTAAAACTAGGCATTTTCCATAAAATATTGTTTATGACAACAACATTAAGTCGTGTGATCGCGGAAATGAAAACAAAAACGAAAAACGATGTTGGGAGAAATGTTGGCTGTGTGCACCAAGCTAAGAAATTCGTTGTCTGTTTCGCGGCTTGGAATCAGCATGACGGATAATTATTAACATGAGCGTGAAAATATTGATTTCAGTTTTACGAACAAGATTGGCAAATCACACATATAATTCCAAAATTTATATTAGCCGTTTACAGCCAATTATTACGTATTATTTTGTAATTATCAATTACTAACTGTTCTACATATGGTCACGTATTAATTATGTAACAATTAATTATTACTATGTACTTTTTATTATGCTATCTTTAATCAAATATCATTAGACATTATTAAAAATATATTTCATTATAATTATATTAAGTCCTTAATTTTTCAATAACATTTATGAAAAGTACGTGATATAACGGGGTAAATAACGTGTACACGTGCTGTATATGGGTGCATACAACTACAAGATACTAATGACAACAATAATGTTGGCAACGCCACCAAGCGAGATCTTGCACAACAATCTGCGTCACCCGCTAGGTGGCGCTGTCCATACTGTGAACAAGTCAATCGCTTCCAGACGTGCCGTGCATTGTTCTGCATACATCCATGTTTTATAATAATACACAAGTCTAC
>OZ024863.1:47444363-47461863 GCA_964017155.1 Oasisia sp. SBJ-2009 | reverse complement strand
TCGAGGCTTGTCTTGATAATGCGCTGCGGGATGTTGTCCAGAGCTTCGTGATCTATGTCGCCAGGGACGTTGAGTAGCTTCTGGAAGTGTTCACTCCATCTTGCCACAACTCTCTTGCTGTCAGAGAAGGTCTCCATTCCATCTGATGATTTCAGTTGAACAGATCCCTTCTTTTTGGGACCCCACACTTCCTTCAGCCCATTGTAGAAGCCCTTGATGTTGTTACTGTCAGCAGCTCTCTGCAGCTCCACTGCCTTCCTTTCCCACCAGTCTGACTTCAGTGCACGCGTGTGTTTTTGTAGCAATCTGCAGGCATCTTTGTATGCTGCAGTGGTGGACCTGGTGCTCCTGGTTTGCAACACTCTCTGGTGGGCTTGGTCTCTTCTGTTCATAAGAGTCTGTAGCTCCTGGTCGTTGGGGTCGAACCAGTCCTGGTCTTTTCTGTCTGGCTTGCCAAGATATGTCTTGGCTGTGTTGTACACGACCTGCTGCAGAGCAGCCCATTCCTCATCTGGTGTTGAGTTTTCCTTCTCCTCCCATTGGGCGAGAGCACTGTCTATCTCCTGCTCAAAACTCTCCCTATGGCTGGTGGTACTTAGTTTTGCAATGTTCAGCTTGGTCGGCTTACTTGTCCCTTGCCTGTTGTGCTTTTGTCGTATTCTGAAAGCCACTTTTGACCTCAGCATCTGGTGATCAGTCCAGCAGTTTGCTCCACGCATGACTCGGGTACTGTGGATGTCCATCTTATCCCGACACCTCGTGATGATGAAGTCGATCATATGCCAATATTTCGAACGAGGATGCATCCAGGTGGTCTTGCGTTCATCCTTCTGCTTGAACATGGTGTTCGTCACTATCAGTTCGAACTCAGAGCACAGAGCCAGTAGAAGCTCGCCATTGGAGTTGCATTTCCCAATCCCATGTTTGCCCATGACCAAGGGCCACTTGTCATTTTCTCTTCCTATTCTCGCATTGAAGTCTCCTATCAGCAGTAGCTTATCTGTACGAGGGATGCCACTGAGCACACTTGCCAGCTGGTTGTAGAAGGCCTCCTTGTTTTCATCTGGGTTTGTCATTGTTGGAGCGTACACGCTGATAATTGTAGCAAAGTTGTCCTTGCTCAGAGGTAGTCTCATCGTCATGATTCTGTCACTTACTGGCCGTGGCATTTCTGTCAGCTTTGTGACGATATCCTTCTTGATAGCAAAGCCCACTCCTGCCTCCCTTCTTTCTCCTTCCGGTTTGCCACTCCAGAAGAAAGAGTATTTCAAGTCGTCGAGACTACCAGACTCTGAGAACCTTGTTTCACATAGGGCGGCGATGTCGATGTTGTATTTGGCAAGTTCCATTGCGACTAGTGCCGTACGTCTTTCTGGTCGGTTAGCTCCATCTCGGTCGAGGAGAGTCCTGACGTTCCATTGTCCAATTGTCAGTAGTTGTCTTCTTTGTCTTCTTCTTCCTAGCTGATTTTCCACTGTCGACGGAAGATGAGGTCGAGCAGCGCGGTCCTTGGTAACCCGGGCGACGGCCGATCCGGTATGGAGTTTCATACAGTTGTACATTTCATGGAAGCTGCTTGCAAAAAGTGTTGAAGTGCCGCTTGCTTTTGCAAGTTACTAGCGACACTCTCTCGGGGAACAAATAGAGGTCTCACACCGGCAAGAACATGTCAAGACAGGCGCAAACTATTTGTCCCTGCAGTGGCTGGTCGAGAGATGTTGGGAGTTCCATACATCAACCGCCCTTGATGCTGCCACAGTGACATGGTTTTCTGTTTAGGGTTTGCTCCCTTAGCCTTCGGTTCTGACAAGAACCTGTACCACAAGGCAGTGGTTTACAACTTTGCATGGCAGGGGCGTCAAACTCCCTGAGTTGTTGCAGTACCTGAGGTACTGCAACACCAGCATACCACACACACACACACACACACACACACACACACACAAACCCACACACCGACACACACCTTCGTAGTGCAGCAAGAAGTACTTGTTGGTCGTCTCCGTCAGCTGCACCTGCACGACGTTCGTCTCAGACGTGAAGACGAGCTGTCGCCGCCGTCGGCCGCCACAGATCGTCCTGTTGTCTCCGTCCCGTCCGTCCGCCACGACGGCGTACTGCAGACACCGCGCCGCCCGTCCCTGCAGCTTCTGGTCGCCCCAGCGCCGTCGGGCCCCGGGCGCCGCGAAGTCGATCAGCGTGATCCGGACTCGCTGATACCGACGAACGCGGATCAGCCACGGGCAGTCCTCGTAGCCGAGGCCCGTGTCTCGGCTGACGACGCTGGCGATGTACCGCGGCTGGGCCGGCAGCAATGACAGCATGCCAGCCTCGGGGCAGGTCGCGTTCGATGGTAACGCCACTGAAAACGTCAACGACTTAGATAAGAGATAGATACATACGATACATTTATTTACAATCCAACTTTGCAGTTGGATTGTACATTCATACTAAAATCAACAATTCCATACAATATAATATTAATGTACAATGTTAGCATATCTTGTTAACAGTTAAAATCATAATTGGAAACCTACGTAATACATTTAAAACATATACACTGTACATTAAAATATACTTTACATAAACATTGTCATAAAATAAATAAATAAATACATTAATTAATTAAATCAAATTAAAATACATGTCCATTACTTGCCGATCTGAAAATGCTCTAAACACCACGGAATTAAAGAATTTTTGTAGCGATTAGTTTTTACCCTTGGGATAGGTAAGTTGTTACACAACCTCAAGGCATATGGCACACTTCGACCAATTGGTAATAAGTCAGTTGGTTAGGATTTGAAAGCACACGTGACATTTACTTGATTTCGCCACTTACGAAACGACAGCTATGTGGTGATAAAAGTCTGTTAGTGTTAAGAAGCTCTAAACATATTAAAATTTACGTCTGTTTGATCTCTGTCTTCTAATCACTCCTTGGTCGCTAAACATCTTTTGAAGCGTTTTTGGGGATCACTTACTAAGGAAATGAAGTTTAACAACCCTAGAGAAAAGTAAGGAGGAGATCAAATAGAATGACATTTAGTTATTAATTATGGCGTTGTTGATAGGCGTAGTTTGTCTCACTTTACGATGAAAGGATGCGGCGGTGTAACGGATGTGGCCGACGTGAACAGCCGTGTCAGAACACATCAGCCGATAAACTAAAGGCTACCCTGCTAATTGGGATTGTGCTCGTGCGCCAATCTTGTTAAGAGTTGTTAAATAATCGTCGTACTTCGACGGACACGGTAACTCTGAATACACTGATTCGATTAACTTTTGGTTTTAGATATACGGAGATCCGACAACATACATTAATACTAGCCATGAAGCTAGAACAATAGGTCATTGGGTGTTTAAGACCTACACCACGCCCTCCGCCACGTAGAGGTTGCCGCTTGCACTGCATCGGTGACTTCTGTTTACGGCGTGGGGTAGGCGATGGTTCAAGCATATGAATAGCAGGAACATTTCAATAGCCTAAGTTCAACTTATTTTAAACTAATTAAAGCTATCTGAGAGAGCAAAGTGCAATAGCCTAAGTTCAACTTCTTTTAAATTAATTAAAGTTATGTGAGAGCTAAGGTGTGTGTGTGTGTGTGTGTGTGTGTGTGTGTGTGTGCGTGTGCGTGTGCGTGTGTGCGTGTGTGCGTGTGTGCGTGTGTGCGTGTGTGCGTGTGCGTGTGCGCGTGTGCGCGTGTGCGTGTGTGCGTGTGTGCGTGTGTGCGTGTGTGTGTGTGCGCGTGTGCGCGTGTGTGCGTGTGAGTGAGTGTGTGGGTGGGTGTGTAGCGTTCGTGTTCGTGTTCGTGTTCGTGTTCGTGTTCGTGTTCGTGTTCGTGTGCGTGTGCGTGTGCGTGTGCGTGTGCGTGTGCGTGTGCGTGTGCGTGTGCGTGTGCGTGTGCGTGTGCGTGTGCGTGTGCGTGTGCGTGTGCGTGTGCGTGTGCGTGTGCGTGTGCGTGTGCGTGTGCGTGTGCGTGTGCGTGTGCGTGTGCGTGTGCGTGTGCGTGTGCGTGTGCGTGTGCGTGTGCGTGTGCGTGTGCGTGTGCGTGTGCGTGTGCGTGTGCGTGTGCGTGTGCGTGTGCGTGTGCGTGTGCGTGTGCGTATGTGTCGATACGACGGGATAATACAACTGGGATACGACGGGATTATACAACTGGACACCGCTAAGTCTATAATTACCATGCACGCATCTGTAGGCGACCGTGAGGTAGGCCTTCAGGTCCTTGGGACAGGAGCGCTTGTCGTGCAGCGAGATGACGGAGACGACGCAGTGACGTCGGCCGGAACAGACGCGGTCGAAGTGAGACTTGACGTCCGTGCTGCAGCCGATGTGGCCGTAGTCCTTCGTCACGCAGCGACCGAGCGTCATGCGGCCGTACTTGGCCGAGTCAACGAGAAGCACCTGTTGGTCACCGCAAGTCGCGTTGAACGTCTCCCACTCGCAGTACTCGGTGGTGTCTGCGGGACGAAAGCACAACATTAGCGGGACGAAATCGGGACGTTAGCGCGACGAATGCGCAACGTTAGCGGGATGAAAGGACAAGGTTAGCGGGACGAAATCACAATGTTACGGGACGAAAGCACAATGTTAGCGGAATGAAAGGTCAACGTTAACGGAACGAAAGCACGACGTTAGCAGGATGAAAGCACAACATTAGCAGGACGGAAGCACAACGTTAGCGGAACAAAAGCACAACGTTAACGGGACGTCGTAACCACTACACTACCCGCGCCTCTGTCTTCTCGGCGAGTTACGCGACCGAGCGAGAGTTGGTTAAGCGAGACTATATCTGTCGCCGTCGTTGTTATTGTTATTGTTGTATTCGTCCCGTCCCGTCCCTATCAGCGCAAGAGACGGTCAGCTGAACAATTGACATGCACAAAATGGCGCTCGATAACGCGACCTAATGCCGGCGATGCCATCGCGGCCGGGCCGGATCGATACGCGGGACTGGCGCACGACGGCCCAACAGCCCGAGAACCTCCCGTAATGAGCTCATTTCGCGCTTCGTTGTAACTTACATCGACGGGTGTAATTCAGTTTCGGTTCAAACTGATCGCTGCAGACGCGTCGCCTTTCATCGCCGCGTCCGTCCGCGGAACAAGACAACGGCCGGTCGAGGACGTGGCCGGACGACGGGGGGCGAACCGGAGTCGTCGACCGGAAGTAACAGGCGGAAGAATTCACGTAGCCGCAATCATCTGTACGCGTCACGAATATCGCCCGCGATTGATTCCAATATGTCACAATTATATGCGTCGTAACTTTGTTTTACATGCATGTAGGGCAAACGCCAACGTCCGTGTCTGAAGGCCTATAATAGATGGTCGAAACTGTCCACAGCGCCAGACAGGAGACGACGAACTTTCTAATAGCATTTCCAGCCTCCAGTGTCACTTGACTAACCCACTTGTGACAAGTGTCTTTCTTTCCCAATAAGACGCCCGGCCGCCCGAAATGTGGACAAAGGAGTGACCGTCCGGCTGACAGAAGCAATTTCTAGACTCTTTGACTAGTGGATTTGCTGCTGATCTAAGGGCGACGGCGATTTACGACAAAATGAATTGTCGTGCGCCTAATGCGTCCCGGGACCCGTCCGTCCCGCCACGCAGGCGGACGAGGCGGCCGCAGCTTTATTGTCCGAACACAAGACATTTACGACCACAATGTAATAACTGACATCATGTCGCTCTGATGAAGACAGGGCGAGACAGCGCTGAGTGGAATACAGAGTTACGTCGAAGTGTGAAGGAAATGGAACAAAGATAATAAACACGCAGAATATATATATATATATATATATATATATATATATATATATATATATATATATATATATATATATATATATATATCTCTCTCTCTCTCTCTCTCTCTCTTCTTCTTCTTCTCCTTCGGCTTTTCCCACTAGGTGGGGTCAGCGGCCTGAATTCTTGACTTCCAGAATGTTCTGTCCTGGGCATCCTCCAGGGTGGTCCGCAGTTCCTGCATGTCTCTTCGGACGCCATCCATCCATCTCCCTCTTGGTCTGCCTCTTTGTGTTTTTCCTGGCACTATCATATCAACAATTGCTCTCACATCCTTGTTTTCTGTTATTCTCTGCATGTGTCCATACCAGCGTAGTCTCATTTCTCTGACTTTATATATATATATATATATATATATATATACATATATATATATATATATATATATATATATATCTTTAAATATATATATATATATCTTTAAATATATATATATATACATATATATATATATATATATATATATATATATATATATATATATATTGATTTATTGATACACGGCCTTTTTGTTATCTTAGTATGCAGTTTCATCCACGATACATGAATGTATTCGTCATGTAGAGGTCGATCGGAAGATGTACCGTGATTTGTGATTGAAACGTTATTAAAAAGAACACACATTTTGGATTGACGTCGAAATAACTAAGACTTTCATATTAACGATTGTAATATTTATAATGAAACTGGCTAATCTTCGTAACGGGCAAAAAACGTTCAAATTATACCGATCACTTTCGACCTTTGCTGCTCAGCGTGCGTTGCACTGTGTCCACGATAAATGTATTCATGCAGCCATTTTGACCTTGCTATCTATTACAATCTGAAAATTCCCTGTAGGGATAACACGCAGATAAAGGAAGGACCCACGCAGCTAAGGTAATGGTTTTTGCTTTCTCCGAAAGGACTCCATATCAATTTCCACCGGAGCATAAATTTCTGCGCGTAAACTTTTCGTTCTCAAAATTCTATTACGGTTATACAACTGGGTGAACTGAGGAAAAGTCGGAGTGAGCGAAATTGGCCGAATGTCAAAGTTAAACACTGAAGCTCTCCTTATTGCGCGGTCCTCAAAAGACTGTTCTAATGTGAAAATGTGAAATGTCTCTATTGTGTAGACAGTAGCGCAAGACATACAGTCCTAGGCTTTGTTCGTCTACATGTGGTGGACGTTACGGTCACCATGTCCACTGTTCTCCTCCAGGTCTTTCATGCACTGATGGTTGTGTTAGTTACAGTGCCTTGCAATGGTTTCCCTGGTTTAGTTTGATATTCACCACGCAGCTGCGAGGAGGAATCTTAATAACAACCGATGGTTAATTGCCTTGTGCGCGGAGACGACCGGCTCGCCCTCGGTGGAGACGCCGTCACTTCATCATCGCCTCGAGTGGCGCGCGCCCGTCGCCGCTCTCCTAACAAGCTTCGCTCCTTCCGGATTCCCTACGAGTCGATGCCCGGGGATCGTAGCTAGGGAAGCACATCATTAGCACTTCAAGACTTAATGATTGGGAGCGATCAATAGGGTGCCGCGCGCAGATCTGGGAGGCGGGAACAGGGTCTGGCGGGGATGGTTCGTGTGATTTCATTAAGACGATCCGTCCCACGGCGTGCGTACGAGTAGAGCCTAGGGCCGTCCCAAAGTGCCCAAAAATCCAAGTGCGCCCCCAGTTTAGGAGGCTCGCCAAAATACTGGTGGCCGAACAAAATATTGGGTGGGCTGAGCCGGAGCGTCAGCACGACGGACTTCGCTGTCTTCGGATTCTGACGTCAGAAGACGGGGGGGGGGGGGGGGGGAGGGTGCAAATATTTCGTTCCGTAAGGGTTCACCCACAGCTTTAGCGTGACTCCGCTGGATTCTGATAATTGAGCATTTTCGCGGCGCACAATTTCCGAAGGTCTTGGAAGCACATTCGATAACTCTGCGGGGCATATATAACTTATCTAGAGGACACGCCGCTCTCACGCAGACATCGCAACCAAATTACATGTGCGAATGGCAATTTGACAACTACGATGTTGATACACATTGAGGGAATTTATGTCGGCTCGTGTTTTGGTCCTTTGCCCCATAGGCAGTTGTAGTGGCCGCTGTGACTATGTTCATTCTGTCTGTGCCAGACGTCTGCCTAAAGAGAACATGTATTCTGCTGTATGTGTCGTGTCGTGATGGCCGTTGTCTTGTTTTGGACATCCTAGCGCGTCAGAGGTCACTGCTGCTGATTACGCCACTACCAGCCATCCGTACTTCTGGTAGGAAGAAGAGTATGATTGGCCTCTGATCATGTGATATAATGTTTGGTAATTTTAGTCACGCGCTGTTCGTGTTACATGCAATGTTTGGGACGTAGAAGCAAATATTCGAATACACAAAACTGGTCGTGCGATTGCGCGGACGGATGGTCGTACTGGAATTCCTATAAATGGTGTGTCCGTCTTCAAATAAGAGCGAGTATTTCGGCTGTTCTCACGGGTGAAACAGCCACGATTGGCGAAGTTAATAAACTAGTTCGACTCGGCTAAATCGTGCACTTCTCTACGGTGATACGCCAGGTTAGTTTGCATGGCAAACAGCTCTGGTTGCGTGGATGGTTTTTGATACTAGTGTTTGGTGTCAATATCTCGTCAGCCTGGAGCGTGCTCCAACAACCTGGCGTGTCAGGAGCAATTGATTCTTTTTTCAGGTGGCGTGGCAAATGAGTTCAGACCTCGTCTGAGAACATCCCGACACGAACGTATGATAAATTCATCTTTCTTTTCCTGTTCCACGAAAAGCAGATCTTAGGAGTTTCTTCTCTGTCCTGTTTATTAAGACGTGCTAATTACTAAACAAATAATGATGAATGAAAGGTCTTTAAAAAATAAGCAATATAGGACTGCATCGCGCATTACGGCCTTTTGAATTAATGACTCAATGGCCTGATTTTAATATTATCGTTTCTGTTGCTACTTTTTATAGAAACATTGTGATTCGTCGTGTTAAGAGACCCTAAAGAAGACGATTAGTTTAATGATGGTTTCAGTGATGTCGTTTTAGGCATTCTCTCTATATTTTTATGAGAGTGTAACAATAAATCATAAAACGAAAGTGTCAAGGAATTGATTCTCAAATAATAATGTGACTCTTCGTGAAATAGGAAAACACGAGATTGCCCAGAAAAGTTCATTGTTTTTTCCCGAAAGCACCGTTACGTGTCATAAAACGCACGCATATGGTACAAAATAAAAGTACTTGAAAAACGAATTCGAAGAAGCTTTGTATGTTATTGTATAGAGTTGTATTGTAGGAAGACAGATTGCCCAATGTCAGATACCCCGGTGATGTCCTTACGCTGACTCTGTGTGGGCAATACACCATAGTATACTTCTGACGTCACAACATGTGTCACGAAGACAAGACACTACATGCTTATAACGAATTGGAAGAAAAAAAGGAAAACAAAATATTTCCAAGATAACAGGTAAAATGCAAACAGTAAAAAGTATAAAAAGTAAGTAAGCAAGCAACTAAGACCAGCATAACTTAGACCTACCTGTTAAGTAACAACCCCGCAACCAAAGGACATTTTCTTACTTACCCTTTTGTGCCTGATATAGTTTTTCTTTGTTAATTACTCATGTCTAGCACATTGCTATATCCAAGTGAGTGTGGAGTTCACACCTTTTATCATATAAAAAAAAATTACAAATGGCCGGCCTTACCAACTAATTGTCACATATTTGCAAACATTAGTAAAATATTGTTTTATATGTTTCTCATCATGAGGTATTCCATTTCATCGACACTTGTATGGATATATAAAGTAATACAATTGTATTCAGGATGGCCCTGCTAAATGCAGCGCACATTAAAATATACGCCGAACGTCTTCTTTTCAGTGGTGTCCTCACACACACAGTTGCACAGACATACATTATTAAATGATGTACAATAATAAGATAGATGATGCAACATATATACAATATAAATTAAAATTGAAATTAATCAAATCGACAATCAGATACAACTATGATGTAACTGCGATGTAAGTTGCCCTCAGCTCAGTTTATTAAAATACTCTATATAAAATGGATGGTTAAACATGTTTTACATTTACCATTGAACTCTGTGTGGGTTTGACTAGTTTTGACAGTGTATGGGTTTTACTAGTTTCGACAGTTTTACTAAGATTATTGAAAAACAACGCTCCTAAAGAAAACAAGATGGCGGCTTTAAGTAGATGCCTGAAAGTGGCACGCATGTCTCCCACTTACCCTCAGTTTGTATGAGATTGGCGGCGGCGGTGGCGGACAGAAGAGACATTAGGAGGGCGACGCGGCAGACGTTTCTGGCGGCCATCTTTGTGCAAGTCCCATCGAGTCGCTTTACGAAGTTATCGTCGTCGCCAAGGCAACGCGGTGTCCACTTCAGCGCCGTTCAGGGGGCTGTGCAAGCGCCTGGCGGAACCGGAGAGGACCTACGTGAATTAATGCGAAATGACAGAGCGATATGTCTGCGCAGATGCACGCACTGTGACGGTGTGGCAAAATTCGGTGACCAGATGGATAACCTAACCGTATTAATATTTATCGATCTCACCACGGGGCATTTCTGCGCATCGATTTCGTGCGTCAACTTTCATCAATACTCGTTATTCTAGTTTTCAGACGCCAACGTCTTATGGTATTGTCCGTAGCGGTATTTGTGACATTTTCCAAAAGCGCCGGTCTCCTTTACGTGACTAATCGCTTCTGTAGCCAGTACGTTTTGCCGCCTAGACATCGGGCTGAAATCTCTCGGGGTCGCTTGACATCTAGATGGAAAGAAGTGCCCCGCAGACTTCGCAGAAGCGGCAGCGTCGGCGGCAAAAATATATTTCCGGCTGCTATTTGTGTACGCCTGACGAATTACTACTATTATTGTCATGTTTCTGTCTCGCTAAATGTGTCGCGGAGTTGCCACTTGGCGGCACCAGTAGACACCGAACGCCACCTAGCGGAGCTACACGCACTGTAACAAATTTGATGTTTAAGACGTTGATATTTAAACGCCCGTCATATACATGTAAACAACTAGGTATACAGTTATTAACTCAGAATTTCCGGTCGATTATGGGCAATTAAGGTGTTTAGGCATTCTTAATCCAACATGAATATCATACAATTTGTCAGTACATATAGGGTTATTTGTTGCTAATATTTCGCCTTGAATAGGTCCTGCTGAAACTGTTTAATTGACCAAACTAATCAACATCAGAGAGACACAAAATGACGAAACGTTGCCAATTCTGATGAGAATAAATTATCATAATATGATCGAGAAGGTAAGTTTTTTATTATGCTATGGAACAGCGTGATTTTTGTTAATACTGTATAGTCTTAAATGCCAGTGTTTAATTTGTCTCCCATAATATAAACGTTTGGCGTTTAGGTAAACTCTAACGATGTGATTGATCGTTCGCGAGATTTTATTGTCACGTGAATCTTTTGCGCCATCCTCAAGTTATATGGCCATCATTTTATCTTATCACGAAACTTAATTAGAATCCTACAATTTGGTGGGTACAGTTTGCAGGCCAATATTATTAAATACATTTTGTCTTTGTCAAAACGGTTCAGAATAAGCAGGTTAATTGGAAACATCCATGCAATAAGATAACACATTACAAAAAAGCTTCATATGAAACCGGTTCAACTCTGTTATTAAATAGGATTTACGGTAAAACTATTGCGTACTTGGTCTAAATTATAAAAGACATTGCATATGTTTGCTGCCGTATTACACACGCACACGCACACGCACACGCACACGCACACGCACACGCACACGCACACGCACACGCACACGCACACGCACACGCACACGCACACCCACACGCACACGCACACCCACACGCACACGCACACGCGCACAGCACACACACACACACACACACCCACACACACACACACACACACCCACACACACACCCACACCCACACCCCCCCCCCCACACACACACACACACACACACACACACACACACACACACACAAGCATACACACAAGCATACACACATCAAAATATGTCATCGTTGCAAGGGACCTGACCCAAATAACACCGCCGTAGAAATGTCCACGTACTTATTGGTTTGTCCAGTGTCATTTTGTATAATATATATTCCTGTTATGAAATATTATTATCAAGAAAGAGCAAAGGGAAACATAGTCTACGTAAGCCTATAATCTTATCATAGTCTAAACAAGTCTCCAATTTATTAACCTTACACGTTACTGACAAATCGGCACATTGCAATAGTTCGATGTGTCTGACATTTATACGGCACGAATGCCATCCGCTTACAACACTCATTAAAACACTTTCAATGTCGCGTACAATAAATTGCTAATCATTGTACCCAATAAAAATGTTTTATAAGGTCTTTGACCTACGAGTGTTTTAATACACTTCAACTATTGGCAAATCAATTCTACGGAACACCCTTCCAGCCTGACGATGCGTTCCAAACGCAACCAAATTACGTAAATGTAATCGTTAACATATATCTACATATTTTCATTGCACATATAGCTGTATAGATAATGCCACGGCAAAGTGAAACGTGTTGTGTTTAGACTTTACGCTATGGAAAGTGTTGACATACGTTAGAAAGAGATGTCCATCAAGTATGCAGTTGGGTCAGTCGGCTACTGATGTATCACAGCATATTAGATGCATGACCGATGTATTCACTCCTCGTGCGCCAGGTGTCGCTGCGGCTGATTACGTCACTATTCTGATACAACCCTTTCAAAACTCCTCTTTTAACGACAGCCAATACAACTGCACACGAAGAGTGTGGTCGGCCCCGGTCAAGTAATAATTGTTGGTAATTTCAATCACACGCAGCTCGTGTTGCAAGCAATGTTTGGCATATAGAAGCAAATATTCGAACAAACACAACCATTGCTCGTATGATTGAGCGGAAGGGTCATTATAATGGAATTCCTAAGAATTGTGTATCCGTCTTCAGATTGGGGCTGGCATTAGCACTATTTCCACGGTAGAAGCGTCACGACTGGCGATGACAATAAACTAGTTGGACACAGTTAAAATTACACATTTCTCGTTGGGGATTTGCCAGGGCTAGTTTGCATAGCTAACGACCCTGGCTTGCGAGGTATCAAAGATTAAACGAAACTCGTTTCGCTTAGCCCATCCTCGGAAGCCAAGGCTGTTTGCCTTACAAACTACCCCTGGCAAAACCCTACGCGACGGACTTGACTTAGTCGAGTTGGACTAGTTTATTGACCGTACTGATCGTGACGCTTCAGCCTTAGGAACAACGATAACACCAACCCCAATTTTAAAATGGGTGCACAATTTCTGTGAATTCCGGTATAATGATCCATCCCTCCCATCACACGAGTAGCTGTGTATTCGAATATTTACACCTACATCCTAAACAGTGCGTGTAACACGTGCAGCGTGTGGCTGTCAAATGCTATCACATGACCGGAAGCTGGCCTCACTCCTCGTGGGCGATTTCATTGGCTGGTGTTAAAAGAGAAGTATTTTGAAAGGGCTGTGACAGACGTGGAGAAGAGCTGGTACTGATATAACCAGCCATAGCGACCCCTGGAGCGCAATGATGACTTTCCCGATGGTTCACTTTGCACCACTCACTCCTGTGTGTGTGTGTGTGTGTGTGTGTGTGCGCGCGCGTGCGTGCGTGCGTGCGTGCGTACGTACGTACGTATTTATTTATTTATTTAAAAAACCAAGTAACAAGGGTCAATGCAAACTGAACAGGATTGTCTACGCTTTTAATCGAAATGTCACTAATAGGTGTAAACACTGAACTCTAATCTGGTAATTCAACATTACACCAAGTACCGTCCCTCGTCAGAGACCAGTTACATATTATACGACGACGATTCATTTAGCTAAATTATAGTATATCTTTTGTCAAACGTATTTTGCGCATGTCCGTGCGATTATACGAAGCAGGACACGTGCGACACGCTAAGCGTAGATCTAGCAGAATGGACTGACGGGTTGACGGACGACGCATAAAAACAAATAAATCAGCCGTCAATCGGGAGGCTCGTCCCGTTTCCGCCCGGGGCGCTGTTGGGGTGTTCATTAGCTGATCTCGGATAAATCAAACGCAGCCGCACTTTTTGAGTGTTGATTTACTGTGTAGTGCGCGCCTTGTGGTCGGATTGGCGGGTTTTGGCCGCATCGATCCGTGGAGATTGGCATGTGATGGACTGTACGGGAGACGGACGAGTGATGGACTGTACGGGAGACGGGCGAGTGATGGACTGTACTGAACTGTACTGAAGACGGGAGAGTGATGGACTGTACGGGAGACGGCGAGTGATGGACTGTACGGGCGACGGACGAGTGATGGACTGTACTGGAGACGGACGAGTGATGGACTGTACGGGAGACGGGGGAGTGATGGACTGTACGGGAGACGAGCGAGTGATGGATTGTACGGGAGACGGGCGTGTGATGGACTGTACGGGAGACGGACGAGTGATGGACTGTACGGGAGACGGACGAGTGATGGACTGTAGTGAAGACGGGAGAGTGATGGACTGTACGGGAGACGGACGAGTGATGGACTGTACTGGAGACGGGGTAGTGATGGACTGTACGGGAGACAGGCGAGTGATGGACTGTACGGGAGACAGGCGAGTGATGGACTGTACTGAAGACGGGAGAGTGATGGACTGTACGGGAGACGGGGTAGTGATGGACTGTACGGGAGACGGGGTAGTGGTGGACTGTACGGGAGACGGGGTAGTGATGGACTGTACGGGAGACGGAAAAGTGATGGACTGTACGGGAGACGGGCGAGTGGTGGACTGTACGGGAGAAGGACGAGTGATGGACTGTACGGGAGACGGACGAGTGGTGGACTGTACGGGAGACGGACGAGTGATGGACTGTACGGGAGACGGGCGGGTGATGGACTGTACGGGAGACGAACGAGTGATGGACTGTACGGGAGACGGAAAAGTGATGGACTGTACGGGAGACGGGCGGGCGATGGACTGTACGGGAGACGGAAAAGTGATGGACTGTACGGGAGACGGAAAAGTGATGGACTGTACGGGAGACGAACGAGTGATGGACTGTACGGGAGACGGAAAAGTGGTGGACTGTTCAGGAGACGGACGAGTGATGGACAGTACGGGAGACGGGCGGGTGATGGACTGTACGGGTGACGGACGAGTGATGGACTGTACGGGAGACGGACGAGTGATGGACTGTACGAGAGACGGGCGGGTGATGGACTGTACGGGAGACGGACGAGTGATGGACTGTACGGGAGACGGAAAAGTGATAGACTGTACGGGAGGCGGACGAGTGATGGACTGTACGGGAGACGGACGAGTGATGGACTGTACGGGAGACGGACGAGTGATGGACTGTACGGGAGACGGACGAGTGATGGACTGTACGGGAGACGTAAAAGTGATGGACTGTACGGGAGACGGACGGGTAATGGACTTACGGGAGACGGGAGAGTGATGGACTGTACGGGAGACGAGCGAGTGGTGGACTGTACGGGAGACGGGCGAGTGATGGACTGTACGGGAGACGGACGAGTAATGGACTGTACGGGAGACGAACGAGTGATGGACTACACTGTACGTGAGACTGACAGTACAAATGACAGCTCCTGCGGCCGCTCGGCGCCGTGGCGTCGCGGTGGCTTCATCACGTACGACGAGCGAATACCAACAGAACGACTTCCTGTTACCACGAGCTACTCGCGGGAGACGACGGCGTCTCTCGGTGTCCGTCGCCGTCCCCGGGGACAATCGGCGAGATGAACTTCAGTTCCCGCGGGCTCTGGGACGTTGAGTGAGAGCTAGCAATCAACCATTCAGCCCCAGAACTGCCCCCGTAATAGCACTGCAGCCACTGAACGAGACTTCGAGAGTGGCCAGCCTCTGACAGTCGTTGTGGCGGTCGGTCTACATAAGCACTTCGCAGTGGCTAATGAACGCGGCTGTAGGACACGAGTACGAGTTGGGTCCGCGTAATGGGGTCTGCCAATAACCGGAGAACGGCTGATAGATGATGGCATTATTGTTGCGTGCTATTTTAGTGGGATAATAGAGCGTACGTCAACGTGACAGAAAACGTGTGTGTGTGTGTGTGTGTGTGTGTGTGTGTGTGTGTGTGTGTGTGTGTGTGTGTGTGTGTGTGTGTGTTTGTTTGTTTGTGTGTGTATGTGTGTGTATGTGTATGTATGTATGTATGTGTGTGTTTGTGTATGTGTATGTGTGTGTGTGTGTGTGTGTGTGTGTTTGTTTGTTTGTTTGTGTGTGTATGTGTGTGTATGTGTATGTATGTATGTGTGTGTGTGTGTTTGTGTATGTGTATGTGTGTGTGTGTGTGTGTGTGTGTGTGTGTGTGTGTGTGTGTGTGTGTTGTATGTGTGTGTGTGTGTGTGTGTGTGTGTGTGTGTGTGTGTGTGTGTGTGTGTGTGTGTGTGTGTGTGTGTGTGTGTGTGTGTGTGTGTTGCTTGTGCGTGTGCCTGTGTGTGTTGCGTGTGCGTATGTGCGTGAGGGTTAGGTGGGTGAGTGTGAGGGTTGGTGCTTGTTTGATTATGCAAAGTCGCTTTCAAAAACGTATATGCCCTCTTACTTCGTTCCTTCGTCCCATGGGCCGGGCCTCCATCAAACCCTACCTTATATTATCATCCCTCTAGCCAGGTCCTACTTCATATTCATCTTTCCACGAGTCAAATCTTACGTTCCATAAGTTCAGTCTCAGTTCATCTTCTTGCAAACCCTGCCTTATTTCGTCGTCCCAGAAGCGCATGTTTTGCGTAATCGTCCTATAAGCCATGTCTTACTTCCACGTTTGAGAAGTCCTTCCTGTCTTGTCCTATAAAGCCTGTCTTAATTCGGCGTTGTACAAGTCCTGTTTTACTTACCAATTTTATTTCTATCTCATAGAAGGAATGTGCTTTTATTTCCTCTTCCCACAAACCCTGCCTTATTTCCTCCTCCATTAAGCTTTGCTTTATTTCCTGCTACAAACCCTGCCCTATTTATTCATCCTACAAATCTTGCATTATCCTTTCCCATAAAAGTCTGCCTAATTTCCTCATCCTCCCACAAACACTGCCTTACTTTGTCATCTCATTCTCCATGCAGTACTTCCCATTCCCCTACACATTGCCTTGCTTCCTGGTGTCTCTTCGTCTTACTAACACAAACTATGGTTAACTCTCTCGTCTTATGAACCCTTGCGTTCTTCTCTCTGGTGGCCTGTCACGCTCTACGCTCACCCAACACGGTGGGTGTGGGGAGCAGTGGTCGCGTCGCTCGCGCGGCAGAGCGCCGGACTGTCAATCGAGGGACGGTGTTTCAATCCCACCTACCGCCGTTTCGGAACTTAGGCAATTTCGTTCACCCCACATTTGCCTTTCGGAAGAGACCCTACAATCCGGTGGTCCCTTCTATCTGGTGTCTATGCCAGGGGAAGTAAAAGACCCCACACAGGGGGTAAACGTGTAACCTGTAGTGGACTCACAAATTCTCGTTGGACTTTAAACGCCCTGCAAAAGGCCACGTCCATTATCTGGGAGAAAAGAGAAAGACGTGCCCTGTGACCGTCCCTCGAGCCTTGTGTTGGGCTCCAGTCATCTCGGTCCACAGGCGATCGACCCACGCCCAGTTCGCCTGTCGTCCCCCGTC
>OZ024863.1:47271863-47439363 GCA_964017155.1 Oasisia sp. SBJ-2009 | reverse complement strand
GCACTAATGACACTAAACAGACAGTTGGCCGTGTAACTTGTGTACGTTATCGTAGGCCTGCACTCAAAACAGTCGGCTCACGAGTCGGACGAGCCGTATGTGGGCCAACAATCGTTTCCGAAGCCTTAGTTCACTCTTGTTCGGTTAGTCATTCAACATCTACCTATTTGAATATGATTACTATTATGATATGCCTTATTGAATAGACATCGCTTTCTTTAAAGGGACACTGACACTTCGTGGCTTTTTATTTATATTGTAAAATCATATTATGCAGTATAAATTATACCTATTACAGTGTACTGACCGCCCAAAGATGTTTTCATGTCCCATTTGGATTATGAAATAAAAGTAATAAGTGTACTCATACACTGTTTACATCCACCGCGAGGCGTTTACGAAACCGTTGTAGGCGTGGCTAAAATCCGTTGTCGTCAGGGAAAAGCTAATTTTTATGATAACCCAAGGCTTCTGACAATGTAGGAAGCTCTCTGCCCGTTATCTGTCACTGTCGATCGACGAGTCTCATACCTGGTGTTTCGTGAGCTGGATGGAGGGGCGGGTGGGTCAAGGACGGCTTGACGCACCGTGATCCGCTGACCACGGATGTGAACTGTGAATGGCGGAGTTACCACTGTCGCGCTTACATTTTTCCGGTCGTTAAAAACGCTTCGATGTGCAATAAATGTAAAATCATCAATGTCCAGTGAAACAACAAAGCATTTTCGGTATAAATGCCACGAGCTGTTCGTTAACTCTCCTGTATTGATTACTGTGGAGAGTTTCATGAAATGTCGTTCAAGGCAATAAAATATTACGTTTCTTATAAATCACTTTCACGGATTATGGCGCACTAGTGTCACGTGATTTACGCTTCCTATCAACATATGCCTAAGAATGTGTTTGCCTCGTGTTCATTTGCGACAAATATCTTTGCAGAGAGGTTATATACATCCTAACGAACAACCCGTAGTATTTATAACATAAATGCATTGTCCTTTCGCTGCATATTAATGATTTTACATGTATCGCGCATGCGCAGAAACGTCAATCGGAACGTTTTTTACGCAGGAAAAATGTAAGCGCTACACCGCCACTGACGGAAAACGTCTCCTTGCAAGTTCTCTGACTACGTCGTGTCTACAGTCCATCTACATGATTCATGTTGCCTATCCGTGCCATTTCTTCTGCCACTTCTGAATTTTCTTGCTAGTTTCCCTTTCGTTTCCAAGTTCCCGACTTTCATGGTGTTTTTCTATCAACTCCCTTGGCCAGCTTTCACCACTGCATGTCGAGCTATCTTCCTTGTTCCATGCTCTGGCGTCCACGATTCACTGTCACACGCAGGACTGACACCAATCTCTTCTCCGAGTATATCGTCGTCCGTCAAACTGCTAGCAAGGTCGATTGCAATGCTTCTCGTTGCATCCAGCCTAACTAATATTCGATCGATGTCGTGTCACTTTTATACTAATCACTGATCTTAGGTATTATTGATATATAGCACCCTAGAAATAAGTCATCCAAGGGTTGCCTCAGAAAGATGCCACGCTACCGACGTGAAGAGCGCCGCACCAAAGCCAGCGACCTGACTGAAGCCGGGAAACCAATACTGACGCAGAATCAAAGCAGATGAACGTACAATAATGTCTCAGGAAAACCAACTTCGGGATCCCATTGTGGCCAGTAGAAAAGATGTATTAAAAACTACCCGAACAAAAACTACCCCACATCAAAATCACCAACCGGAAGTACCCGGCACACCACTTGGAGTGGAGGCCGACGTATCCACCAAACAACCGAGACAGACTCTTTCTGCATGAGGTGGAGAAGCGGCGAGGAGAAGAGGAGACGGAAAACGGACTTACAAGTCGCACTTCCACCCAGAACCTCGTTACCCACAGCACAGAGACACATCGTGAGTCTGGTTCCTGAGTCGTCTTGACACCCACCACTGACGTCCGACGTCAACCTCGTTCCTGGCGACCGCCGTAAATCCGTAGAGCGGTGACGTGTCTCTTACGTCATCAGACAATCGCAGCTTACTGCTTAATTCACGTCATCGCGTGACGTCTTCTAGAAATGCGGTATAGCGAGACAACCAAGTTATAAAACCCAATACGTGTGTCGCTCAGTGCGAGACTAATACCGATTAACCAGCAGAGTGCTTCATTCTCCAATATCTGGTTAACTAATCTAGTTTAGTATTCCTTTATTGTTATTACTATTATATAAATTATTCTTTTTTATTACCTATTTATTTATTTAATATTATAAAAAATATTAGAGGTAATTATATAATTTATTTATCTAATATATTTTATTCTTATGCATTAAATTAATATATGTGTATTATGTTAAATTTTAACTTCCATTGTGCATCTGTTGTATTGTACAGCACCACATAATATTATTGGATAAATATGGTGATATATGAATCAATAAACATTTACATTTTACTAGCCCCGATTTCACGTAGTTTTTATACAACTGCTCGACGGATAACTACGTAGTTATTCACAATCCCTGTCTTCAGGAACTCTTATCCGTGATATGTCTTATATGTCAAATGTCCGGGTTAAGTTTCTTTTTACAGTGCAGACACTTTCGTGAAACTGGCCCCTGGTACGCATCCAGTTAACAACGTGCAATAAACAACTACAAATTGTCACCTTTTTATTAAAAAGTATAATCACTGTGTATATATGTAGTTTATTGTGACGCCGTTTCGTTTGACGTACAGCGACCCTGATACGCGAAAGATTCCTTTGCTTTTGGCAGATTTCACGGGGTCACCCACGCGGGGTTGGGGGTGGTTGCATCCGTTGACAGCCGGTTATCTCCCTTCACCTGCAGACAGAGTACCATATGGCCGGGTCACGTGAGCCGTCTACGGGCCACGCGTGCTGACGTCATCTTGTCACAGACCGTGTGTACTTTGTCTGCGTGTGTAACAGACAATTATAACTCCACAAAGACCCACACGCCTTTACCTTTCGCGGTGGCTGACCGAGGAAGTAAGACCTGCCTTGTGCTCGTGTACGCAGCACGGACTATAATTAATAAACACTAGTATATAATTCTTCGGGACATCCGCACGTATGCACACCATACTGGATACAGCACAATCAACATTAAACATTATTTTGTTACGTGTGTCTGTTAATGATTACGGTATAGAAATATATCGTTGCGTGTGATGCTCTTGTTGAGGTAATAACGTGAAATTCGACGCTGTGTTAAGACGTCAGGCCTTCCATCATACTGTAGGCTTGCTTCATCTCTGAAAACAAAACAACACACAACGTCACGTTGTGCAGTCCCATCTCACAATTTCTTTACAAACACACACGTGTACACACACGTGTACACACACATGTACATACACGTGTACGCACACGTGTACGCACACACACGCACGTATGTACACACACGTGTGCACACACACACACGTGTGTACACACGTGTACACACACACGTGTACACACGTGTGCACACACACGTGTACACACGTGTACACACACACCTCACAATTTTTATTATTGTTGACAGAGCAGATTTAGGTTTAAAAAGTTCACCGTTTGCGTCTGTAATCTGACAATCTTGTAGGTCAATATGAAGTTAAGGTAAGCCGAACATTTAGATGTAAACGTAGAAATAAATTAACTAATATCAGAATGTAAAAGTAAGTGACACGTTATAGAAAGATAACATTATTTTTATCCACGCTAATAATAAACACGTTGTCTGGATTACAATGCGTCGTGTCCCCTCCCCCACACGCACGTTTACACGCACGCGCGCACATACACACACACGCGCGCGCGCGCACATGCGTTTGCCTTAGAATTAAGTTACAGCAAGCATGTTACACAATCAATGATCATTTATCTTAAAAACCTACCATTTAGAAATACTCGGAATTTGTCGGCGGTCAATGTAAAAGCAACTGGCTCCACCTGGAGACTATCAGGGTTCCTAATTTTCAGCCTCAGCTGTACAGACGGTTCTTTCACTTCCTGCCAACAAGAAACCAATGCAGATTACACAAATCAGTAATAAATATACTTTAAAAACCAACAACTAATGTAATACATCCTTAATGATATTTTTGATATAACAAATTATAAAAATGGTATATATAGTTGGTAGGCCTAGCTATGCTTTTTTCAACAGTAATTCTCCTATAATGAATGAAAACTAAATTTGAGTCAAGTAAATTACTGTTATTGTCAACCAAACATCACAAACGTGGTTATCAATTTTATCCTATGGCAATATGTAAATATAAAAATTTAAACAAATAAACCAGACAGACTAGTCATGCCGATGGCTTTTATATTTATACATAATTTTAGTATGATAATTACTACTGTTAATCATTTTACAATGTTTGTAATTATTTTGAGATTGTTATTACAACGCAATACCTAATACAACAGCCAGATGGCTCTATTTTGTGGGCATCTAATTAACTCATCCTCCCGTAATTATCTTTCTTCTGTGAAAATACAAAAGTACAACATATTCTTGGCTTTGAAACATTAATCCCTACCGTGAGTTGACTTGAACTGAGAACGTAGTCAACTCTCCAGTCCACTGCCTCCAAGTGCGACACTACAGGGAAACACATAGCTCCACATTATATGTGACTTACCATGCCAAAATGAAATGCTTCATAAAAAAGTATTGCTTATTATACCATGTGTCAACTGAGCTCTTTCAGAAGTAAACTAATAAAAAATATATTCTATATATATATATATATATATATATATATATATATATATATATATGTACATACATATAAATATATTCATTAAAAATATTGGTATTTACAAAGATCCAGCCATTTGAATGTTAAAAATTGGTAAAAGGTACTGAGATAAACAGCTTCAAAGATTCCACTCAGTTGGCTACGGTTTTTGTAGTTTTCACCAAAATTAACTGTCCTTTTCATTTTTCAGTTATGGTTTTCACATTACTGACTGTTGTTTGTCACTTCCGGACTTTGACTTTTATATCAGTGGATGTAGCTTGATACACTGCCAGCAGATAAAATAACATTTGGTAGGTATCACTAAACATTAAAATAAATTAATCTGGGTAGCATTTACATAAATCACACAACTAACACGTGACAGATTAGCCTATTCCACATAGCATCATGATGGACACATTTTCATAGCAAAAATGGGTGCAGTTGTGTTTTGGAACATAGCCCGCAGTGGGAAGAGCCCCATTTTGGAATGCCGATTCACGCGTTTCTGAATAATAGTTACATACTGTATGCTAACATCAATAAGATATGTAGCAAACAACATTAGATCATGATGATCTCTCAGTGTTGGCAGTTTGTGTGGCTCAGTATCTGTGATATTCAAGGCTATTATGTGAGTCTCAGGGTCAAAGGAGTGTAAAAGGATGATGACCATAGAATAACTTTCTTTCCTTCTAACTCGAGTGTCCTGTTACATTGGCCGCAGCCATGTTTTATATGCATATAAGGGATAATGACACATGAAACATTAGCATTTAATGTAACATATAATTTCACAATAATTCATTCATGGTACATGTGTTGATGATTTGACACCATTCACCATTGTTACTCACATCTTAAACTTTGACGTCTAAATTCATCTTGGAGTTCGTCGGATTTATCAGCGTATGTCTTACACAAGGA
The DNA here is from genome assembly GCA_964017155.1 of Oasisia sp. SBJ-2009. Taxonomy (NCBI): domain Eukaryota; kingdom Metazoa; phylum Annelida; class Polychaeta; order Sabellida; family Siboglinidae; genus Oasisia; species Oasisia sp. SBJ-2009. The sequence goes on along the minus strand of OZ024863.1, from coordinate 47,433,677 downwards.
GGCTGCATGTTCTGTAAAATAACATCCTCTCATTTACTATCTGCAATATCTAAACTGAAACAAAGATAGTATGGATGGAATGAGAGTGGCATACAACATTCAACCTTTTATACTTGTGGCAAATTTGTGTTTAATACACTTGTACTAAGATGGAAAATTATCGTAACATTAGCATACTGAGAAGTGGCAACCACGCATGTTACTGCATACGCATGTCCACAATATGTAGTTGGGCTTTACTTGCAGAGTTAGTAGTTACACAGTACATCTTATAAACTGTGCTGTTTTCTCTGCCTAAGTTGATGCTGTTACATTTAGCCTCACTTATTGGATGTTATGTTTTATCTTATTTTAATTATTTATTCTATAGCTTACATATCAAGGTAGTGCATTTATTATACTGAGTTTACTGACATTCCCATTTTGATTAGTATAATTTATATATATATATATATATATATATATATATATATATATGTAAAATAATTGTTGTTATACAATATAAATTAATTGTTGTTACACAATTAGAAATGTAGTATATACAGGAATATTTCCTTTTTATGTTTTAAATGGACACAATACAGTTCTTGAATTTTGAGTCAAGTATTTTTTGTCATAATGTAGTTTGTATATCTATCACAAAAGGGTAGGGATGAATAGCTGAGAACAGGAAAGAATAGTGGGGTGGTTGGACGTAGGAGACAACTTGCTTAGTGGGTAGAACAGAGCAACTGGTATCACATCTCCTCCTCCTAACACCGCTAAGTAATGTTGCCCCCACCCTTCAATTGATCAACAGGGAAGACAAACAAGACAGGCACCTTTGGGTAAGCCAAGTTGTTGCAGCTCACTTGACAGAGTTCTGTCTTCAACATTGAACTTAGCAGCACTGCTGAGAATAAACGTCAAAGCCGCCAAACTTGCTTTCACATCACCAGTTTCTGAAAATGTGTAAAAAGTGTTCAAAATATGACCAGAAATGTATATATATAAATTAAACTCAATCCAAGTTTGTATTGGTCAAATTATGTAACTGATATCAATTAATAACAATTGTGTGAGACATATACTCAGATAAAATAAATGTTAACTATTCATGTGAGTACCATATTGTGACACACTTACCAAACTTTGCAGCAGCCGTCAAACTTGACACTTTGTCATACTGAAATTAGAATCACAATAATCATATTTACTAGAAAAACTTAATTATGGTAACATAAAATGTGTGTACTAAAGTATTCAGTACCAATAACCAATTAATGCATATGGAATATTATAATTAACATGACATTGGATATATGTATGTAATATTTTCTATGTATATACCAGGCATGTATATATCTATCTATCTATCTATCTATCTATCTATCTATCTATCTATCTATCTATCTATCTATCTATCTATCTATCTATCTATCTATCTATCTATCTATCTATCTATCTATCTATCTATCTATATATATATATATATATATATATATATATATATATATATATATATATATATATATGTATATATATATATGTATATATATATATATATATATATATATATATATATATATATATATGTGTGTTTGTATATATATATATATATATATATATATGTGTGTTTGTATATATATATATATATATATATATATATATATATATATAACTAGTACAGTTTTAAGTATCTATGTTCTCCAAATAGAACAATCTTCGAAATGTTCAGTTATCTGTGCATTTCATATATGATATTATTTTCGATGGTGCAACCATGTCTGCTCATTACAACCAGAACATAAGTTATTCTGCTACATTGACAACATTGACACAATACATGACTGTACAATGTAGATGCAAACACTTAGTTTGAAGCAAGTATACATGTTAAGATTGATCCACCTTCTGATGCAACCATACACCATAAATAAAAAATCCTACGTTTACTTTTACTGAGCTTTACACTTGATAATAAGTGTTAATAGAAAAAGGTCTTGCATAAGAGCTAAACATGTGGAAGATCAGAGTACCAGTAAGAACTTACATCAATTTCAGACCCAAGCAGTTTCTTAACTACTTGTACACATAACAACTTCATCTTGACCGATGTCTGCAAAATATAGGGAGAACAAATTTGAACAACTGCATTTCGAATGTATAAGGATAGACTACATATTAGTACATAATAGTGATGTAGCATTCTCCTGTTCAGTGCTGGATCATCATTGTTGTCATTGGTTCGAGGAATGTAGCTCATCATTATAGCATATTATCAGACAAGACATGAACAGCAACATCAGCAAATGTATCAATCATTAAACATTTATATTACTAGTTGAAACTACACCTTTCTTCTTAGATAAGTGGTAAAGCAACTGATTAGAGTTTAGCTTTTATTTAATGACAAACTGCATTGTGATGAAGAGATAATAAATATATCAACGCCTCTCTCTACTATCATATCTGACATTAAAATTCTATGTATTATAAATAAACATGTATAATATATAACTAATCTTTCTAATACTTACAAGTTTGGACAGAGTGCTAATTTCTGCCAACACCCAGTCAGGACAATCCAAATCACCACAGAATCGGAACCTCTGCAATGAGGGAAACAATTGCATTTTACCTTGAATAAAGCATGCAGTTCACTTACTGTCTCGGATAAAAACCCTCTCCTGAATCAGTGGTTATAATTTTCTGCATACTTTTGTATAATATATAAATGTTGATATATCTAAAATTGTATAATACTGTCTGTGAATCTTTCTATTTGTCACTTTCTTTGAGTTTTACTTTCGAAATTCAATTTGGTCTGGGAGTCATTACAGGAGTGGGGCTTACAGCTTAACACATTATGTTGGTGATTCATGTTTACCGCATAACATGACCTGACCAGTGCCAGGTTATACCAAACTGTATGTTCGACGCAGAATGCTCGTTTTCTGTTGATATCTCAAAATTGTGTAATACAATTTCGGCAAATATACATATTATCGCCCAAAGTAGAAGGCACCATTGCGACTTTTAACAGAGAAAACAACTTGTGAATATTAACAGGATGTGACGTTTGTTACATCTAAGTATTCGCAATTAGTTGAATTTGTTGTAATTAATAAAGTCCCATCGTAAGAAACTCATAATCTATAGACACACCCCCTTACCATTTTAATGTGTTGATACGACCATTAGTCTCAGTCACTCGTGTCTTTTACAATACAAAGTCCTGGGTAACCGAGGCTCAACGTCAAGGCGAATGAGGATTGTATGGCCTTGACGAGGTCTGTAGAAACACATAAATAACAACTGGGTTCTTTCTAATCTGTGTAAGTGCGCACCACTTTGACGAATAATATATATGACCGCATAACGAGTAATCGATATCGAAATGACATAAATTAATCATAAAAAACAGTGTTCGTGGCGTAGGCGTGACCCCAGTTTGAGCGATAATACGTGTTGTTTAAACCGTTGAAACGTGATGATAATTTTATTTCATGACATTCCGACGGAGACAACCTACCCTGATTAGATTATCTGGTTATCTCGTATGTTGTTGTTTTTCGACTATCGTGATTGTCCAGTTTCATTAACACATTAAGTATCTTCCCCCCGATTCGTTTACATATGTTAGTGACGCCCATGGCTCTAGGAGCTGGCTGGATCATGTGCTTTGCACCCACTCCAGTCACTCATCTGTCTCTGATATGGTAATTAATTATGACTGTGTCTCTTCGGATCATTTTCCTCTATCGTTTACCATTTCTATCAAATTACTACCCACTTCTGAATCATCCACTACGCAACAAACTTGTAAGTCCAGTCCCATGTGGGATTGTGCTTCCTCCCATGACCTTCTCAACTATTACAACAATTCTGGTTCTCTTTTATCCGGCATTGACGTACCACATGCTGCTCTAAGTTGTACCAATCCTAACTGCCATGATGTAGCCCATCAGCTGCTCTTGTGCAAATTTTATAATGATATCATACATTCTCTTACGGATGCTTCCGATGTCATTCCTACTAAAACGTATAACACATCCCGAAAATTCAATGTTCCTGGTTGGAACGACCTAGTCAGGGACTCTCATCAAGCTGCCAGAGAAACTTTTCTCATCTGGCGGTCTGCTGGGAGTCCGAGACATGGTTCTTTGTATGACTTAATGAAAATTAAACGTGCCCAGTTTAAACGCAACAAAAGACATTGCGAAAAAAATGCTGAATCTCTTAAAGCGGAGCGACTAGCTTCCAATCTGAGCAGCCATGATTTTAAAAACTTTTGGAAGGGCATCAAACAAGCAAACAATGCCAGGTTACCTAACCCCAGTAATGTTGGAGGTGCCTGTGGTGCTGAAAACGTCAGAAATATGTGGCTTCAACATTACCAATCACTGCTTAACTCTGTACCCGAGTCTACTGTTCACATTCATAAGATTGACATGTATTGTAGCAATATTCAACTTAGCGACAATATGGTTGTTAAAGTTAAAGAACTACAAGAATTAATAATTGCTATGCCTGTTGGTAAAGCCTGTGGCTATGACCATATCAGTAATGAACATTTTAAGCATGCTAATGAAAAACTACATATTCTTATGTCTTTGTTGTATAGCAGTCTGTTAATACATGGTTTTTTACCTGATACTATGATGACAACAATCATAGCTCCTATCATTAAAAATAAATCTGGTGATTTGTCAGACAATAATAACTATAGACCCATTGCCCTTGCCACAGTAGCTAGCAAACTATTTGAATCATTAATATTATCCAGGGCTATCCCATTTCTCATTACATGTGACAATCAATTTGGATTTAAAAAGCATCACTCTACTGAGATGCTCATATTTCTGTTAAAAGAACTTTTTCGAAACTATATTGCTAATGGGTCTTCTATGTATGTTACTATGTTGGATGCCTCCAAAGCCTTCGACAAAGTTAACCACAGCAAGCTATTTGGTAAATTAATTGATCGTGGCTGTCCAGCTTTTATTGTACGCATTCTATACCACTGGTACAGTACCCAACAATTTACCATCAGATGGTGTCAGGGATTTTCTAGCTTTTTTACTGTTTCCAATGGTGTTAAACAGGGTGGAATCCTTTCCCCCCATCTTTTCAATGTGTACATGGACGACTTAAGCGTTAATCTAAACAAATTATATATTGGTTGTCTTTATGCTGGCACCTTAATCAACCACTTGATGTATGCTGATGACCTCTGTATTTTTTCTCCCAGTGTTGCTGGTTTGAGAAAACTTACTGATTGTTGTGCCAAGTATGGCGAATTGTTCAATATTACTTATAATGCCAAGAAGTCCTTTTGTATGGTTATTGACAACCAATCCCAGGACAGGAAACATTTTCATTGTATCCATCTCGATAACCATCCATTACCTTATACTACAAAATGTAAATATCTTGGTCATATAATCAACAATAACCTGACTGATGATGACGACATAGCCAGACAAAAAAGATGCCTTTATGCCCAAGCCAATGTATTAGCTCGAAAATTTTGTCTTTGTAATATTTCTACCAAAATTATTTTATTTCAAGCATACTGTGCTCCTATGTATACTTCTAGTCTTTGGTGCACATTCAAAAAATATAGCCTCAAAAGCATTACTGTCGCATTCAATAATAGCCTCAGAATTTTACTAAACTTACCCTCAAGATGTAGTGCAAGTTTTATGTTTGCCACCAACTATATTAAATCCTTCAATGAACGCATTCGTTCATCAATATTCAGTCTTTTATGTCGTCTTCATCAGTCAGATAATATCCTTTTTATTAATTACCTTCATACCGACATTCATTTTAAGAGCCATTTGTACTCATACTGGAGGTCTTTATTGTACTCATGTCATTAGTATTGTATTTATTTTTGAATCATTTTTTATTTTTTTTATTTTATTTATATTTATTTTTACAACTTATTTAATTCATTTCCTCATAAATTTAGACATAACTTTTTAAATTTTACACTTATATTTTTACGTTGATCTCATTGCTTTGATTGTATTGTATGTATTGTACTTTTATTTTTTTTTAATTGTATTTTATGTATACATATATGGACGTCTTGTCTGAAATAAACCTTATTATTATTAAAACCAATAATCCAGTCTTCAGTTCTCTCGTGTGTCAATCACTCTCATTCCAAACAGTGTAAATTTGTAATTGTAAAGAGGTTCCAGACCTAATCTGTAACTTTCCCTCTATGACTGGCTGTTCCAGCATTGGAACAACTGCCCTGCCATAGTGGTGGTAGTGTAGAATAGACGTAAATCGTAATACAAATGTATATCAATAATTTACTAATTAAACAGTTTGAATGTTGTAATTAGCATGCATTATCTCTCATGATATATACATCGTTGTCTGTCATTTCAATAAGTCACACCATATTATCTTTTTAATGGGTAATGTATTAGATGTAACTTGACTGTGTGCCATGTCTCTTATTGCAGCGTCATGATACCAAAGACGTCAGTAGTGAGGACAGCGATGACACAAGCTGTCACGCTGCTGTCACGACAAATCCTACCGTGTCACACACAGCAACTGAGGGTAGGCTTCAGAAGGACCAACATACAGATTCTATGAAACATCATCTGTATAAATGAATTAGATACATCGTCATGAATAGGTTGTATTTGAAAATAATCAACGTGGTAATGATATCATTGTTACTAAAACACAAAACATGCATGGCATTATAAAACTTACATGTTGTCAATAATATTTCTTTGTGCGTTTACCTAAAAAATGGCTAAAGAAAATCTCATTTGGCTAAAGAAATTTCTGACCTTTAGCCAAATTGGCTTTAAAAAATGTAGGCCCAGTGCTAGCCTGAATTATAATAAATAAATAAATGCTATACTGTAAAGAAAAAAATAGTTAGTTTATTCCACCATGGAAATAATCATGCTTAAAACAGTGGGTTTTTAGAAGGTTCTTGAACTCTGTTGAACTCTGTCGGTGTGTTTGTATGTCATAAATGTAACAGCAGTAAGCACACAAGTATCAGTGCAGTCACCGGGAAGACCCATGTGGTGCAGCCCTTTAATTTATACTTGCACATGCAAATCCCCACACAGTTGATTTCATAGCATTGTGTTTTATGCACAACTGCCTTTTAATGGGAAGTTTCACTCCAGGTACACGTGTACTCTTGTTCCAGAATGCGGTTATTATGCAACGGATGTTCCCACCACGACTCCACAAGCAGGGCGTGCCAAAGACGTTGAAGAAAAGAGAATACATCTACACAGTCATAGACAACACAGACCTGCAGCCTGCTGGTGAAATGCCAGTCATTCTTGTGAAAGATGTAGAAGGTGAACTGACAAGGCTGCTTAGTTCTCAACATTACGCAGCTATGTGTTAACCTTTATTTTTGCAAAAGATTGTGTTGTGATTTAATGCCATTCATTTGTTGAAATAGCTGTGCAGCCCATATCAATAGTTTATCAAAGTTATATGCACAAATCTATATATAACATTTGGCAATAAGGTTAATTCTGTGAGTTTCTGATGTTGTATAAATGTAATTTTTATTATCAAAAGAAATTAATACAGATAAATCAACATCAGTTAGGGCTTTCATAGCTTATTGGGGCAGCTAAGTTTCAGATCTTTCTGAAGATTGTATTACAAAATGTGAGATACACTTGTTTTAGTCTGATGCAGTGTGGTCAAAACATCAATGAATGTATTTGTTCTATGCCAGTTTTATTTTGTGTAGAGCGTAGAGTGTTGGAGGATGAGTGTTGATGTGTTACCCTCAGTGTTATGTTCAGGTGTTGGAGGTTGAGCATTGATGTGTTACCCTCAGTGTTGTGTTCAGGTGTTGGAGGTTGAGCGTTGATGTGTTACCCTCAGTGTTGTGTTCAGGTGTTGGAGGTTGAACGTTGATGTGTTACCCTCAGTGTTGTGTTCAGGTGTTGGAGGATGAGCGTTGATGTGTTACCCTCAGTGTTGTGTTCAGGTGTTGGAAGTTGAGCGTTGATGTGTTACCCTCAGTGTTGTGTTCAGGTGTTGGAGGATGAGTGTTGATGTGTTACCCTCAGTGTTGTGTTCAGGTGTTGGAGGTTGAGCGTTGATGTGTTACCCTCAGTGTTGTGTTCAGGTGTTGGAGGATGAGTGTTGATGTGTTACCCTCAGTGTTGTGTTCAGGTGTTGGAGGTTGAGCGTTGATGTGTTACACTCAGTGTTGTGTCCAGGTGTTGGACTGCGAGGCGAGGTGCTGAATGTAGCAAGGAAGCTGGCGAGAAATATGCTTTTACCTACCGGTGCTGCCATCTATGCCTCGCCAGAAAATCTTGCGAAACATAAGGAGGAAAGCAAGGTCAGAATTTGTGATTGTCACAAAATGGTCATGACACTGTACAGTATTGTTTCTGCAACGTAAATAGTCTGGGAAACATCCTAATGTCACAATCAGTCCCTCTTGAGTTTGTGCCAACCCGTGAGGAGCGGTGGTCGCGTGGTAGAGCGCCGACTGTCAATCGAGGGGACGGTGATTCAATCCCACCTACCGCCGTTTCAAAACTTAGGCAATTTCGTTCACCTCACATTGCCTGTGTCTTTCGGAAGAGACACTAAAAGCAGGTGGTCCCTTCTGTCTGGTGTCTAGGCCAGGGGAAGTAAAAGATCCCACACAGGGGGTAAATGTGTAACCTGTAGTGGACTCCTGTAGTGGAGCCAACAGCAGCAAACTGCAGAGCCAGTTGTGTAGAGCTGACTTCTGGTGTGCACAGAACGTGGGCAAACATTGACTTTTGCGTTCTTCTTCACAGAGTGTGTAGAGATCGTCAGGAAATAAGTAATTACAACACATTTGTACAAGTTAACAAAATGGATGTTTACGAATGGTGTTCTTCATATGGGGGCATAGAAATCCTTGAGCAACATGGAGTTTTATTAGATAAAAAATTCAGATCTAGAAAGCCTTGAATTGCCTAAATGGGATGACAATGCCTGGAACTCCAAATATTCAGAAATAAAATGACAGACACCAAAACACTTTCAGGTGAAAACCACCAGTGCTGCCCCTCTCTCTGCCAGTGGCTGCCACTGTGAGAATGAGTCTTATATAAAACAAATGTAATGGTGATAACTGCTTGGGCATAAACTTATTTTGTGTAACTGTTATGCTAAAATAGGTTTTGGCATGGATTTTTAACAGAAACCTGGTTACACAAGTGTATCAACCCTGGTTCTTTTTACTTTTCTTTCATTAGAACTAAATACATCGTTTTGCCCATCATAAATGAAGCAAACATGAAAATATAATTTTGCCTAAGTGAATGTTTTGTTTATAATATATTAAGCCGTACTTTTTTGTGTTGGCAGAACCTTGACGATGTCCCAAGACAAAGCATAGTTGCACAAAAAGTACGTATTTATATTGTTATAATTGGGTGTTTTTGACATAGGATTTCATATGAATGCCTGATAATTTTGTGGATATATTGTTTTGCCTTGCTCTCCACAAAATGTTGTGGATATATTGTTTTGCCTTGCTCTCCACAAAACCAGGCTACCAACAAATTTGGTGGGTTAACCGCTAAATGTCAGACTGATAATTGTTCATTGCACATTTTGAGATGTTAAAACAAATTATTGTGACCATTTAAATAGCAGGGTGCAGTTTTTTTTATTAAACTGATATTATATAAGCTATTCACAATTTAACACATTACAAAGATGCAGATCAAAGACCTGGATTTTGTTGAGAAAGGAACATTAAAGTTCAAACGGATCATGTGCAGGGTCCGTATGGGGCCTTGAAAAGCCTTGAATTTGATTGGACCAAATTCAAGGCCTTGAAATCCTTGAATTTGACAAAGTATTGAAAAGTCTTGAATTTAATTGTGGTCAATAAAATATTGTTTTGACTCAATTGTTGTGATGAATAACAGCCTGAAAAGGAAACGCCTATATGCACAAAAATAACTTGTGTGCACATTGGGCAGTGGGCATTTCATTATGGTCGGCGTCATTGTTTTCTTAGTTGAGTAAAAAATTTAATGTTAACTTAATTTACTTCGCTTAAAAGTACATATGTTGTTAAAACAGTCTTGAATTTCTCTTTCAAATAGCCTTGAAAAGTCTTGAATAGCCTTGAATTTCAAATGTCTCGGTGTGTACGGACCCTGCATGTGTTACTTTCACTGTTTCAGACTATTCGACAATTACAGGCCATGACCTTGCCTATTCCCATGAACCCCAATGTGTCGTGGACGCTGAATAAGACACACGTCCGAGTGGCTTTCCGAAAAACTGTAAGTACCTTCTAGTTAAACACTGCAGTGTCTCGGCTCTGTTTACATGTCTAAATAAAGTGTATTTCATGTATGACTCCCGTTTCTATTAGAGGGTGGCAGGTGTTTTAATATGGTGAATTTTTTTAATTTGTTACTGCAATTTTTTTATTTGAGCAAAAATGTGTGGACAATTTGAAGTTTGTTGTAATTGATCACTTTTTTTATTATTTATTACATATGGTCAGGTATTATTTAATTGCATGTTCTGGTTAGGGTTTTGTGCAAGTCATACCAAGCCATAGTCGGATCAGTGAAACCAGATAATTTGCTGTTGCTCAGTTGTGTTTACTAATGTCTGTACATGCACGTGTGAAATAATGCTGTATGCAGCAATACTTGCAATAATCTCAGTGGTAAATAATTGTATAATCCTCTTTCTGCCATCCTGTTGTTCCTATAAATTTGAGAACAAAAGTGGGTGAATAGTGACATACATGCATAAGCCCTTCTTTCTAAATTAGAACACTCATTTGTCACATGCTGTCAACTTCCCACCATGTTTTCCAGGGTGTCCAGGTGCCACACGACTGTCTCACAATACCAGACGAAGCTGTCACCCAATTTGGTGACACCGTCGTCAAAGTAACAGTACGTATATTCACAGAATGGTGCAATACATTGTAGCTAAGAACATCTGTTGCAAACCATTTCATATTACAGCTTTTGTATACTACACATGTGAAAATAACACCATACATGTTACCATTTGTTTAAGATTTAAGTTTATATAAGTTGTGAATCAAATCCCCACAGATTTGTTCATACATGTAATGTTCACTGCCTCCGAAAGAACTTTCTAGATTAACATTTCTTTACATATTCATATGTTATTATTATGTCTCAGTAAACAAGTTTTTGTGTAATCAGTTTAAATTTGTCGTATTTTGAAATGTACTTGTGTTGTGGGTGTGTGAAATACTAATATATATATTATATATGATATTTGCATACATTATCATATACACATGTAATGAATAATGTAAATTCTGTCCAACGTTTTTGTAGTCAAAACGGATAGATTACATTATAATTTTTAGAAGAATGTCTAGATTAATCGTTTTGTTTCAGGTAAACAAGTTGGATACTGTAGCTGTGAAAGCAGTTATCTTCCCGTACGACCCAACAGCCCTGGAGCAGCCTCCAATTCCTAGACCGTGGAGGAAGACAAAGATTCCCGTGGGAACAATCCTGGACAATGAGGCCTAGCAGTTCCCCGATGCAACATCGCCATGTCTCTACTCTTAATATTTACTTTTTACATACAAAGACACTATTATCCTGCCACAGTTTTACATACATTTTGTGTCAGTGGGTAATAAACAATTGTCTCAAATCATGATGTGTGTGATGTCAGAAGTGCAAATGATGATGAATTATACTACTCAATAAATAATGCCAAAAAGAATGTTGCATAAAACCATACTCTTTATAGGGAAATTAAATTCAGTCTTATCCCTTTTACATTATTCTTTTCAACAAAGATAGAAACAAAGATGACTTATAAAACAATCCAACATCAATCTACTTCACACAGTAAAACACTCATTGTGTATGATTTGGAGATAACAACCACAGTGACCATCTGAATGTATTTCCAATGAAGAAAATAGACTGGCCTTACAAGTCCACTGTTTGATGCTTTTAATGTTTGACAAAACATCAATAGTTTGTGTGCAACATGTTTTTAAATACATTGCTTCAAAACAAAATAAGCTTATAACTGATGCAATTCATACAACTTCTCTGCACATTCAGCAAACACTTCCTAAGCACATTATGTAATGTCATCGTTTCATTACTAGTTTCCACTAATGCCATTCAACTATTTATAATCACAAACAATACACTACATACAACAATAAAGTTTGTTTCAAGAACACTAGACTTGAGGGTCCACAGTAAGGGGAATGTGACAATCAACTAAGATGACACAATCTAAGTGGTCTAAATAAATAAAGCGTATAATATATCTGTTTATTTGCCTAGTGTGGTTTCCCAGGTCAGTTACCGAACTCACAATGTGGGTCACATGCTAAACAGCTGGTTGCAGTGTCAACATTTGCTATGACCCTTATCTATCAACAGCTGCAAGTGTGCCATAAAAAATATTATCCTTGGCATACATATTACATCCACTTCTTGGAATGCAAATGGCTAATAGTCTCATAAAATATACACGTTGAAAAATTGCTGAAAAATATTCAGAATAGTTCAGCTACATCAAGAATTGCATTTTTACCTCTATCTTATCATGATGGCTTTATCAGTACGACAGACAATTTCACATATGGACAAATGGCATCGTAGTTCACTTGTGAACATTTGTAATTCATCTATGCAACATTGACAAGAAAAACAACGACTGATTAACTGAGACATTGGTATTAATAAACTATCTCATCATATGTACAATGACAAAATTAATCCAGATTTTCATTAGTGCTGATGAAGCCATCTCGGCAAGATGATGAACTTGTCATTGGTAGAGGGTGGGGGGAGCTACAGTACTTGATCTGTTTTACCGTCATAGATTTGTTGACCGTCTCTTACAGCCACAATAACATTCAGAGAGCAACAACTACTCCCTGAGTACATACAAGACGTTATCAACATAGTGAACATACATGTGACTGTATATTACAAACGTGTTTGTGTTTTGGCAATATGGGGGTCATATATATCTGAAATGGTTAATTGCTTTGGACATTTCGGAATGTAAATAAATTAAAAATAATTTATTTGCCTTTGTATAATTATAACCAGCTCTGACTGCGCTGTGTTAACACGTGTGATTTAACGGTTTGAAGAAGTTGTCTGTAAAGTACTGTTTCATGTCTGGCTGCTCCAGTGCTTCCTCTGCGAACTGGATGTCTGCTTTGATGGCCCCAATCAACTCATCTAGAAACAACACAACAACCACAGTTTCACACACATCAGACATATCAAGACCTCTGCCTCACTAACAAAGTTGCATTCATTGTCCTACAATTTGGAAACAACACCCTCGCAAGCCAGGGGACGTTGAACTGCCCCTGGCCGATCGTCTTCATAAAACTGGGGAGTGAGCGAAGTCGAACTATACAATTACAGCAATTGACTTTGTCAGTCGCTACTGCGTCAGCCGTGACAACAGCACAACTACCTGACCCAATTTTAAGATGGATACATGACTGAAGGGAATCCCAATATAATGACCCATTCATGACCTAAACATTGCATGTAACACCAGAAGTGTGTGGCTGCAATCAGCCAAGATATTATATCACATGACCGGAGGCTGACCATGCTTCTTGTGGGTGATTTCATTGGCTGACATTAAATGGGGAGTTTCTGAAAGGGATATGCCATAGGTTGAGAAGAGCTGGAACTGATATAATCAGCTACAGCAACCCCATGCATGCGATGAAGGGACAACAGCACATTCTATGTGGGGTCATTTACTTACCTTGGTAATAATAGAGTACAGTTTCAAGAGGCCTGGGACTTATCTTTTAATGTCTCATCGGAAAGACAATGGCAAAGCGGTGTGAACAAAAACTTCAAATTATCAATAGAAGCAAAACCTGACTGAAGAGTGATCATCTTGATTAACAATCCTGTCATTTACTGGCTACTAAGTCTATTGTGTCAGTCAGGCAAAAATTTCATGAAAATAAGTTAAGCATTGGATGTACGCTGAACTATCTGCATTTCTTCAATTTTTTCCCTCCTGAGACTTGTGAGTTAAGGACGCAGCTCAACTTCAAAGAGAAATTTATTGACATGCTGACAAGTGCACTTAGCAGTTTGAGCTCTTGAGAATTATATATACAGCTGTACAGGTTCACTGTCCTGGCTAACTGCTTCCAAAGAAGCATGTCTTTCTACTTGCTCATTCGATTGTGCACTTCGTAACACGTGCTGATGTGTGCAGTTATATGACTGTTTCTTAGTAGAGACAACAATTACATGGATGAATGCATGTAAATCAATCAAGTCGACATGCAGCACACCTCTCGGCTAGATAGTCTTGGAGAGATTTACTAAAATATGGTTGACACAAAACTGTTTGTCATATAATAAACATATAAGAGTCTATCATTTTATTTAATCTAAGATATTTATTTGATGAACGTACCTAGATTATCAAAGCTTTTCTCAGGTCTGATGTAGCCAAGAAGACAGAGTTTGAGTAAACTGTCGTAAAAGTCGTCCTTGAACTTGTGCATAATATATGTCTCCTACAACAAAAAGCACAATAAACATGTCTCATACAACAGAAAGGACAGTGAACCTGTACATAATGTGTGTCTCACACAACAGAAGGGACAATAAACCTGTACACAATGTGTGTCGCATACAATTCAAAAGGTAATGAACCTGTGAGAAAAAAAACTGATTACACACCTGGGCCCAGTTTCATGAAGCCGTGTAACTTTATGCGCAATTACGCGGTCTACTGGTCGCACCTAACAGCGAATAGTCCATGCAGCTTACGGCCGGTTTCATGAGACCAATTTAGCATTCGCGCCACTAAACCGCCGTAGCATTGACCTAGTTAGATCGCGGTGGGGAATCCCTGCATTTGTGCTGTGTATGAACAACCTTTTTCTTTCTAGCTGATGCCTTTGCCGTTCGCATAGCCAATGGGAAGCTATGACGAATGTAAAGGATATCAAGTGTAAACATTAAAAATTCGTGAGTATACCGTAAATATTTCAAAGAGCGTAAAGTTATGCCTACTAAATACATGGTGCAGCTAAGTGCAACTATGGGGCAGACTCATGAAACGCAACTAGCGCAATTTTACGATGTTTTAGGTTTTCGACGGCCCGCTACAACGTCGTAAATACGCTCCATGAAACTGGGCCCTTGACATCTAGTGGTAGTATTTCTAACTCTATCCCTGACATTTATTTGTCACACGGTATGCATTCATGTGACTGTACTTTGTCCCAGTTGTTATCACATGACATCCAGCTCAACTTGAAAGAGAAGATCAAGGAAATGCCTGCTTTAACATTTCAGCCAGCGCCAACAGATAACACATTTTATAGTATTCAGCAACCCTTGACTTGGAATGATATTTTCACAGAAAGCTTCACCACCTCTTGGTGTTGTCACCATTGACCTCTTGGTGTTGTCATTCACCACGGACCTCTTGGTGTTATCACTCACCATTGACCTCTTGGTGTTGTCACTCACCATTGACCTCTTGGTGTTGTCATTCACCATGGACCTCTTGGTGTTATCACTCACCATGGACCTCTTGGTGTTATCACTCACCATGGACCTCTTGGTGTTGTCATTCACCATTGACCTCTTGGTGTTGTCATTCACCATGGACCTCTTGGTGTTGTCATTCACCATGGACCTCTTGGTGTTGTCATTCACCATGGACCTCTTGGTGTTGTCACTCACCATGGACCTCTTGGTGTTATCACTCACCATGGACCTCTTGGTGTTGTCATTCACCATTGACCTCTTGGTGTTGTCATTCACCATGGACCTCTTGGTGTTGTCATTCACCATGGACCTCTTGGTGTTGTCATTCACCATTGACCTCTTGGTGTTGTCATTCACCATGGACCTCCTGGTGTTGTCATTCACCATGGACCTTTTGATGTTGTCATTCACCATGGACCTCCTGGTGTTCTCATTCACCATGGACCTTTTGGTGTTGTCATTCACCATGGACCTCCTGGTGTTCTCATTCACCATGGACCTTTTGATGTTGTCATTCACCATGGACCTCCTGGTGTTCTCATTCACCATGGACCTTTTGGTGTTGTCATTCACCATGGACCTCCTGGTGTTCTCATTCACCATGGACCTCTTGGTGTTGTCATTCACCATGGACCTCCTGGTGTTGTCATTCACCATGGACCTCTTGGTGTTGTCATTCACCATGGACCTTCTGGTGTCACTATCAATGGTCCTCCTGGTGTTGTCACTTACTGTGGACCATTTGGTAGTATCGCTTACTTTGGACCTCTTGGTGTTGTCACTAACCAGTCACCATAAACCTTTAATAAGTGTTGATGTTGTCACTCGCCATTGCAACTCACCATAGCTCACCTGGTGTTGTCACTTAATATTGACAATATCAAACGGTCCACAATATGGACCGTTTGGTGTTATCACTCACCATGGACCTCTTGGTGTTGTGGTAGAAAGGGTTCCAGCCCACACTCAGCACCATCTTGTGGACGGCGCCATCATCAACACTGGCCCAGCCATAGTAGACGCCCGCTGTGAAGTCCTTCGGTAGACTGTCCACTACGTCCTCAGGGAAGTTGGCTGTAGACAACACAAGACACTCACTGCACTACACTCTCCAGTCTCCACCATCTTTACACTCCCACTGTCTGGTCTCTTCCCAGGGGTAACTATTAGTAATAAGAAGGAAGTTCGCTGAATGAGTCATACCCTGTCCAAAATTAAAAGACAGTGAATGGTACATTTGTCTGTCTCTGAAACAGCTGTGTTTACAATTTGCATTCTATGTAAATATTTTGTGCATACAACATTGAAATAGGTTTCAGTGGTTCAGCTGTCTTCATGTTATACTGAACATTATATTTTAAAAAATAGGTCAGATTTCTGTTGAATAAAAACACTTGTAATAAAAGATGGAGCTGATAAAAAATTGTTTTGAGAAATGTCATGTTGTTCCTAAATGATGTAATATTTTATTTAATGTCATAATAAATTAATAAGGGCTCAATTAATTTAAACCATCATTTGCTTTATTTAAAAAAAACTAAAACAATGCGTACACATTTAATATCTTGCAAATTATCCACTCAGTACTGGTGAATGGTGTTTGTCATTACTGAGATAAAATTAATACAACATTTTATGACAGAACAACTCAAACACATTTATTATTTTATTAAACATTGGCAAATTGGACCGTTTGGACAGATCATTCTGAGGCATGCTGTGATGTGGAGAGAACTGGCTGCGAGACTCAGATATGTTCACATGACTGGACATGGTCCTGTGGTAGCTACTTGATCATGATTACCATGTGACTGTAGCTAGGTGACCAGTCACTGACCACACAATCCTGGGCCTGCATTCCTCTTGATATGAATCACTCCTATGAGACGTTACCAACAGGAAAGGCAGTTTTCTACTTTACGGAGAATTATTTTATGATTCATCTTAAATGTTGAATTTTGTGTGTGTGTGTGTGTGTGTGTGTGTGTGTGTGTGTGTGTGTGTGTGTGTGTGTGTGTGTGCGATTATATCGCTTCAAGTTAAAATAATAAAATTACAATCGTAATAAATATAACAAAAAAGAAAGTTATATGATGGAATATTATATGTTTAATTAATGCTAATTTTAGATTTAGTTTTAGGCAAACTGATATGTTATAATGTACCATTTACAATATAAACAATATAACAGCCTTTGTTTAGCTGGTCCCTTGCTACATCATGCTAGCAGACAAACTGTCACCCTGGAAAAGAGCTTGCACAAATATAGCGCTCTGCGACATTACCTAATAATTCTTAGCAGGGATCATAAATGTTATCAATGCCTTGACAAACAGTAATCAGTTCCACTTAGTCATCTTTGGTATGGGGAGAGCTACTTCGCAAATGAAGTTTCGTCCTTGTTTTCGGAACTTTCTTCCTCTTCTAAAATGTCTACTACTCTCCATTGTCTACATTCTCAGATCAACCTATTTCACAAGTTCCTAAGTTTATACCCTCTCTCTCTCTCTACCGTCATTTTGGTTTCTTTTTTCTTATGCATAACTGAATGCCTCAGTAGTATAATTCAGATGCCATGATCAAAGCTGCCCAGCAAACCCCCCTTTAAAAATGCTTCATTGGCTTCAACACAAGTGCTGTCACACAGTTTGTAAGAATTTTATGCGTGTCTATTTCTTACCCAAGAATGCTCCAGTGTATGTTTCATATGTTTGTATGGCACTATGCCAATAGCTGGGTGAAATTTCCCATTTCAGAAATTATGTGTACCTCAGGTAAGTCTATAATCAAAATGTGATAATTTCCCATAATGACTTTCTATATTCTACTACATATTCCACACACACACACACCACACCACACCACACCACACCACACCACACCACACCACACCACACCACACCACACCACACCACACCACACCACACCACACCACACCACACCACACCACACCACACCACACCACACCACACCACACACCACACCACACCACACACCACACCACACACACACACACACACACACACACACACACACACACACACACACACACACACACACACACACACACACACACACATATCTATATTGGGTGTTAACTGTGCAAAAAGCAGATAAATAATTGTGGTTACGTGAATCATTTTGAACTTACTGCTATGTGCGTGCAGCCTGATTATAATGAATATTGATGCACATGCACACACACAGTCAACACACTTGTTGAATGTTGATGATGTCAAATATGCATATCTTGAACCGAAGTGTGGTGACCTGTACTGTATATTCATGACCATGCCATTATTGATAGCACAGGTGGAGCCCGAACAAGAAACTCTGTGTATGTATCGTTATTTGTTATCATGTAATCATTTGTGATTGATAACCAGCCTATGATAACACATTATTTTAATGCAATGAAGCATAGATTTATAAGAAATAATTATATTAATTAACAGGTTTGATTAAAACTTTCATTACATTGTTACGTTCATTCCCAGCAAACAAGGAACCATTTCTGAACTAGTTGGCATGTGTCATACTGGTTCATAATTGGAACCGCTCCACCAGTACGTGTTTTCATACTGTATTCTCGTGAACACACGTGTTCTGCCTGTTGTCATGAGTTTTGAACATGTTTGACATGAGTCGTACTGGGTCAGAACTGGTACAGTTTCACTGGTACGTGTCATCACGTGACAAACTTGTGATTTCACGACAAACATGTGTTGACACACCAAATTTTGTCACAGAATCCGGTGAATTCACGTACGGAAACACGTGAATTGACCCAGTTGAACTCGTGAATTTACTTACAGAACATGTGAAATCACAGGGCGTTGTGTGCTGGGTTAGTTATAAAATTCTCAAAAAATCTCTTTATATAATGATATAAGCACAGGACTATATATTTAGTGTCACGCCAGTATGCATGTGTACTTTTTTCATGGTTTTGTCCATGCATTCCATTCTTGCCATGGTAACTTTCTCCCTTTTGCATTTACTGTCCACCACAGTGAGCTTAGCTCTCAGCCTCAAGTACTGGCATCAGAGCGAATTGGTGCCATTTGGTGGTGCTGAGAGTCAGTGCTCCAACACCTCTAAGATTTCAATTCAGCACTTCAGTCAGTATGCCTCCCAGTGACACTGAAACCACTGAAAGATGGGGGAGGCAGGGGACTGTTGGTCCCTTTGAACAGCAGTTCAGTTCAGAGCCGGTGCCACATCTGATTTTTTGTGGAGCCGTTATAATGTTTTGCCTCACCTCTTGCTGAACATTTCTAGTTATTTTCTACACAGCTGTCGTTCAAAATCTATTTAGAACTACAAAACCTTGATTTGTGCAAAAACATGCTTATTTTACCTTACCTTGATGACCCTACAAACCATGCACAGCTTTTCTAATTGTAGGGGAGGAATATAAGCCCCCGTAACAAATATTAGGAGATCTCATCATTATCATCGGGATCATATATATATATATATATATATATATATATATATATATCTGTATCTCTATACATGTACACAGACCAAAAAATTGTGCTCATTAAACAACAGTTGATTTAATGTTGGAGGAAACAGAAAAACAAAACAAAAGAAAAAAACTAATAATAAAAAATTGTAATGATAATAATTTAATTAAGCAACAAAAAGGTGGACAACGAATGGGGAAAAAGAGAGTATACGATATAAAAGCCAAATTTATATAATTATTATATCTATGAAAACAACTAGTAAACTGAGTAACAACATTTTTGTTGTCTAATATTCTACGTGTGTTATTAGCACAGTACAAAAAATAACATGAGTCTGGATTTTGAACCCCCAGCCCAGGCCAAGGCAGTGTCAGTGTCAATGAACTTCATTGACACTGACAGTTCAGGCTTCAGCCTTCATTATGTGTTATGAAGGCTGAAGCCTGAACTCTGAACTGAAGGTGCTAGAATAGAAAAAGTATATAATATATAATTATAACATTTATATATAAAGCATGCAACACATGTCTTTTTGACTTATATTAATTAGTACCTGTTGGTATGCCAAGTTGCTTGCTTCCCCGGCCGAACCCTTTGACCACTTTCCCTTGCACGAAAAAGGGAAACACCGCCATCCCAACTCCTGTCACGCGTCCGTCAGAATTGTTATATGGGAATTCCGCACGATGACGTTTGACGTTCCAAACGACCTTGACCTTTATGCATACACGACCAAGCGCTGCGCAAGAACAGCGTTCTGCCAGTCAGAATACTTACAAAGGAGACTGTGGCACGTATGCAGCGACAGTGACATTGCTCTATATTATATTTAATTACAAACACTAGCCTATAATGGCATAAGCACTGACCAAAATAGCTCGGCTGCCTACACCAGCGCCCATTCAGACCCTAGTGGATAAACCAGAAACTTCACGGCCTCGCAATTCTACCACTATTTCATAACAATCAGCGAGGCCTAACTATTGTATTGGTACGAATATATGCCAATGTTGCCCTGTAATGTGAAATAAATGCGATTTGACCTCTCTGTAGTATATCATTTGGTGGTTTATGAAACTGTTGCAAACTCGATTAACCGTAGTGTGCAACAGATGGCGACTCTAGTTTTGTTATTTATTCAGCTAAAATGGCTCTGACAGCGAGGTTAGGTAGTTTGATCATGACAGGCTTTCATTCTCACTCCTGTTGTTTTAGGCGAAAATTAATTACTATATATCCCATTTTAATTCAAGTACAATCGCACCGTACGTTGCCACCTAACAGTTTGCCAGACGCGCACACAGCTCAGGAATTTGTGATGAACTTGGACGATAATTCAAGATCTCTGCTGTTACAAGAACTGCAATGTTATGCAGACGGTCTAAAATCAAAGGGTAAACATGGAAGCATCAAGTACGACATTTGACGTGATTGATCATCACATTTGAGACTAATTACGTCCCCATCTTATTGTGCATGTGTGGATGTCTGATAACAAATTGGAAAGGGCTAATAAATATTAATCATTTATAAAATAAAAAAATATTCATAATAATGTTATTGCCTTTTAATTTAAAATGTTATATTGGATAAACATGTTGTTACCCGTGACATAGTTTATCATAAAGTAACGTATTTATTCAAATACCTTGACAGTTTGTTGTCATAGTGTACCTAAATATGTTCAGTCTTCTTGTTTTGCATGAAACCACCTATTACATACTGATATAACTAAATTCTTCATGATTTATGTAAATGCACTCACCATGCAGTCACCATGGACTGTTGGGAGATTGTCACACACTACATACCTCTTAGTGTTATCAAATATATAACAATTCAACACTACTTTGCTAACAATCAATATTGATTGATTTTATTATATAATTATTATTAATAATAATACTAAAATAGTAATTATGTAAACAAAATTGTAGCACTTTTTGGGCTCCCCCATGTGACCATGCATTCTAAGCCATATTATTCCAGTAAAGGCTAAAGCGTAATATTATATACATGTGTGTGACAGTGATGTGTTTTGTAATAGGGCATAACTCTGGAGCAGTCAAATGATGATCATGTACAAGTAATCTCTTTTGTAATGTGTATACAACACATGCAGCAATCACCAAACGGAAACACTTGGTGTAGGTAGCAGCTACATTTATTAAGTCTGCCAAAACAATGACTCACATAGGCGGTCACTGGTCACATGGTGTCGGTCCCGGTTAGCAGCTCGTGTATTGGTTAATCTTTAGAAAACAGCTCTTTCATTTTAGGAATATGTTTTTCAAATTTGTATATTTGACTAATAATAAAATTACATATTTTAACTCATCAGTGAACAAATACACTCGACCAACCTAATGATCAGATCCTGAATAACTCAATTTTGGTTGATAACAACGGAATATGTATTTTATTTTAAACTTACAATTAAATACGCATATTTGTTTCAGAACCAGATAAACCAGATGAGGTAACCTGGCAACAATTACGCGATGGTGAGTTCACAACCTGTGACTGTTAATAAGATTTAGTCTTCATCTTGGTTTTTATTTCAAATATGCGTATTATCCAGACGCATTGTAATTAGTAATTTTGACAAAATTGTCTGATTATGGTTTCTAAAGTATAATGTGCAGTCTTTGCACACTCAGATTTAATCAAGGAATGTGTTACTCTTTGGGCCGAAGGTCCTATGGACTTATGGCATCACTCAGTGAGTCAGCATACGCCATCTGTATATTCCAGGACTTGGGTATACAGCCTCTTGTTCGAGCTGTCTACTGTTGGTGGACTCTGTCTAACCTGTGGCTAGCAGATGCCTATATCAACAACACATTGCCAAGAGTTTCCACATTAAGCCTACACTATAAATGTTCAGTGTAGAGGGTAACTTGAATGTTAATAGGGTAGATTAGCCTATTAAACATGTAAATGTATGTTTTTATTCGATTAATTGTCACATCTAAGAACGCAATTACTAACAGTAATAACACTGTTGATAACATGTCGATAACATTTGCAAATAATTTTGTGTTGTGAAGTTACTTAAGTTCAATGTATCTGCGACATTTGACAGATATTTGCTGTCTACAGAGCATGTATCCAGCGGCAGCCAGAGCAGTGTAAGTGCATATTGGCACACTGAGCTTAAACTGGATACACTTTTCTGACATTGAACAGGTATTTCTTGTTGTAATGCCACACAAGAAATCTATACTTGATCAAATCCTTCTGAAGGCATCTCGGTACCACCAAAAATGCAATTTGTTATGATGTATCCATTTATAAAAGAACTAATATTTTCTCAGCTTTTGTATTGACACTCCATATTGTCATGCCACTATGGTTCATCCAAATCACAATTTACAGTCCAAAGGACTTCAGGCTAAGGCCTCTGTCCATTTTTATAACGCGCCTCATTTATAATGCGGTTCCATTTTGTGGACCCCAACTACCATGTTACACCGAGGTGTGACTGTACTAGTAACACTTTCATTTGTTGGTTTTCAGTATTCCTCTTCAATGGTATACCGTTCATTGGGTTTGGGTTTCTGGACAATGCATTAATGATTGTAGCCGTGAGTATCTCAGACTTATTACAGAATGCCAATGATTACATAAATGCAGTTATGCGATTATATTGCACAATAACTTTTATGCGAGGCAAACAAGACAACACTTAACTAATGTTAGATAAACATCAGGACGCAGCACCAACGAGGTCAAGGTCCAACAGTAAGGGAGAAGTTCGCACGTTTTAGCGGAGTAATACAAGGAAAAGAAGGCCTGAGCGCTGACTTGCAGCCACATTCGAAATTTCTCGTGGTTATTGTTGTGCAGGATTTTGTATAACAATTTTGGTCCACCTCCCTCCCCTCCTACCAGTTGTGGGGGTATTTATTGAATGGATTTATAAACAAATTAGCAGAGATTGTTATACTAGACTCTGTTTTGCAGAAAGTTCAGTATTAATTGTAAAAATACATGTATTTATCTGTTATTATGGTGACTTGTATTATGTTTGTGGATGTTATGTTCAAGTAGTTCTTTGACGCTTTTCCCTGTGCAGATTGTACACGAGGTTTTGGTCTACGGATCTTTTTCCTCCTTACGTATTCAGTTGCGTGTGTAGCACTGTGTACACAGGGTTTTTAGGGCGGTAAATAAAGCAGGATTCAGTACAGAGGCGGAATGTCCCCACCTCTCTAGTATGGTGTAGTAATTAATAGTTTTAGTAGTCAAAATGTTTACGAGACATCTTTTTAAGTAGGTTTTTAGGTATTTAGGTTGTCAGTATTGACATTTAGGATGTGGGTCTCTTTTAGGATGTATAGGCTAAGAAAAGGAGGCAATGTTTAAGACCTCAACTGGCTCACATGTGTTGGTAAATAATTGCATTTCATGACTCGTCCAATAATCTGATGAGTTAATAAATAACTGTCAGAAGGTTATTCTGGCCAGATTCTTCCATATCTGTTGTTGACTGGGTGCATTGCATAAAAACATGTTTTTCTATGAATTCAAATTCAAGATACATTAAATATATGGAAGCACCTCATTCAAGAGTACACGTCGTGCCAGTGTGAACAAGAGTTGCTTTTTCAAGGCAGTTATATATCAATTTAGTTTTATCATTATATAATATATATCTTTCTGATTTTAAATTAGTGTGTTATCTGTGAGATCACAGCCACTATTTATGTTTGAATAACATTAATGGATTTTATTCACATTGTGGAAATAAGTTTATTTATTTTTCCAGGGTGAATACATTGATGCTAAGATATGTGTGGCATTAGGTCTCTCAACAATGGCAGGTAAGATGTGTACATATAATTCTTATTTATTTTATCGTTCTTTTGCACGATGAACATTTTCCTTCAGTGTTGCATGGTAAATTTATTATAACATCATAAACACACAATAATTTTAACTGTTTAGCTTGAGTACTAATTTTACTTGGTTTTAGATGGCGTGTATTACTGTTAACAAAAGTGTTCTCATATGTATAAATACTGGAATATTGTTCAGAATGTAGAAGCCAAGCTTTTATGTCCTGTTGTTGGCAGGTGGTCCGTTATTCTGCAAATTGTCAATGGATAAAGTGATATCAAACATTGTTTTTACTAGATGTAACAACACATCGAGGTTCAGTGGCTTGCCTTGTACCATTACATGTATGTGTGTAACTGGAATAATATATGCAAACAAAATATGCTTTGCTTTCAGCTGCGGCCTGGGGAAATCTCATCTCTGACATGGCTGGCGTAGGGTAGGAATAAGTTATGTATTTTACGACAGCATGCTGATAATAGTGACATATAACTTTTAAGTTAAAGTCTTTATCATCGTAACAGCCAGAAGATTACCATACACTGTAGATGTAATTCAGCTTGATATCACTGTTGTAACAATAACATTGACACTGCGCATGGTATACTGGACAAAGAAAAAGCAATATAAAAGTTGGTCATGCAATATGCTGAATAACTGGTAATATTCATTTTTAATATCACCATTGCTAACTAAGCTATCCATATTTTGTATATACACTATCATCAATCTCAACAAGTTGATATTTTACCCTCTACTTGGCTAGTGAGTTTGTCAAAATTTTATATGCTCTAGTTTATGACTATGTTTATTGAGCAAGAACATTAATGGAACATTTTTTTAAGAAATATACCTATTTGTGTATTTAACAATTATAGAATGTACGTGGGGCTTTCACAGTGGTTGGTTTAAATAATATTGTTTGTTGGCCCGAAGAAGCGTGGGGGAAACTACTGAAACTGAACAGAAAAATTAAGATAAACTGATTGTAAAAATATAAATTAATTATACAGAAACGTTTGAATTGTTCTTGTATTGTGCAGTGCCACAAATAATTATTGGCTATATGAAAATGCATTGTCACTGACGTACCTGGTGATGTCTCGGCAGGTGTGCTGGCTATGTGGAGATGTTGGTCCATAAGATAGGTGTCCACCCGGTCCACCTCAGTCCAGAGCAAGCTGTCGCACGGTCCACTCGATGGACCACCACTCTCGTGAGTCAAGCTCAGCCTTCTCATATAGCAGACTAATCAGACCATATGGTATCAAATAACACTGTTGAATATACATTTAATCTAAGTAATTTACAATGATTGCCTGCTAGATGTTGATACATAATTATGTGTATGAAGTAATATTGCTACATTTTTAGGTCTATGTTGCATTATACTGTATGAAGGTTTTGTTTGCTAATTTTTATGTGGCAGTGTAAGGGAACTATTTAGGGGGTGGCTGTCAATATTGAGCAATCTTTTGTAAGTTATGAGTGGTTGCATGTGAATCAGAGTTGATCGGACTGCGTTGTGACTGTCTGTATGTGAATCAGTGTGAATTATGCCAGAGTCTGTACTCTGTGAACTCTTTCAAAGATGATCTGTGTTAACCATTGTGAACAGTGCCAGAGATAGTCTGTCTGTATGTGAATTAACGTAAAATGATCTGTTAGTGCTCTGTGAACTCTTCCAGAGATGGTTTGTGTTACCAAATGTGAACAGTGCCAGAGATGGTCTGTGCATATGTGAACCAGTGTGAACTCATTCAAAGATGGTCTAAGATTGTGTGACCCAGTATGAACTGTTGCAGGGTCGGTCCCTTGGTCTGTTTGTCGGCTGTCTCATTGGCATGGCGCCTCTACTCTTCTACCACCAGAAGCCAGACGTGGGAGAATCACAAGAAAACAAACAATAGTTCTACGAAACAACTTCAGGAACAGAACATTTTGTGGCGTGTTGTTCTTGAATCATTGATTAGACTGACTGTCCTGTTCTCGTGAACATATCTGCCAAATAGTTTATGTCTGAATCTTATAATTAATTTAATTAGTGTATGTTTGTGTGTGTGTGTGTGTGTGTGTGTGTGTGTGTGTGTGTCTGTCTGTGTGTGTGTGTGTGTGTGTCTGTCTGTGTGTGTGTGTGTGTGTGTGTGTGTGTGTGTGTGTGTGTGTGTGTGTGTGTGTGTGTGTGTGTGTGTGTGTGTGTGTGTGTGTGTGTGTGTGTGTATTTACTGTACATGAATCTGACAAATCGCATCCAGCTGGGATGGATTGTAGAATTGCAACATGGTTGTGCCAATTTATACATATTGTAATATGTATCATATTTATACATTGTTACTGACTGCTCGGGAGTAGGCAATTATGAGGAGAACAACAACTCTTTTGTTGGTATTTTAGCAATGATTTTGTCAAAGTTCATATCATTTTTTGTGTCACTTGTCGATGCCAGTAGTGGAATCTGACTAAAGCCTTGTTTACATATCATTTACTGTTGTCAACGTAAGAATCTTGTTGTAACTGCGATACATCTGCATCTGCCTGCACAAAGTTTTAATCCATAATAAAGATAGCACGGGTTATTTTAGCCCTACTTAAAATGGTGCATTTATACAATGCGTCATTTTAACATGGGTTAAATACTGAGCACATTTTTGATGGATTCAGTATGTCGCTGTTTACTGAGATGCAGGGCCTGGATCACCTTCAAATGTGAAGTTCAGTTAAACCACATTAACAGGCTTTGACAAACATTTTCACCATGCAGATGTGTATCCTGGGTTAAAAACATTGCATAGCCGGAACCGGTGTCTGTGTCATTTTCGTAAGGCATTCCAACACTTTGCTGGCCTTAGTTTTTATTTGTACATCGACTTAGAAGAAATTGTATAATTTTGCAGACGTGTTTAAAGTGTCTCTGTGTACATTATGTGTTGTTACTACTGTATGTGTGTGCCACAGAGTATTGATGTACAATGCTTTCAGATGTCATATGATTGCCGTTTTGTTGTCGGGTATGGAACTGGTCAACAGATGGCGCCACTAGTGTGCCAATGAGTGCATGAAATGTATGTGCTCAGAGGTACCTTTGCTATAATTAGTTACGCATAGTAATTAACCCACTTTGAAACAAATATGGTTGTTTTGACTTGTTATAGTTGATATGCATAATTGTAGCACTGTTCCAGTGTTTTAGTTGAATTTGTGTGATATTTATGTAGAGTGTTCAGCTGTTTATTCCCTGGGGCCAGTTCAGACCAGATCTGCCAGTCTGTTAATTTCCTTGTTGTGGATTGATGGTCTGATGCTCAGCTAATGCCACTGTGGACATTAATGTATGTTCCCAGTTTGACAGCTCATATAAAAATATTGGCTTTAGCCCAGTATTATAGATGGGAAAGTGCATGAAGTTTTTTGTTCCAAAGTAGGTAATTTTATTCAGTCTCATTTGTTTGACTCCTATCCAGGTACTCAGACATTGGGAGTATGTCTCAACACAGTGAAGACAGATTACTATAAAGTTAGTTTGATATAATAAGTTTGTTGCATTGAAACTTATTTATATTACATTTTGAATTAAATGTTGACCTGTGCTACTTATCAAACTCTTGTATTGTCATTTATTGTTGAGGCAAAATAGTATACGAGCCTATGCAACTGCCAGTAAACCTACATTTTTTCTCTAAGTAATTTGAACCACACCTAATATCAATGTGTGGGTACCTTATCACCAATAGTTCACAACAGGCCTCCTTTGGAAGACTGGCCAATCAAGTTCTGTAGCAGGATACTGGCATTTCACAACAAGTATCTGGATATGCTGTCAGCAAGGCTTGTCTCCGAAGTGTTTGTAGTGATAAGGTCACTAATTTCATGAGACACCTCCAGTAGTAAAGTGGGCCTGGAGCATTGTGCACTCATGATCAGCACGGCTGTGGTTTAAGTCTGTACTTACTAAAATAGTTATGTACAACGATAAACTATTAGTGTTCACGTGCAGATTGGCAGAACATTTTTTTTTCAAGTACCCATTTCCTCAATATCACCTTCAATATATCGTTTATGTCTCAAAATCAAGATTGCACTAGTCCAGGTCCCATAAACTTTATTACAGCACTTAAATCATTGAATATAATGCACATATTTATTTTCAAATCAAACATTTCAGTTACCGTCTGCGTTATTTATTATACACATGAAACAATCACATGTATACAATGTATATGCAATGCATGCGTTACTGTAACTGTATTGAGTAAACTATCTTGACAAACATGAAGTTAATTCCAGCGACAGTCCCAAACACAGGCAATTCAATTTGAATGAAGTTTTCCATGCTTGCCACTATCTTTGATACAAAGTATTAGACTGGTGGCCAGGTCATCACGTGACACCAGTCTAGCCACACATCCTCGCATGTCAGGGCTCACTGCTATCGATTATGTCAGTACCAGCTACCAGTATCCTATCAGATCCCTTTGCCAAAGTCCTCTTAATGAAATTACTCATAAGGAGTGTGGTCAGCCTCTGGTCATGTGATATAATTTTTTATGATTTCAGCCACACCCTGTTTGAGATACAGTCAGTATGTTTGGGATCTATAAGTAAATATTTGAATACCCAAAACCATTTAGCAGCTTGTGCGATTGGTCGTTATGCTAGAATTCCCAGAATTATTGATCTTTCTTCAAATTGGGGTGGGTATTTGCGATATTCTCATGGGTGAAACTGTCACAACTGGTGAAGTCGATAAACTACTTTGACTTGGCTAAATCATGCACTTCTCATAGGGGTCTGCCAGGGCTAGTTTGCATGGCAAAGGGCTCTGGCTTGCGAGATGGTCACCCACAAAGGACTTGACATACAGTGTCCCTAGGGACGGAGTCGTGAACCAAATTGCACAATTATTTACTTCCCAGAAATGAAGCAAAAACCCAGTCATAATACATTTTTTATTTATAAAAATATATATCATATATTTTATTCTGTTAGATGAACGATTATTTACAGATTGCAGACTAAAGACCGTTTCATTGGACACAATATAATATGGCAGTGTAAGAACACTCACTGTAGTAAACAAACCATAGTTGCAAGTAATTCTGGTCACACAATACTAGCCTATTTTTGTATGTGTACCCGGTATATACTAAAATGTACCATCAAATGTGAATCTACATGATCATACAATATGTAACATGCAAATGAGTAGTAGGTGATTCAGGTCTACCATGAAGTACATTAAGAAGAATTCAATAACTAAAACTTATATGTAATTTCAGATGTCACTTCAGAGTACTATGTATTTACAAATAATGTCAATTACATCAACTCTTTCTACTATCTTCATACTTCATCCTGACCGATGTATAAACTGTAAACATAAAATGACCTATTATTTCATGTCCATTTTTGTGCTTATTCTTTGTTCACAGACAGAACTTTAAAAATTCTGAACACAATAGGCTCTATTACAGTATATGACAATGCACTTACATGCATTGTCATGCACAAGTTTGAACGAACCAGAAATAGGTAGCATTACACTTTTCTACGGTAAGTTTGGGTAACCATATCATCAGGTAAATCAGTACAAGTACTGAGGGGTGGTACAGAACAATAACTTTTAATGGTCCCGAATTGGATATTGACATGGTAGACATTAAAAGATAACGCAACGATCATTTTATTAGTTTCTTTACATAACAATGTTAATAATAGTAGCAGTATTAGTCGTAAACACATGCTTTACAGTTCATGCTCATTCCCCAATTTTGGTCCCCCCCTCTCCCTCCTCTCCATTCACTTCTTCCCTCCCCGATCTTGTGTTGAGCAGCCAGATGGAAGCTGGCAGAAAAGTATTGCAATATCAGTTCCTGCGTGCTCTTTCAGACAGATACTTACAGCCAGACTAAAAAGTCGTGCAGTGGATGAGACATGTCTTAAAATGTCTGTTGTCTTCTTGATCATGTATTATTTGTAAAGTTCATAGTAGACAACAGTGCTACACATTTGTATTATGCATTATGTACAGTTGTGCAACGCTATGTATACTGAACTATGTTCACTGTATGCAACATAGTACAGGTGGATCACAAACACGCTACTGTAGCCAGACATAGTACAGGTGGATCACAAACACGCTACTGTAGCCAGACATAGTACAGGTGGATCACAAACATGCTACTGTAGCCAGACATAGTACAGGTGGATCACAAACACGCTACTGTGTCCAGACATAGTATAGGTGGATCACAAACACGCTATTCTGTAGCCAGACATAGTACAGGTGGATCACAAACACGCTACTGTAGCCAGACATAGTACAGGTGGATCACAAACACGCTACTATAGCCAGACATAGTACAGGTGGATCACAAACACGCTACTGTGTCCGGACATAGTACAGGTGGATCACAAACACGCTACTGTAGCCAGACATAGTACACGTGGATCACAAACACGCTACTGTAGCCAGACATAGTACAGGTGGACCACAAACACACTACTGTAGCCAGACATAGTACAGGTGGACCACAAACACGCTACTGTGTCCAGACATAGTACAGGTGGATCACAAACACGCTACTGTAGCCAGACATAGTACAGGTGGATCACAAACACGCTACTGTGTCCAGACATAGTACAGGTGGATCACAAACACGCTATATACTGTAGCCAGACATAGTACAGGTGGATCACAAACACGCTACTGTAGCCAGACATAGTACAGGTGGATCACAAACACGCTATACTGTAGCCAGACATAGTACAGGTGGATCACAAACACGCTACTGTAGCCAGACATAGTACATGTGGATCACAAACACGCTACTGTAGCCAGACCTAGTACAGGTGGATCACAAACACGCTATGCTGTAGCCAGACATAGTACAGGTGGATCACAAACACGCTACTGTAGCCAGACATAGTACAGGTGGATCACAAACACGCTACTGTAGCCAGACATAGTACAGGTGGATCACAAACACGCTACTGTGTCCAGACATAGTACAGGTGGGCTAGTCTTTGTTAGCACTTAGATGCATTATCGTTTGTTTCAGTTTAACAAAATAAGTATGTTAGGATATTGCAGTGAGATTCTCTTTGTATTTTAACAAAATCTATCTTTACCTAATGGATATTGAACTGACCTTGGAGTCCTTGTTGAATAAGTACTATATTATAAACTAGTAGTAACATACAATCAAGAGTAATCTGAATTAAACTGGTAGTTGTAATATACTTTAGTTTGTCTGTATAAACCACT
This sequence comes from Oasisia sp. SBJ-2009, assembly GCA_964017155.1. NCBI lineage: Eukaryota > Metazoa > Annelida > Polychaeta > Sabellida > Siboglinidae > Oasisia > Oasisia sp. SBJ-2009. The sequence continues at coordinate 47,401,563 of OZ024863.1, read as the reverse complement.
ATGAATGGTATGCATATGGCACTATGAATAAACATATTATTATATATATAACTCGTCTTCTTGTTCTTCTGCAACTGTTTCACAGATGCGTCCTGCATAACTATAGGGCTCATCTGGTTCTGGGTCTACATAGCCAGAATCTACATAGCCAGACTCCGTTAAGCCCCTGTCTCTTGGTCTACTTCCAAGTTGCTGTTGTGGTATCGGTGGTACCTCCTCAGTGTCCTCATACATGTCTTCACCTTGTGGAACAGAGTTTCTGGCTCTTGGTCTACTTCCAAGTTGCCGTTGTGGTATCGGTGGTACCTCCTCAATGTCCTCATACATGTCTTCACCTTGTGGAACAGAGTTTCTGGCACTTGGTCTACTTCCAAGTTGCCGTTGTGGTATCGGTGGTACCTCCTCAGTGTCCTCATACATGTCTTCAGCTTGTGGAACAGAGTTTCTGGCTCTTGGTCTACTTCCAAGTTGCCGTTGTGGTATCGGTGGTAACTCCTCAATGTCCTCATACATGTCTTCACCTTGTGGAACAGAGTTTCTGGCACTTGGTCTACTTCCAAGTTGCCGTTGTGGTTCCTCATACATGTCTTCACCTTGTGGAACAGAGTTTCTGGCACTTGGTCTACTTCCAAGTTGCCGTCGTGGTTCCTCATACATGTCTTCACCTTGTGGAACAGAGTTTCTGGCACTTGGTCTACTTCCAAGTTGCCGTCGTGGTTCCTCATACATGTCTTCACCTTGTGGAACAGAGTTTCTGGCTCTTGGTCTACTTCCAAGTTGCCGTTGTGGTATCGGTGGTACCTCCTCAATGTCCTCATACATGTCTTCACCTTGTGGAACAGAGTTTCTGGCACTTGGTCTACTTCCAAGTTGCCGTTGTGGTATCGGTGGTACCTCCTCAGTGTCCTCATACATGTCTTCAGCTTGTGGAACAGAGTTTCTGGCTCTTGGTCTACTTCCAAGTTGCCGTTGTGGTATCGGTGGTAACTCCTCAATGTCCTCATACATGTCTTCACCTTGTGGAACAGAGTTTCTGGCACTTGGTCTACTTCCAAGTTGCCGTCGTGGTTCCTCATACATGTCTTCACCTTGTGGAACAGAGTTTCTGGCACTTGGTCTACTTCCAAGTTGCCGTCGTGGTTCCTCATACATGTCTTCACCTTGTGGAACAGAGTTTCTGGCACTTGGTCTAGTTCCAAATTGTAGTTGTGGATCATGGCTTGTTGACTGTGCAACCCTTGTACTATGTCCATGTTGCACTTGTGGATCATGGCTTGTTGACTGTGCAACCCTTGTACTATGTCCATGTTGCACTTGTGGATGATGGCTTGTTGACTGTGCAACCCTTGTACTATGTCTATGTTGCACTTGTGGATCATGGCTTGTTGACTGTGTGACCCTTGTACTATGTTCAAGATGTTGTGGCATTTGTGTTGTGTTCTCATAGAGTGGTACATGGCTTCTGGCTCTTGGTCTGCTTCCAATGTGTGTTTGCAGACCTGCTATCTGTGCCGCCATTGTAATATTATTAAATTGTTGTACACTCTCCTCATATTGTTCCTGATCTTGTGGATCAGGGCTTCTGGCTCTTGGTCTGCTTCCAAGTTGCCGTTGTGGTATCTGTGGTACATGTGTCGGCTCATATGGTTTGTGATCTTGTGGATCAGGGCTTCTGGCACTTGGTCTACTTCCAAATTGTAGTTGTGGTTCCTCATACATGTCTTCACATAGTGGATCAGAGTTTCTGGCACTTGGTCTACTTCCAAATTGTCGTTGTGGATCATGGCCAAGTTGCTGTTGTTGCTCTACATAAGCGTATGACACTCTTTGGTTCCTTCCATGTGCTTGTTGCTCGTTAATTTCATGTGGTTGTCTGTCAATTATGACTGTTGACTCGCTGTCTCTTGCAGTTGAGGCAAGTGCATTGGTTTCTGGTTGTGATACTTCTGCAGCTTGGGCAGCACTCAGCATAGATGTTTTCAGCTTCCGTGATTTACCTGTGAAATTTACATGAAATTTAGACAACCGACTAAGGCTCGGTTTTGTTGCTTTCCCTGAGGAAACTACAGTGCGTTCTCTTTCTGACTGATCACTCAGTGTTCCTCTTTTCAGAAATCCAAGTTGTACATCTTCAGTGTGCATCATTGTGGTGATCCTTTTCTGGGGTCCTGTCAGGGCCTCTTCTGGGACAAATGGCTGTCTGGAAATCAAAGTAATCTTACTGTGACATGGCATACCATTGCTGTATTTCCATATTTGTTCACCACAAGGTGGCATCAGATAGCAATTATAGCAAAATATAATTGTTTATTAATATCTTTCATAAGCACTTTTATTTATACATTAAAATCATCCAAATTTAAACTTTGTTCAGTAGTGTTTATATATTGAATGTCCAGATATATATATATATATGAATGTAAACAAACTTGCATATGTCAAAGAAGCAAAATATTTAGGTGTGATAATATGCAATGACCTGAAAGATGACGGTGATATTTTGAGACATCTACATAATTGTTATGCTAGGTCTAATAGCATTATCAGAAAATTTCACCACTGTTCCGTGGGTGTTAAACTACATCTGTTTCATGCATATTGTTGTACAACTTATTGTTGCCAATTATGGGTTAACGTTAATAAGGGACCTTTTTTAAAAGCTAAAGTTGCCTACAACAATATGCATAGACGGATTTTGGGATATAGCCGAAGAGACAGCGCGAGTGGCATGTTTGCTAACAATGCTATTGATACATTTGACGCCCTATTGCATAAGAACATTTATGGTTTAAAAAAAAACATTTTTAACATAAATAACGACTTAATTAGGGTTATGTACAATTGTTTTGAAATAGTAAATGGCCCAATGTGGATTAGCTGGGCCAATTCGTTATACACGGTTAATCTGTAAGATAGTCATCATGTCTCGCATATAACTATTATTATTTATTTATTATTATTATATATTTTGTTAAAGTCAGTAAGTTGTTTATATAAGTTACTTTCCAAACGGCGTTTATTTACATGAATTAATTGCATATTTATTATACAATCACATCCTGTATATTGCTAATTTGTTTTTTTATACAATTTTACACTTATCTAACTTATAACTTTATTTATTTTTATCTATTAATTTTTTAACATATTTGAAGTGTTATATCTACTTAGATGTGCTAATGTATATAGCAATTGTACATGGGTTTTTACCTGAAATAAATGTATTCTTATTCGTATACAATATTAAAGAATAAAGTAGTAACAATACAATTCAAATACATAAGAATACCGAAGACAGTTGTACAGTAACAAGTTTGTATAAAATATAATTCTGCTAGTTGCTAAGTAATAACCAAATAAACATATATCTGGGGTTGCATTAAAATAACGATTAATTTAAAGAATATAATATAATAAAAAGGACAATCACCTGCCATTAAATATAAATTTTAAATCAATTTTTTTAGTTATATTAATAGGCATATCAAAACTTATCATTAGAATAATACCATAATATATTTGGATATATAATTATGTGACTTGGTTTTTTGTGATGGTTTTGCTAAGTAAATGATTAAACATGTAATTCAATGGAGTTAAATTACTGTTACTAGTTGACTGAATGAAACATGTGGCATTCAATGATCATGTAAAATACTGAAAACTGTCAACATTTGAAAACAAAGACATTTTGTGAACGGTAATGCAAATGCATTAATACTACCCATACTTTTAGCATATAACCCACCACCATTAAGTGTCATATTCTCTTAAGCGTTTGTGCAGATAATTTAATACTTACTTCTTTTCCAGACACTGAATGATCCCTTGGAAAGCTGGCCGCCGACAACTTGGGCTGGCCATGAGAGTTTTGATCAGCGTGTCGAGCCAGAGTGGACAGTGCTTCGGTTGGGGAACCGATTGACGCAGTCTCTGTATCACTGCTATCTGTCATCAGATAAGAGAACTAGCATTACTTCAGTGTATATAGCACAAGCATAAATTTTATGGGAAATCAGTAGGTTGTCCAGTGGACTGCTATTCTGCTCAAGCCTAGGACTCCGTTGTTAAATTAGGAAATGTGTAAAATTTGCATATTTTTGGTCACATATTTGTAAAATAGACACATTTAAAATTTATATATAAATGCAAGTATATTGTAAAAAGTTTTTACACCACTACTTGGAGAATTCCACCATTGCACTCCATAATGTAATATGTATATATAAGCCACAGCAAAACTGAATTTGAATTACACCAATTTTCAATATATCCAACTGGTATATTTTTAATTTCATGACACCTTTGATCCTCAATTTGCCATTAAGCATTCAGAATGCTGGACAATTTGTTTTCATATTGGAATAGAAATTGTGGTCTGCCAGAAATGAATATTTATTTATTTATCAGTTTTACTTAATAATACACACTTTAGGCAGACAAAAATACACCATGAGGGAAATAAAAAATAACCCTCTGAACCTCCCACAACTCCTCAACTGATAGAGTATATTTGTTCTTGTGCATATACTGTACTATTTTCAGTCTATCTAGCTCCTAATTGGAGCGAAGTTAATATACGAAACGGGGACAATATCCCCCTCCATCCCAACCCTGCAAGTTTGCAAGTTACCAGTCCATTATTCCCTTCACATAGATCAATGTTCCACAAGCCCTGGCCTGCAGGTAAAATTTAGCTCACAGACTTTTCGAACCAACCCATGAGTCTTGCACTAAGAATTGTAAATTGTCCTTGTGCACCAGGGGTCAAAGCTGATTATGTTAGCACCAGCCACATATGCTGCTCGTGTTAGTCATTGCAAAGTCGTAGTTGTTGCAAAGTTTGGTCTATAGTCTAAGCAAACATTCGCATACACCAAACCTCATGTGACTGGGCAGACAGGGATTCCCAGAAATGAGTTCTCCGTCTTCTAATCTGGACGGGTATTTGCACTGTTCTCACAGCCGATTCAGCCGCGACTGGCAAAGTTAATTTTAACTGAGATAAATTCCACACTTTCCATAGGGGATCAGCAGGGCTAATGTTGCATGGTAAATAATGTGGCTTGTGGGGATGAGAATATCTTAAAATAATCATGTTCTACCAGACCACATACAGCATTTGTAAGCCAAGCCATTTGTAAGCCAAGCAGTGGAGTAGATCTGTTGAGATTCCATACTTTTGTGAGTATTTCTTCATGGAATTGCAAGTGCCTGAATGCGGCTTTGTCTAGATTTGATTTGGCTGAATATGCTGCTTAATGGAAGATAAAAACTGATTAATTTCAATAATTCCAAGCAGCACATAGACCTGTAGAAGCACTGAAGGTTCTCATATAAAACTGTCATCCATCAAAGTTCTTGTCAACAATAACTTTCTATAATTTTCACAAGATACTTTTGCATTTATACGATGTGTGTAATGAAAATGCCAGTGCTCATCGATGTGCTGGACCATGTACAGTCTTTATTAGTCGATTTACTGACTTCGCTTTTAACATTTGGAGACAACAAAGATGCTTTAACAGTGTAATCTCATTTACCACATAATTGTAAGGATCTGAAAGCTCACGTTACTGTTAAAAACAACTTTACACCTGTATGTTGATGTCTAGGATAGCTTGAGAAAATGAAGGATCGTTATGGAAGTCCATCGCAACCAACAAAGACATGAATGACGCCGGAGATGAGAGTGCAACTCAAACTCGGATGTGCAGATATGGCAGTATTTGGAGCAGGGTATGGCAGAAGTGAGACCTTGACTCCTCTGCTTGCGGGCGGTGGACTTCTGGTCCTGGTCTTGCAGAAGTGTCTGCACAAAGGCACAGATGCCCTGGTGTAGGTGCCTGTAGTGGTGGTCTGCTGCAACTGATTCCCAGTAACTAACCCATTGTAACTGAGCTTTCATAATCAGTGACTCAATGCTGGATGTTTTGGACTTCAGTGTTGGAGACCCAGTCTTTCCAAGATATGCCTATGATCTTAGGGAGACAGTGGAGGTGAAACAGATCAAGTATTATCAGTTGTTTTCTGTACAATGTCCACATGTCGCAGCCATACAACAGGCCTGTAGACTGCCAGCTGTGTGTACATTGAGATACTGCATTCATTCCACACCCGATTACAGTCTGCAAACTGAGGTACCAGCCTTGGCGAGCCAATAGATATTTCTCTATATAAATGCTGCATGTTGAAGTCAGACAACTGCTGAGGTAGATAAAGCTGCTGACACTGTTCAACGTGGTGCCTTCAATTTCAATGGTCGATTCAAAGGTGCAAGTTTCTGTGCTGTGAGAGTGATGTCCAGGAGTCGATCTTTATGTCTCTCAGCTTCAGGTTTCTCTTGATGGTATCCTTGAACCGGAGACGAGGGCGCCCTCTCTTTCTGTGACCAGAACACAGTTGAGAGTAGAGAACCTGCTTTGGAAGCCGGTCTGGTGACATCCTCAAGAGGTGTCCAGTCCACCGGAGATTCTTTCTGATCAGATCTTCCATAGATGGTAGCCCTGTCCGTTCAAGTATTTCCTTGTTTGTCACTTTGTCCATCCAGGTTATCCTCATGATTGAACGCAGATGTCGCATCTTGAAGGCATGCAGCTTTTCCCCTGTCGTCTGTACACTGTCCACGCTTCGGCTCCGTATAGGAAGGTGGACAGCACGATTGCATGGTATATCTTGCCTTTAACCCGCATGGACACATGGTGGTTGTTCCAGAGTCTCTGGCGTAGTCGGCCGAAAGATGCACTAGCCTTGGCCATCCTCCTCTGTATTTCATAATATTTCATTTCATATTGTTGCATAACCACACAGCACATAGGTGCAATCGGCTATATTCTGTACACTGCATGGGCTTGTCTGGACAAAAGTATACCTTTACATTTTACATAAAATATTTAAAAAGAGATGCGGTCTCTTAACAAACAAACTGATGTATTTGCTCATGCGAATACCAAATATCACCGACCTGGCTCACACAGCTGTCTAGCTAAGGCTTGTTTCATCTTAAGTGTGTGGACATTCCCCGACTTTTATGCAAAACAGAACAAATAGGGAATGCTGTGCAACAGAGAGTAATTGCATAAGGTCCTACCTCCTCTGCTCTCACGTAGAAGTACGGGGCTAGGTTCTCGTAAGGTGTGTCCTTGTCCTGGCACAAGGCATTCTCCAACTCCCACATTACAGTGCCAAAGCTATACACATCAGCCTTCTGCGTCAGGAAGAGGGATTCGTTTGCCTCTTTCGGTAGCCTGTCACAAGAAAGGGATTACAAGTACACCTGGTGAGACTAGCCAGCCAACAGCTACCTGCCAAGGAACTCTACAAAATGTATCAAGTACAAGGGACACAGTCAAATCTGATGTACTGATGTTAAAGTGACATGGTCTGTTCGTGGCAAAATCATGTTATGCAGTACAAATTATACCTATTATAGTGTACAGACCATCAAAAGATGTTTTCATTACCATTTAGGGGTTGAAAATAGACGCAGTAAGGACGTTTACTCTGTGTACACATTGACCACGAGGCATTTTCGAAACCGTTGTAGGCATGGCTAAAAGCCCAGAACGAAATGCATGATCACGTGATGCAGTATCACGTGAACACATGTTGACGGGTTGCACATATTGCCGTGTCGTGTATTTGTTGTCATTCGTAATGGCATGAAGTCAGTATTTATGTGTAAATGTGATTTGTATGGGCGTTACATTTGTTATAAAAACATGGTATATATTTGTAATGTATGTTGTGTGCACATCATAAGACCAGACAAGAGACATCCTATTATTAGAAAACCTTTATAGTCGATAATAAGTAATTCACTAACTGCCACACCCAGCCAGGTACACGCTCCCAGTTGGTAAAGGTCAAAGGGTGGGTGTTACTCGTGCCGATTTGAGTGACAGCGTCGGGATTCTTATAAACATTCGACGTTTAACATTACGAAGTCAGTTCTGTTTCGTTAAAACATTTATTAGCGGCCAGGACGCTACAATAGTTATAACTTATACCGATGATTTTGGAATAAAAATAAAAAGCCACAAACGGACCTTGTCGCTTTAACATTGACATTTTCTTACAACATAATGTAATGAAGGACAGTAATGTATTATTTCAGACATTGTCCATATGTACATAGAAGTAAAAGCCAAAATATAATAAATTGAAAAATATATAGTTAAAAAAATCAAATAAAACTTACATAAGGTTATTATTATAATTATACTATCAAACTCCATATAACAATTTCACACACGCACGCACACATTACACAGACATTATATGTGACCCATCTTAACAAAATCAGTCGGATGTCGGTAATTTTCAAAATTGACTGATTAGTACCACTGGAAAGAGCATAATATCTGCTTTCATATGATATATCATGCTAGAAGATATCTCGATTCTAGCCGAAGTTATAGCTTGACAAACATGTGTGGGGTAGAAACCTTCAAAGTAAGAAAATGGCCTTCAAAGTTGTAGCAAAATATTTGTTACGTTTCATGGAATGTACCTTAGTTACCACGGACCGATCTTTTTGAAACTTGGCATGTTGGAAGATAATGTCATTCTTACGATACCGTGTTAATATGAACACAACATGTTTATTAGAAAAACAATTGCAGATTAATTAATATTTTATGCAATTACCTCCGTTGTTAAGAAAAGCGAACAAACTCTGCTGCTGTTATGCCTTGATTAGGATGGACATATCTGGCTGAAATTTGGACAACTCAAAGATAGTATCATTTTCATGATATTGCATTTGCTTTTCCCAATTCCTCATCCGGAGAATCTGACACCGTCTCTACGGATCGGTCAGCGCGACTTGCGTAGCCGTGCCGTGTCGTAATCATTCTCACGAAAGTCGAATTTAATATTCGTCTTCGTCAGTGATGTAGTTTGCAAAATTGTCATCCTCATCATCGTCCGCCACGCTTTCATCAGTCACTTCCTCCAAAAAGTACTCCGGTCGCCTCAATCAAACTATCTATTTGTGCCTGATCACTTGCATCAGAGTTTAACAACTTCGCCACACTGAAGGCCATTTTTCGCTTCGTCTTCGCTTGCTAACTAGGTCAGCAGTGACGCGAAGTAAATACACGATGCGCGCATGCGGTTATGCAAATGTTCCAGGCTGGACCAATGAGAACGGTTGCCGGAGCTGTTGCTACCATGTGACCCCGGTTTGTTTACCCAATTGAGAGGATAGGGGGTCTATTCCAAGCATTCTGGAGGCCGGAGAATGCATACATTAGCATAGATATGACCATATATGGACAGATGACGCGTTAAGAAGCTACGCGGTGATACCCGTTATGTTAGGGATCGTTCCAAAATTAGCGACAAAGAATGCGCGCAATTACTGGCATTTTCGGCTTTGTTTTATGGAAATGGAGCGGAACACTTAGCACAGCTCTACGCAAATGTCTTTAAAATACATGAAACAGAGTTAGTTAGATGATAACAAGTGTGGCAATCGATAAAACGAATACTAAAGAATCATTTTCAGGGAAAATCTCAAAATTGACGAATGCCCGATTTTTTCACAAAATCGGCATTTACGGAAAATCTGATTTACCGACATCCGACCGCTTTTGTTAAGATGGGTCACATATAATAATACAGCATGAATCAAAGTTATGGTGAACATTTCATTAGACATCACAGACATATCACAGACATTTTTAACAACTTGTCAATTTGCGAATTTATAAAACACAGCTGGGTTCTTTACATAATAATAATTCACAGCGGTTGAGATTGGATCTGTGTATGCATCACCAAACCCGTCCCTTACAAACATGCTAATTTGTTTACCTTTGTCATTGAAATTAAGCTAAAAATGGCTGCCTGTCATCTGGAATCATCAATTGTATTAGTCTAACACAAATAAAACTTTCAGCTTGCATATAATCTGCATGCAACAGTACTGAATAAACTGGGTCTTCATCAAAGTTATCATGTACAGTAATAAATGATGCAGGGGTAGAACTACCCACTGGTCCACTAGCCCATACACTAGTAAAGATAAGGGCGGACTAATAAACCTGCCTACCAACTAGCTGGCCTGTCTAGTCAACTTCAGCCTGTTCATAAAATGTAATCTGAAGTAAATTTCAGGAGTGGTTATAGAAAATTTGCAATGGTAGGCTGCCCTGCATCTGTTAGAGTGGTACCAGTTATTGAGTGCAATTCACGTCCATTTTCAATTGTGCAATAGTTTTAATACAGATCATATCTTCAGTTCTTCCTTAGTTATTTTGTTTTTTATTAATTATATTGTTACCTTTGTGAACATGGCATTGCTATTTATTTGCCCAAGGTTGCAAAAGAGTGTTATTTAGTTTTAACTTAAATTTGTGTTAAATGTTTTTTATTTACAAGACTAATAAACCTTTTGGCAGACTACTAAACTGTTGTTTTTACTAGTCCTGCTGTCTAGTAAATAAAATGCTGAAGTTCAGGGTTCCAATACTGATCGCTGTGGTAAATGAGGGTATTTGATTAAAAAAATCTACACATGCAGTATCTGACTGTAACTGCTATAAGAATGATCATATTTTTATACTGTAATTTGTAGTTGTACTGAATATTCTTAGCATGTATGACTGCTCAGTGCTCAGGCAATGCAAATTATTGAAGAGCATCTTTCAAAATGTTATGATTGTAATTATTAGTGGGAAGTTCACTGTATCAGTTGTAATTGGTTTAATTTGTGTTTAGGAGTATGGCAATCAGCCAATATCAAGTTTCTAAGTTAAATACTAAATACCAGCCTATATATAGTGGCCGTTTACAAACTGACTGTTTTATTTATAATTTGAACATTTTATGTGTGCAACATTCAAACAAAAACACTGTTTTTAGCACAATCCAATTTGTGGGTAGTACACTGTAAGCATATTTACTGCTGTATTATGAAGATTTCATTAAAAACTGAGAAATGCCAAGCTTTGCTTTAAATAATGAACAGTTAGTGCCACTAACCAGCGTTTCATGTTCCCTGGTGGATCTTTGAAGGGCTGCATCATCACTTCCGACACATCATTATCATACACATCACACTGAACAAGCGTGGCACGGGCTAGCTGACCAATCACAACCTTCAACAGATTAAGCACTCATATTCATATAAATTATAAGCTAAGCTTATAAATTTATAACAACACAAGGTTATTATTATTATTATATTGCCAAGACTTGACTAAATAAATCTTAGCAACAAAACCACATACATTTAAGTGTAAATTTCAACAAACAGTTAAATAAATACATACATATTATTAATATCGTAGTTACTACAGCTGTGTGCTGTATACTGTTTTGAAACTGGTTTTGAATAACTCTGTGGTATGTTTTATCGCCAACCGACAATACGTTTGAATCTTCCATAACCATGAAACCTCATAAAAATTTCACGAAAAGACAACACACCATGGCATCCCCGTCCGTTCGAAAAGCATATGTCCAAAGAAATAGGTGGCATAAATTAATCATTGGCTTTGACCCATCAAGCCGTGCACGGTCTGCAACAGCTGACTTTACCCCAAATCAGGGTAGATAAAAATAGGGTAGATAAAAAATAGACCGACCGACCACAAAATGGAGTTATATGCCACAAGCAGCTACTTCTTAGCATTTATTTGATGTATTACACTACTTCCTAGTCAACAAAATATTTTAATATGTCGCTACAACCACTGTCTGTAGACGTGCAAGATCTACAATATGCATGGGATTGCATGAAAAACAGTGCATTAACTTGACTATGGTTTTAACTGAACACAGCAATTTGATTGAAAACAGAAAAAATGTAAATGTCATTGCATTACATACAAGTTATAATACACGTAGCGTGGCATATCACAATAGGGCGTGCAAAAACGAGGCTGGGGACAGTTGGGGGCAGGAAGTCCATATATTCTCCATGATAACATATATGACTTTGTTTTGTTTTTGGTTGTAATAATCAAACTGTTCCCAAATAGCATATTTCAGTTATGTTTTCCGAAGGATTATTACAAATAGAAACAGTGGAACACTTTGCCGGTGACAATGATCACGGAAGTCATGAATTTTAATCAATTATTATAGTAGTTGCCATGGCATTAGCGGCAAGTACTTGTGTTTGGCGATCTTGACTAATAATGAAGAGTGCCAGTTTTTGCGCAGTACAACCTGTTTGGGGCAAACGTATACATGTGTTATGATTAATTGATTATAGACAACTTGTCAGATACAAGTGCTTATCGAAACCACAACGTACAGCAATGTGTACATATGGCCTACGTAAATCGCTATGTGTGTATGATAGTGTGATAAACTCAATATTAAATCGGACATCGGATAAGAAACGTATAACACAAGATATTTATGACCTGATTTTCCTAGTATTCATCAGTCGGAAGATACAATTGTCATCCATCATTAGAATATTATTCTTCACTTGTCACCAGTCCCCAATTAGTCTCGCTTAGACTCCAATAAGCTCAAGTCGCGCTGAGTCACGCCATGTATCGTGACCCACTTACAGGTCCTATAGCTGCGCTATGGTCAGTTCTGACATGAGGCAGTGCATATTATATACACACACACACACACCCAAAACCTCTTTGTATAGAAGCCTTGATAAAATGTTGTTTGTGACAAAATGTTGTTTTGTGACACGGAGTTATCACTCACTCCATACTATTCCAAATTGTTTCTCTGATTCTGTCTGATTGTATCACCCGTTTAATTGCAGAAACTAGCTGAACCAACCATGTAGGCATATAAGTGGGATCAACTGAATTTTACCGTGTCATTCGGGGTTATGTAGATGCCTTTTGCTTGTAGACAGCCGTGGATGAAGTCATTCTTGTGCAAGTAGTCCATGCCGTCTGCCATCTGGATGTAGTATTTCAACCGAGTTTTAATGTCGATAGTTTCATCCGTCCCATGCAGCATGTGGTCCAACAGTGTGGTTGAACTCTGGCAGTCCATCACCATGTAGAGTCGGTGGCCACTCTTTGACTCATACTCAGTCACTTTGGCCACGTTTATATGCTGCAGAAAAGAAGAGTAATTCTGTGGCTACTGTATGGAAGAAACCCAAACATAACTAAGATATATTATGTGTGCATGTGCGTATGTGCATTTAATTATTATATAACATATATATATATATATATATATATATATATATATATATATATATATATATATATGTAACAGGCAGGGTTACTGAATAAATTGATATTTAACTGTGTTACTTGAATTGTTGACAATGGATGCATACATATATTCATACAATAGTGGTACAGGTTCCCAAAAAGGGGTAGGTTGACCGGTTGTTAAATCCTGTTTTCTGCGGAGGGTGACTCCAACTTCCTGCTTGTCAACGAATCATCCCACTTCTGACACCATTTTGTAAACGGGGGATTTACCATTGAAGACAGAACACATGGGTAAATGAATACAGTATACCGTTTTTGTTTAGTCGCACACCACAATAAACGGTATATTCATTTACCCATGTGTTCTGTCTTCAATGGTAAATCCCCCGTACACACACACACACACACACACACACACACACACACACACACACACACACACACACACACACACACACACACACACACACACACACACACACACACACACACACACACACACACACACACACACACACACACACACACACACACACACACACACACACACACACACACACACACACACACACACACACACACACACACACACACACACACACACAAGTGATCTTTAATTAGTCTTTCTAATAGTTTGCAAATCACCGATGTTAAACTCACTGTGACCTTCTTCAACAGCCTGAATGATGACATGACTGTGAATTCAGTCTGCTGTAGAGGGCCACAAGATGTGGCTGAAATGATACAGACAAATTTTAATATTCCCAATATAAAATGTATATACCCTGGTATATACCGCATAGTCCCTAATAGATGCGCAGTGCGCGAGTGGGAAGGCTTGGGTGCGTGTCTATTAATTTCTCAAAAGTCGGATGAATGTGGTTAACCGTTAGATCAGCTTCTAAATTAGTAGATAACTAATCCGCAATATGGCGCCACTGAAGTACACATACGTACAGCGCTGCCAAGTTAATGAACCGATATTTTTAAATCAACATTTTTACTGCGTAATGTTTTCGGTACAATCTACGTCTTCTTCAAATTGCTTTAATAATGTTAAATGAATGTAGTAATGTGAAAATAGAGTGTATTTACTGCATGTAAACGCTGCATTGGCCATGTGGATCCGAAACGGCAAATCAGTGTGAGTGTCGACACACGATATCAATGTTGATAACGATGTACGTGGTCCTGACTAGAACTGTATAGTCTATAGAATGCAATTATTCAAATTGTCAACTGTCTGATTTATCAAAAGAAGCAAAGCTTATTAACTGAAACACATATGCTTGAATATGAATTTATAAGACAATTACTCGGACTTATTTTTGTTATCGAAGTTGGTTGATGCCAGTTGCACTCCGCGCCCGCGGGCGATTCGTCTGGAATGGAGTTTGGAATTGGATGACAATCTCAACTTTGTCTCTACTCAAATTTGTTGGAATTGTGTCTTGAGGCAATGAAATACACAAGCAGCATCGTATTTACGCAAACATTCGGCGTTTAATCCAGCGTAACAAATCTTCCATTTGCTTGATGCACATGATGGCCTCTCTCTGATACAACCATAAATTAAAAAATAAAAGCACTCTTTCTGGTGAGTATTTACATTTACCATATATTTACTAACAAAAGTCTCACCAGTAACAGTTCGGTTGCCCTACCAACAATTGATATTTACGAATAGCATTAGCCTGAGTACCATACTTGCTAATAATTGTAGCATCTACTCTGTTGCATTTTTGCATCACTCAAATACATATCTATGGATTGTTTCACATCTAAAAAGGGGGTGGGCGTCTATTAGGTAGTGCGCGTCTATTAGGGACTATACAGTATATATATATATATATATATATATATATATATATATATATATATAATAGTTTACTGGTGTACCTCCAGCTTCCGAAGTAGCACTTGCTCTTGTTTAGGGATGCGGTCCTTCTTCAGGAGTGACTTGCACTAAATCAGATCAGAGCATCATGAGATAATTCATACTGGCCAATGCCGGAGATAATAAGTTTTATTAATTTTTAGCTGTTCTGGTAATTGACAATACTGTGTACATCAATACAAGATCTGTACAGAGGCAATTAATGTTCTCACAAATCGCATTCATCCCCACAACCCAGGGATGGGGACTATATGCACTACCCAAAGAAGATCACCTTCGTTTTGTGTGGAAGATAGTTGACTCAAAATAGTTTACTGACTCGGCAGGTTGTGACTGTATCACCCGTGAGAACAGTGCATCCAACCCATACATCCAAATCAAAAGTGAAGCCAATGATTCCCAAGAATTGCAACAGTTTGAAGCGGTAATGATGTCACAATTTGCTTTGTGTGAATTTGCTTTACACTGATGTTATCTATGCCAATGCATAATGAGATATGCAGTTATGCAAATGTCACAATCAAACCTATAAATCAGAGCAAGAATGAAAATACAAAAAAATATCATCATCATTACAGTGCAGTGGTCTGTCCATAGAGGTCTGATCACTTCAAAGGATGTGCTAAAACTCTATGATTTGAACTTTTATTATCAGAAATAACTGTACAACATGATTGCTAAGATGGCATTTTGTCAAAATATTCAAAGAGGTTTTCAATAGTTTCATTTAACTTATAACTGGGCTGGCATGTGGATTTGTTAACATTTCTATCAAAACGTAGTCATAGTTCCAGGCAAAATTGTAGTTTTAAAAGATGGATTGGTGACGTATATAGCGATAAAGCTGTGGTATTTTGTATAAGATACTTCTATTACTGTTCTATGGAAATATTAAATTAGAAAAATAAGTACAATGTAAGCTGTTTTCAAATAAGATTTTGATATATCAACAATAATTGTTTATGATTGGCAAATAAATGTGATGTTCGTGTTTTAAAGTTTTTGATTAATTTATTTCAGCTATTTAATATAGCTATTTTGGTATTCCAATTCTAATAAGTATTTTGCTACCTTTCCGGTTGTATCTCTTTTTGGGAATTCTGGATCATCCTGAGCCTGGAGCTCGAGTGCTGTGCAGGCAACCTGTTTCTAAAAAGAACGAAATAAAATATTTACACTATGCTGCAACAGAACGTTAGATATGTGTGAACATGGCCATATTTACATTCTGAACTTTCTTTATTATTACTTTGATAGCATGGATGAGAACTATTAAACAAAATAAATATTTACAACCAATGTGCAATGTGATGTCTTGAAACACTGTACTCTTTATTTATGTGACAGTGCAAAATTGTATGAACAAGAAATTGGCTCCAATAATTTCTCAGTTCTTTATTTGAGGTCTTATTTGTCTTTTAATCAAAATTTTGCGCTTTCTTTACCACACCCAAAAAAACTGCATACACTTACTTTTGAAGAAAACTAACTACAACAGAGGATAAAGCCTTATGGCAGAATCATGTGCACTATTCTTGAGCAGGGAAACTCATCAAAGAAATATCATTACACATGTGTTTTGGCAGGGAAACATATCCTAGAAGTATTACCACACATGTATTTTACACTGTACTGTTCACTAATTACATCACTGTGAACTGGTTGTATTGTCATACAAGAACCGCATATTTACAAAGATACACAATGAAAATGTACAAAGAAAGGTTAATCTGTTAATATAATAATGCAAATAAAACAATATTTTTGATGTCACAAATGTGTAAATATGAATGTTATCTGGCATAAAACACATCTGTAACATCAACAAAGTTAACCATATCATATTCATTCTATGTGTACTCATATGATTTCAAAATCACCTAATTGGCATTTTCTCTGGTTATTCATACGAGATGACCAGAAATGCAGCCAAATTGTGTGGATGCAGCGACAGGACTGGTCATTAGTGGTTTTAGTCAAGATGGAGTTACCTACTTCCACTTCACCCATTTATTCAGCCCAGTGATCAGAATGCAGTTAATATTAATAAAGTGTATATTTCATTCTACAATTGTTCAGAATATATATATATATATATATATATATATATATATATATATATATATATATATATATATATATAATATATATATATGTTATGTGTTTGTTACCTACACACCATAGTCACATAATTTTAAAGATAATTAAATAAGCATCAAAATAATAATCATTAATAAAAAATCAATAGTTTTCAAGATACAGCTTAATTAAATCTGCAGAAGCAGCTGCCACAAGTGGAATAACAATTAGCTATGCTTTCCAGGCAGGCCACCTAGCCTTCAATGTTTGGCAGTGGGACAGTTTCCAATACACAGCTACTGTCAGTTAGCCATGGTTCTTGGCAGGCCACCTAGCCTCCAGAGTTGAGATGGTGGGGCAGTCTTGAATAAACAAGTATTGTCCCCCAGCTTGTCCAAGCAGACATAGGCAAAATATGGACATGTAGCTTTTTGAGAGATTCTGAGGTGTGCTTAGAAACGTTCAATCAAATACTAATTTAATGTGTAGTATCTATATACCCTAAGACACAGCTATGCAACAAAGTTTTGATTGTTTTACCTATTTTGGGGTCTTCACAACGATACAATCAAATATAAATTTCTTGGGCATAGTAGCCGTACCCTAATATACATCTATGCTAAATTATAAAAATGTATCCACAAGTTTTTTTAGATTTTGTAACTAATGGCAATGGCAGACAGCAGATGATGGACACAAACTTATGCCTTTTTTGACCTTCAGGTCTAAAAATCATTTAATATTATATTTTGCATCACAAACTTGTAACATATATTTCAGACATTGCTATCATTGTCGCTAGCACTGAAGAGAGACTTTACTCACAAGGCGTCCAGCACACATATCAGTGTAGATAGCCTCCTCATCATCTTGGTAGGCCCACATGTCTACAACAAAGCATAATGCTTATCTCATGCAAAAGTAAATATAATTATATGTTTCTCATGGATTACAGTTTTTACATGCTATCTAGAAGACACCACATGCGTTATATAAACTAACCATACACCCGGTATAAACAAATATTATGTATAACATATTATATATACATATGTTATACATAATATAATTTTATGTTTAGGGAATAATACATTATATACATGCACACGCATGCACGCACGCACGCACGCATACGTACGCACACGCACACACACACAAACACGGGTTCGAATCCAGTGCTGCTGTTCCAAACATCTGGCAAATTCCAGTTCACTCAGTTGTATGAATGAGTATCTTACTAGATACAGTGGTGGATATTTGTCTATGACCAGTCTTTGTGCATTAATTGCAATGTGACTAAATACTCCCCAGAGAATTTAAAATGGGGTTTGACAGACCAGATCTGCCAGGGAGTTGCAAGAAGCACCTTGAGCACCTTACCTTTTTTTTTATAAAACTTCCAAGCATGTTACTTTGTGGTGTTAATAATGCAGTTTAGGTGCTACATTGTTTAAGGTGAAATAAAAAGCAATTCTTTGGGCCTATTCATCTGTCATTTCATAAAAACTAACCATCTGAAACTACAATAAATTAGTTCAGTTTTTTTTCCCGAACACTCTTGTTGAAGACACAGAATTTGAGTTAAGTGGACAGTGCCATTCAGATAGAACACCTGACATCTCAGATGTCTATTCTTCATATTTACACTCACCAGTTGTTTTCTCCTGGAGATATAAGACCGAAACCATAACATTGATGGCCTATCAACACCCATAGACTTGCACTCAGCATTTATTGGTCAAAGCTCCACATCGTGAAAAAGATGTCAGCTATGGACATTTTGTAATAATTTTCCACCTTTACACTATTTTGTGATTTAACCGTTGATGTGAAAATGTTTCTTGTATATTTGTAAATGGTTACTTTTAATTAACTTTTTTAGTTGCATAATACCAGAGTTGCC
Source organism: Oasisia sp. SBJ-2009 (assembly GCA_964017155.1). NCBI lineage: Eukaryota > Metazoa > Annelida > Polychaeta > Sabellida > Siboglinidae > Oasisia > Oasisia sp. SBJ-2009. The sequence goes on along the minus strand of OZ024863.1, from coordinate 47,382,527 downwards.
TTTTGTTTTGCTTAAAGATGACATTAAAAAAATATTAATTAAAGCATCTATAAGGGAGCGATAAATTGGCAGATCATTCTGCCAGCATGGTACCACCACAATAAAACTAAGCCGTGATACCAACCGTACCATGTTAGGTTTTACTCAGCATATATATATATATATATATAATTTATATATATATATATATTTATATATATAATATATTATCATCATCATTCATCATCATACCATACCTTTACATTTTCTACTATATTCATCTTAAAATATTAGTGCTTACTGTGGTATGACAAATACTGTGCATAGACAAACAATGGCTTTGTGCTAAAAGTGGGTTATTCAAGCAGGCTACAACTGTTTACCTTCATGTTTCACAACATGCTTCATATCCAACAGCGAACACTGTCAAACAAAATTGTGTACATAAAAATGAAGAGATGCAAACTGCTTAAAGGGATTCATTGATAATTTTTAATTCTTTGTAATGTATATAATTCTCAAGTAATTGTGCTAAGATTATTATTTAATATCACTTTATGCCTTCAATCCATTACAAATGTGTTTTATTAATCATGTTCTATCAATATATGGTGTGGTCATAAATAGTTGGTTCAGTTCGCCAGACTAGTTTTATCCAACAAGTTCACTTAAGTCAACGGTCATTCTGTGGTTCAGTGTGCATGCATGAATATTAATTAAAATCGGGCTGCATAATGAATCACCTACATCATAGTTAAAGTGATGCATAGATTTGCAAGACAAATGTACATAGCAGAGAAGTTATCATGTTGCAGTATGTCTCAAATATATACAAAGCTGTTAAAGACATTTGTGAAGAGAAAACTTCAGGGCAATCTTACAAAGGGCACAAGAATTTGCATTAGCACTGACACATACTAGTAAAAATGAAATGGTGACTCTGTAATGACTATTGTTCTTCCCAAATGATATCATGTTTTCGAATGTCCAAGAGGACAATATGGCTCCACAATATTGGTCAGCCATGCATATAAATTATAGCTAGCAACTAAAATTATAGATGAACCTCTGTCTGAAGCAGAACTTTTCTCTGTCTGAAGCAGAACTTTTCTCTGACCATAAACAGGTTTTATTCAGGGTGCAAGTCTTCAAAAGTGGTACCTTTGTAGCAAAACAAACTGATGCTGGAAAATAGTGATGGAATGGCCCTTAATACACTTATCAGGAAGGCTAGATCTTCGTGCAGAGATGTGGTATCTGGTAACAAGGGCTGAAAAATCCTGTTACAGTGTACTAATATGTTCGGGCTTGTTAAGGTTAGCAAGACATTTATAATTCTTTCAGGATTGGAAATATTTATCAATGGTAGCCAGTTGTAAATTAATAAATAATTTGCAAAGTGACTAAACGTATAGCTGGTGCTAAAACATTTTTGTGATTGGAATGTCTTAAGTTAGCTAAATATATTTGCTGCAAAATAGTAAATGAGTTCTTATAGATTTGTGACATAATGTATATTGAATATAAAACTGCAAGAATTATGAATGTACATAAAGTCTACTGCTCACCTTAACATGCACTTTAAGGGTAAATTTAAAGTGGTAGCACTTTACAGCAGCAGTTTTTATTGGCCCTTACTACTGTATAACCACAAATATCTGTACTCCCACACAGGGTCATTGCATCACTATTTTTCTGCTTCAGTATTTGTTGCTACACTTTATCCAAATCAGTTATATTACTCAAAGTCATTAACACAAGAGCGACATTCCAACCAGGAAAACGTGCTATCCATTGATTAAAAAAAATGGTCGGAGCCCAAGTAACACATCTTTTTACTAGCTGTTTTTTAATAAAATTGTCTTCACTGATGACAGATATGAAACAGAGACTGACCATTTCAGGCAAGTCTGGCTGGTCTTTCAACATCCTTGCCAATGCCGACATATTCACTGGGTCTGAAATCAATGGCAATATGAAAGTAAGTTCTTCTGGTAGAACGTTAATATATGTTTACGTAACATAAAAAACAGATGAAACACTACATTGTGGTCTGTGGGGATATATAATGGTCAGATCTGAGAATAGCAGGTATTACAATACCCTTCATGTAGTCATTCTTTGAAGACTATTGTTGCAGTGGTACAAGTTCTTACATGATTTAGAACTATTGTAGAAGCACACATATAACATTGCAAGCAATAAATGGTTGTATACAATAACTATGTGCACTAAGCGAAAGTACAATTTTAAAATGCTGCACAACCACACCCAACTCCAGAGCTATCCTGCAGTGATTCAATACTTGTGACATTGTGAAAACTGGTAGACCAGTGGATGTGGGCTGGGACATTAATTGAAACAATTAAATGCCATTTACATCAAAGCACCATTATTATGAACCTCTACCATTATACCTTGGTAAGTGTGTTACCTGGTAGCGCAGATCTCTTCAACAGTTCATCTCGTAACCCCTTGAAGTCTTTGAGCAACTGTTCAATTGTTGGTCGCTCCTCTGGTTCTGACAGGAATGATGGCAGCAGGGCTGTGTACATCATGTCAGGTTCTCCTGGCTTTCTCTCTGGCCAGATTTTGTACTTGAGGACCTGCAGTCACAAAGTAACAATTATGTTGATATTCAGGCAGGCACAAGTCAATCTCATTGCCCCGTGACACAGACTGGGCAGATGTTTCCATAACGACACAGGATGATGGAGCTTTTGCAGACTTGGAGAGGTGCCGCCTTTTATATAATTAAGAAATCATTGATCACCAACAAGATTTACCGGTATATCACAATTTCATCGACTTCAAAACAGCATTTGATTTTGTGTTGCATAAAAAATTGAGTACTATGATGCTATAACAACATGAAGATCTAGTGACTCTACACATATTGCTGCATGGTCCATCAATGAGAACAGCATCACATGAAGTTGGACAATCACTCCAATCATTGGAATACATCACTTGGAATATGTCAACAATAATCAATGCTGTAAAACTCATATTTTCTAAATGTCATGGAATATACCTCCACAAAACTTCAATGACACAACCTTATTAACTGACTGCAGGATCATCAAACTTTGGTTCTCGATCTAACTGCTGGAGCAGAGGAGGAACTACAAGAACTGACATCAACACTGGAAAGAACAGCAAGTGTCTACAAATGGATAAAGGCTGAGAGAAGTGCAATATTGAACAGCATTAAGAACTACTATACATATGAATGGAAAACGCATTGAAGAAACCTGGAAAGACTCAAGAACATATATATGTATATACATCAAAACATCAATAAAGATGAGACTCCACAGAGGGTTAGTTGTTTCAATTAATGCATGGATGTGACAAAGAATCCTGAAAGAGTGCGAAAGAAGAATACATTTAAAATTACATTCCATACAGAAACCATATAAAAATGTTTGTTAATGCAAGCAATCATCAAAGACAGGATCTAAACAATTTAAAAATAATTCTACCCACAGCCTTTTATTTGTAAACATCACTTTTTCTTTTGCTACATAACATTTGTTATACTACAATCAGAAGACAATCTCATTTATATAAATGTTGCAAAAAATGGCAATATAAACATTTTCTTCATACCTGTCGACATTTCTTATCAAGAGGCATTCGGCCCAGTTCTTGGTAGGGAAATATCCCGTGAGCTAGGATTTCATGCACTGTCTGACTAGCCGAGTACACTTCTGACTTGCGACTGTATTCACGCTTCAGTTGTGACTCCGGGGCTGCCCATGCTATTGGCACTTCCTCTGCCTCATATTCATTGTCTAAAAACACACACACACACACACACACACACACACCCACACCCACACCCACACACACACACACACAGCCATACACAGAATTAGTCATCAGCACTAGTTACTTAATGTATAAGAAAACTGTGAAAGGCAAGTTACCAGCAAGAAATAACAGTCAAGTAGAGCACCATATGATATCCAGTGTAGTTGTAGAAATGACAAAGATATACATGTGACAGTGTAATTAATAGGTTAACTTACTAAGTGTCAGAGCTGTAACAAGTACATTTATTTTGTACTTGAGTAAAAGTAAAAGTAACCCTAGAAAAAGCTACTCAAGTAAAGGTAAAAGTACTTTTAAAATAATGTACTTGAAGTACAAGTAAAAAGTAAAAATATGTACTTGAAGTAAACACAAAAGTACTTTTCTCCTGAAACTAGTTCTCACTGTTGTGAATAAAACAAAACATTCACAATTATAATTTTGTGTGCATAAAATATAATATTTAATACTATGAACTATAATGATACAAACAATACTGCGTAGGCCAACTAGGCCTACACGCTGTAAATACACCATGCTTTATTAATAATAGGCCCACAGCAACCATCGTATTCATAAGTTGAACTAGAAGTAATTCACGTTGTCATAGGGGTGTTACATCTTTCTCAAAACATTCTTATCGTCGTGGGTTATTCGATGGACGTATGATGAATGTTATCCTGTGTTACTTGAAGGAGGCATTCGGTCTAGATGAATGCTTATAATAACGTGTCTTTTGAAATATGTTTTCATTTGTAATAATTACTAATTGTAACATTTATAAAATACTTTAGTTAAATTAAACAGTTACAAACACTAATCTATATTAAAAATAAATATAAATTATAAAGAGGTGGTTCCACAAGACTGGGAGGTTTGCGGTTGGCGATAACGGGGAGCCTTCGATATCTATAGCATGTGCAGTCCACAGTGAACATCTAAAGCTAATAAACTGTGTCAACAATATGCAAGACACATAGTAAGGAGGCAAATAAGGCAGCTGTTTTTCATGTCTACTCAATGCAAGGCTTTAAATAACCTCAGGGCCAATGCCATTCATGGGCATTGTTGTCTTAGATGCCCAGTCAGGAAGTCTTGTAACACCCGGTTCAGGCTCAGCAGCACCAGTGCCAGACCCCAGATTGCAATTATCTCACTGGCTACATCGGGTGACAAAGCAAATCGTTTGTACAACTGATCTGGCCAGTCCAGGACACTTAACATATCTGTTGTAAGTTCCGGCTGATATTTGTAAATAAATCTATGCTAACTGCAGACATTACCTTGCTTCCGACAGGTGCTTTTAGGACATTTGCAAATTTAACAAAGAAATTATGAGTACTTCACTACATTTAGATAAAGTACACATATTTTGTACTTCGTTACAAGTAAAAGTACTTCCCAAAAAATGTACTTCGTTACTCAAGAAAAGTAAACTTTTATACTTAAGTAAAGTAACAAAGTAAAAGTACTTTGTTACATTACGGCTCTGCTAAGTGTTTAGTATTATATAATTATTGCAGCAAATATCCTGTTATAATATTTTAATAGTTAAAAAAACATTATTTACAATAAATAACATTTCCACAATTTACTATTATTACCTGTAGCAAAGTAAGCAAACTGATGTTGTCATTACAATGTTTTTGTGGTAAATTGCATGATAATCTGTAGAGTAGTTTTCAACAAACCATCGTGGAAAAATGAAACATTATAGAAAATATCAACGAAAATAATGCACAATGCATGCATAATGCTTTTTGGCAAAGATAATTATTACATGTAATAATAATTATTAGATATGCAATTTTATTTGAAAAAATCAATATAGACAATTTTATATTTGGCAAAGATGATTATTAATAATTAGTAGTATACATGCAATTTACTTTTTCATCGAACTTCATTGTACATTAACACATACCGTAATATTTGAGAGTTTCATCGGGGCGTTTGGTCACAATACGTGCATGTGTGACGTTAGCCAGTTTTGCCACTACTTGGTCATGTTGTTGGGTCATGGGGTCTCGAGTATAGATGCTGGTCAGCTTTGCCCTTGAATGGCCGTGGTGTCGAGTGAGGAGGAACGCATGGGCGTAGATGTGTCGAATAAGAACATTGTGTTGGTTGCAGAAGCTGACTGCACTGAGGACGTCTACAGCCAGGGCAACCCGTTCTGCCAGCGGAACTTCTTTGCTGTCCTTGACACATTTCACGAGGTACTCAGACACACTCTTGTCAGGCTCGTTGCATGAGAAGAGGTAGTACATCAGCCTGGGGTTCAGATCTGTAGAGTATGCGACCAACTTTATGATGTTCTCGCAGTCGGAGCTCTGCTGTAGGTGCTTCAGCAGTTTGATGTCTTGTTTTAACATGCCACCTTGCCACATCTCTCCTGACTTCCATTCCTCTATTGAGCGCGGTGGACTGGGAAACTTGCAATAGACGCACTGCTTCTTGTTGAACTTTCCTCTCAACAGAATGCTTTTGTCGTTCCACAATGTGCCGGTGTCCACCAGTTCTGCCTCCAGCATCAAGCCAAGCGGGTTGCCTTGCATTTCGATTTTCAATCTATATGCATCAGCTATGTTGTCTACCGTGGCTTGTGTGAAAACACCTTTGGTGTCCCTTCGAAGGCTTCTGTTGGTCACCTCACACACTTGCGGAGATGGGTGAAGCAGAAGGACCGAGAGAATCTTTGTGACAATTTTCAGTTTGTCTGGGGATTTTCGAAACTTCTCAACTGCCTGTCTGAAATAACCATCTTTTGCATTGATGGCTCTGATCACTTCTGAAAGAAATTACAGTCATTTAAGTTACTTGATGTTTCATGCTCGAGAATTTTTTCTCCAAAAGGGTGGATTGTAAAATAATAATTATTAGTATAATGTATAAATTGATGAAAAAATAACTACTATATTTTGTGTAGTTAGTCTTTTGGTAAATAAATATTCATTTGTACTCATTATTAATTTTTTTGGAAACAAGAACAATGAATACATATTGTAACGTTACCTTGACAGGGCCTATGAAGATACCGAGATGGGCAAGTCTGTTACTCAAAACAGTTGTTTCATGATTATTCAAAGCAATATTTGTAATGTCATTACTAATTTTGCATACGGGTGGCAGCTGTACGAACTACCTGCACAGTTATATTATGGAAAATCATGGTGTTATAGTCTTATAACACCATGATTTTAGTACGTTCACCATGGAATGTTGTACCTGCCTTTTTCAATCTGTATTATTTATGAACTGATTTACAATGTTATTTAGTGCAAATTATATTTTATTCTTAAATTGTTGTGGTTCAATTCGTCAATTGGTGTTTATTTTATTATGTCCTTAAATAGTTTAATTTTATACCACAAGTGATTGTGGGCTGTTTACCAGTGAACAGATTCAGAGGATATTCAAACCCACATAAAAAGGGGAAGACTCGGTAGAGATGAGAAAACTGTGTGTTGAGATATTTGAGAAAGATTGATGAAGATGAAAGATGGATTGATGAGACGACTGATAAAAATTGCATTAAAAGTGCAGCTAAAAATAATTAATAAAATCAAGGAACATTATTCATATTTGTTTTAATAATGTAACTTAACTAACTGATTGGACACCAAACAGACACTGCCCATATGTAGTGTTTTAGGAGGAGGAATAAGATACCTGCATTGTTGCATGTCTCGCACAGATTGCAGTATCCGTAGAGTAGAGAGAAGCTACTCCACACCTCACTTGTTCTGTCGTTGATCATCTTTGCCAGTAGATTCAGCGATTCTTGTAACACTGGCTTCACGCAAACCTACACCATGACAACTGATATGTTAATACAACATTGGGGACAGTCTGACTGCATTTCCCCCAGGTTCCGAGGTCTCTTTCTGTTCTCATTCCCTTCCGCAGGCCATTGGCTTATGACCTATCAACGAACAGTGAATTTAAAATTAAAACATGATGTATATTTTTAATTATTCAATTACACAGTTCTTGTTGATCTGAATTGCATTTTACTTGTTGGAAAATATAGTAGTAGTAGAGTAGTGAACTACTCTTCACAGGCTTTACGCTAGTTTACCATGAACCATTAGGTTAGCATTCCACAGTTGACAATTGCTGAAAATAAATGTTAAACATAAAGAAGTTGAGATCAAAAGTTCATAAAGCTGTTAACTGGGCATTTCATTTGTTGCTCACGAAAGGATGTGACTAGGCTTACGTAAATATTCCCGATTGCAGCACTGGAATGCACTACATGCTTTAGAAAGTGCTAATTTGTCGTGTTAATGATTAGCCTGTATTTCAACTTACCAGTATGATGAGGTAGTGAAAGATAACGTGTTGATGAAACTTGTCGGTGATATACCTGATGGAAGACCGTATATCCTTCTCAATAGCCTTCTGTTCACCCACTGTCAACTTGGCTTCAATCAGGTGGTTTAGTTGCTTAACCATCATGGACACCTTTGACGACTTTTTCAACAAATGCATGTCCACAGCACTGAGGAATTTCCCAATGACATACGTGTGTGATTTCACCTGGTCAGGATCAAATTTGAGGCATTCTAGTTCCTTGGCCACAGTCTGCAGCACACCGTTGGCTTCCTGTCCATGTTCCAAGATGTCTGCAACGTCTTCCCGCGTTACATCATCATTTAGAATAGCAATGTTCAGCAAAGTGATGATAAGACGGTAGACTTCTAAGTACAGAATGACAATGTTCTTATCTTTCATTTTGGGGTCATCTTGTCTTGGTCGAAGAATGCACTCCATCTTCACAATATGCTTCCATATTTTCCTCCTTTCCATGCAGTGGGGGTTGTGAAGGAGTTTCTTCAACTCCTGTAGTGCTTGGCGTTTCACCGATTCATGGCATGACCATGCATACAGCTTCGTAAGACCTGCAATGTCTCTCTTCCCCACAGCATATGGAATGACATATCGGCATATGAATGACGGTTCATAACTAGATGTTTCTTCTGGGCAGGCATTTGATTTCATCAGTTCTAGATATTCCTTTGGACTCTTGTGCTCCGCTGCAATAGCAGAGATGCACATGAGAACATACATATAGTGTCCATACAATTCTGAAGATTTTAAATCTAGGACTATTCGAGACTTTTAAAAGCTTTTTCAAAAAGAAATTCAACACACTACTTTAACAACACACGTCATTTTAATCGCAATAAAATCACATAAACGACATAAATGATTTCAGTCATTTCACATTACTTTACATCATTATTGTTAACCTCTTACAGTTATGGCCCAGAGCCAGGGAGATATGTTTATATGTTGGCTTTCCTAACTAAGTCTTGCCACCCACTGGCCACTTGCCTATGACTGTTCTTTGTAATGACAGGTGGGCCAACAACTAATTTTAACTGACCAAAATAAAATTCAAGACTGGTCAAGACTACTTTGTAAAATTCAAGGATTTCAAGACCTTGAATTAGGTCCAATAAAATTAAAGGTTTTCAAGACTCCCACGTCACCATCGTACATACCCTGCGTATAATGCAACATCCAGTATTACGGTATCTGCCTCATGCATGTTGCTAGGTGGCTAGGTGGCTAGGATACTCTTTAGTGATGTCTATACATCGCAAGTAGCGGACTACACACCTGAATTGTCAGTTGCTTTCTCAACTTCATCCAAAACAACCATGTTGTTTGCAATCAGCAGAAACCTTGTGTCATAGACAGTCTGCCCTCCCAGACAGCTTACATTGAGTGAGGCTGGGAGTGAACTGGGATTCTGCAAATTATTTAACATTACAACTTATAAAAATACATGATCAAATACTGCTCAGCATTACGCACCATATGCATAATGTGGCAATTAAGTGAAAATATGCATTGAATGACTTTTAAATATCCAATAATTAGTATACTTTCATTGGCTGGTGTGACACATTATATGTTGATAAACTGTAGGCATTATTTCCAAAAAAGAAGGATTTCACAAAAGAGCACACATTAAATGAATGACAATAAATGCAGACAATAAAATATCCTGACTCCAACAATATACACCCTTGGTAAATAATGTTACACACCTAAAGTTTTCAAAAAGGTAACTGACAATGTTTATGAGTAACAAAATTCAACAAAATAGAGAAGCATATCACGCTAAGCATATTTTTACGAACGAAGAACGCAATCATGATATCATATGTAATAAACAAAATCTGTGTTATATTTAGGTGTAGGACTAGGATTACACAGGCAAGTGTCCACTTTTTCATATGACCACTGGGCAAGTGTCCACTGGGCAACCGTCCTACATTCCTGCCAGGCACTATGGTGTGACGTGCTGTGGGTGGTCCTGGATGCCACGTTATATAACTACACCTATGAAGTTGCCAAAAGTAGCTGCTACGTACACTTGAACCACTGCTCTCCTGGCCTTTTTCTCGCATAACCACTGGGTTAAGGTTTCCGCTATCTGATGATGTTGCTGCAATGAAAAAGTATGTAGGCACTAGTGAAATATACCTACAGCTGGGTGTTTGACATCCAAGGACGTCAATACTCCACTTTAATTTATTCATGGTTTATACATTGACCAAATCGATATTAGAGAGAACTGTATGCTGAAACATTCCTGTGGTATCTGTCATGACATCAATGTTAGCTGGGTTTTGTCGTGGGCACATTACATTTTATGCTCTGAACAACATATCTACCCTATAAAACAGGTGAATCTTTGACAACATATAAAGGTGTTATTTTTCTTTCACCTGAGCAATGATTAAACCCTGAAAGGTCGATAACCCTCATGCAAGGTGGCTAGCTCTGTGGATGGGAGACAATATCATAACCATGCACACACACCCTAGCTCAATTACAGCTTGGTTATTAATATTATTTGTGGTTTGGTTTCTCAATAATTTGCATACATAAACATAAATCATAACTGCGCTACAGTTAACATCAACGTGTCCACCAAAACATGTGACTGGCAAACCAAAACATGTGACTGGCAATAATTTGATCCTGCATAAAGCCCTGACACAAGCCCTCGCGCGTATGGAAGCCTGCGTACAAGATGCGAAAGCATGGCTCTGTGACAATGGACTCGTGATGAATGACAACAAATCTCAAGCCATTGTCATCCATTCGTCAAGTCTATGTACGCCTACATCGTTAACCCGCATCAACATATGTGGCCAGCTCGTTGACACTTCCCCAGTTATACGGGACCTAGGATTTACCATCGGTTAGCACCACTGTATGTAAGAGTCTCATACACGGACTGGTGACATCGCGTATCGACTATGGCAATGCGATACTATTCGGCATCAGCGATCGTCACCTGCACCGTTTCGAAATGGTCCAGGGGTCTGCAGTTTGAATCCGGCGGGGTGACTGGCAGTCCATGACGACAATACTGCGGCAATTACACTGGCTGCCTATCGAGAAAGCATATCGAATACAAGCTACTAGTACTCGTGCACAGGGCTTTATACGACAGCACGCCAGAGTATCTCGCGGCACTACTACTCCAGCATGCGCCTCGCCGATCGCTGCGCTCTGCAGGCGGGCTACTCCTCGATGTGCCAGAAGTGAACTTAGAACGTTTTGGCCGGCGTGCATTTGCCTGTGCAGGACCCACTCTGTGGAACAAACACCCTAGGAATATGCGCGACTACGGCAATCTAGTACAATTTAAGAAAGAATTAAAAACATTTTTATTTTTCACATAACTAGTTTTACACAACGAACATTATATTTTAGCTTAACTATATTTATTTACCTATTTACATGTATGTACACACCCGTGAACATTATATTTTAGCTTGACTATGTTTATTAATTTGTTTACCTATTTATATGTATGTACGTCCCGGATTTGATGGTGTCAAAATAAAGTTTTATTATAGTTATTAACTTTACACTTATATCTTTACATTGATCACACCATTGCTTTGATTGTATTATATGTATTATACTTTTCATATTTTTTTAATTGTATTTTATGTACGTTGCTTACACAAAAAACATGTGTTGCTAAGGTCATGAAGGAAGATGCTGGGTTAGTCATGTTTGATCAGACTGTGATATGAATGTCTCACATTCATACCACAGACTGTCAGTGTCTCTCTCTTTCCATTTCTCATCTAATAGGTACAGAGCAAAATTATATTAGATGATGCCTATCTTTAACATACATCTGGCTACTATAGATACATTTTGAATGACTGGGCCAAAATGACTGATTGACAAAATTGACTGGTTTGGATGTTTATATTCCCTGTGTTCTCCTGCTTGCACAACATAATCCAGCTTTGTCAGTCCGGCTGTGGTTTAGTGTTTGTTCCTGGAGTTAGTACCAAGTACCAACACAGGAACTAGAGCTTTGTCTGTTGCTTCAATGGCTCTGATCTGAGAACCCATCAAAGTTAGACCAGTTGAAAGGATTATACAATTCAACCACTAGTAACTCTCATCCACCTTTGATCTTTTTTTGTCTCATCTTGATGATATTGTGATAATTGTTAATTTGTAATGATGCATATCTATCACATACCTACCATCTTATGGTCATTGTTGCAGCAGATTCGCAGGGCTATTACGATGAGGCAAAATCCACCATACGGTCAGTACAATTAGCCAGTTTTGTTAAGATTATTAGGATTCCATTAAAACACATAACAAATGTACTATTTCTTTAAATATATTGTATGAACTCTAAATTAACATGATCAACCAATTGCATTATAATGCTAGCTTAATCAATGTAGACCACTAGTTATCTACCTGGTTTACAGTGAATTACAGGTAATTTGTATCATCAATTGTTTTGAATCCATGTATTTTATATCTTAGCAACTAACAATATGCACGGGACTATTCACAATTGAATTGGTGAATTTTAAAAGGGCCCAACTCCATCAGACACAATTGTGCAGGAAGAGATATATTCTAATTATTTTCCTGAATATATAATTTCTATAACATGTTATATTTTTTATGTATAGAGTATTATTGGCAGTATCTTGGAACAGAGTACATGGTTATAATATCACTTCAAATAAAAACAGATTTTTTTCAGTGGTGGAGTTGAGATAATTTTTTATTTTATTTTAGAATTAACCTGTCTGTTTCTTTGGCAATGACATGATGAATGTCTTCATTAATGAGCATTTGTTACAAAATAATGCAGCGTATTATTTCATGTGGCATATATGTTACATATTAGGTCAGCGATAAGTTGTTGTCAAGCAGAATATAGGTATTGGGAGAGCGTCTTTGCATCTTCCACCTTGTCTTCTTTGACTCCCAACTACACAACACAAAGACACTGCACAGGGCATGCAACCTCACTGTTAATCATTGTAATCTGATTGCCAACCGATATCTGCATATCGCTAATTTGTAGCAGCTAGCTGTACGATAAATTGCTGTGCAACAGTAGAAAGGTATTGTGAGAGCGTTGGTCAAAATGCGCAAATATTAAGTTTGGATGTTTGGGTGGAAAAACCTTATTATTATTGCTTACAGATTTGAGGGTATTGAAGAAATACTAAGATAGATATGTTGGGGAGTAGTTAGATTTTATGTTGAACTGATATGATGATGATAATTTAGTACATATGCTTTCATCTTCAGTCATGCACTGCTATGATTTGTACAGCCAGGAAAATGTTGACAATTCAGAACGCTCCTAATGTGGAATTGTTTTTGGTTACACTGTTTTTGCAGCAGTCCTGCAGCCCACACAAGCATAGCCAGTGGTTCGTCAACCGGTTTGTGGCTTTTATTTTATGGGACTGTTACTTTTATGAAGGAATTGCAAATTATTGCCAGTATTTACAGTTTGTGATTTCCGTGCAATAAATATTTGTGATAAAGCATTGTTTCAGAACAGCAAATTAAAATGTCCACTGAAATCTATCAACCCTTTTGTATTGATGCGCCTTTGAGCTCTTTAACCAGTAGACACCAGTCACATAATTTTTTAAAGATAATAAAATAAACATGAACATAAACACAATTTGCATTTATAGAAAATCAATAGTTTTTAAGATGAAGCATAAAGCATGCAGGCAGGCAACTGTCTAGTTTAACAGGGATCTACTGAGTTGTTCATACAGCCCCTGTCCCTGCTGCCAGGGAACAATTAGACAGGCTACCCTGTGCAACAATAGTAGGCAGGGTACGTCCAGCTTCATTGGTGGTGTGGGCCAGGCTCTAATCAGCAAATAAACAGATCACATAGGGAGTCACTAGTGTTTAATGGGCACCTGCAAGCCCAAGCAGAAACTGGCAACATTATTTTAATACTTTGACTTGATTTTCATGGAAATGTACCAGTTTGGGGGCCCAATAGGCCTAAGGAGGCTTTAGAATGAGTCAATCAAATTGTAATTTTCTGCATACCAGGTACTTGCAGTACCCAAAGAAACGTCTATGCAAAATAAAATTAAAAGATCTTCAGCAGTTTGTGAGAAATGAGAGATAATTGGATATGGTATAGAGTAATGCCATAAGTTCATTGGACCTTCAGCCCAAAGGACTAAAAATATATCTGTAGGCCATAATAAAAAGATGGATTATTAAGGCTGCCTTGCTTGAACGATTTCAGAGAAATATTGGATGTCATGGTAGTTGGTAGATCATTGTATACTGCAGTGGCAGCATGGACGAATGCATATTCGCTAGCTTTGTTTCACGCTCTTCCAATGACAAGACCATTACCCTCAACTGAACGTAGATGAAAATAAACTATCTATCTGTCTATCATGTCTGGCTGGGTTAAAAACTGCCACAAGGTGGCAAGCATCCTGCAGTCAATGTTTTGTGTGTAAGTTCTATAATTTTGTAGGTAATCTGCTGCTTGGCAGGCAGTATGACTTAACAGTCAAATTTGCAAAAAAAAAGACTGTCCATGTCCATGTCTGATCTTCTGTGGGGAAATGTGTCATACCTGGTGGTGGCAGGTTCAGACTGTCTCCAGACCACATGTTGACCTCTGGTGGTCAGTCTCAATCAGTTGGCTCCCTCTGGAACAGAACAAAAATCAATGTTTCTACACCTCAGGAGCAGACCCAAAACAGAGAATCTGAACCCCTCGAGGCTCGCCAGAAAACCCACCTTCAGGCTTTCCAAAAACAAACACTAAGCGTGTGGGTACCTTTCATCGACAGGGTCCCTAATGATCGTCCGTTTCATAAATGCAATAAATTTTGTGATTTGGTGTTGACTGTTACTTTACTAACGTAATTGTATATATGTGTAAACAAAAACACGAACTGATGTCATGGGCGAATAAAATCATTGTTGACACATCATTACTCAAGTTTATATGCTGAACGGTCGATCATTAGGGACCCCCCTGACCCTGTGACCTATTGGGTGAGAAGGTAGTCACTGCTGGTATTTTGTCACCAAATTGTATCAAACTATTTTTTTGTGTTTGTAGAAATCATCAATGCTTTGAATAGAGAATAATTTAAATTTCGTAACTTTACATCAAAGGCGAATAAAATGCGGAAAACTATGCAAAAACGGTCAATCATAGCCATAGGTCCCCCGACGCTATGCCGGCGGCCATTTATATGCTAGTATATCGACTGTTCCCGGGGATTTGACAATGGATAGTGGACTGGTGGCTTTCCGTATATCAGCTAGAATATAAAAAATAGGTTCTGCCATCGATATGTTTATCATAAACATAAACTTTATATTATAGTTTATGTCCACGCATTTGAGGACATGATTATACTATAAAAATAACACCTATTTACTATTACATAAAAATTGTAAAGCTACCAATTACAGTTTGACTGACGAATGTACAACAACAACAAAACCAGGTTCAGATCCAGAATATGCATGACAGGTGGGTATTTCCCATTGCCAATGGGAAATACCCACCGCCGGTCTCCTGATCTGGTATTGAAATGAACGTAATGACTAATGTTTAGACTAACTTTTCCTGCTTCCTGTTTGAAGTGTTTCACTTTAATTTAACAAGACTATAATTATTATGTATATAGACTACACCATAATTTTCCTGCTTGCGAAATAACCTCCATAAAAACATTATTAATTACTGGTTTCGTCTGTGTATTGTTTATGCCCACTGTGAGAGTGACTGTGACCTGTCCATTTCGGCTTCGCCCGAAGACTCGTAATTTAACTGTGATTGTCATTGACATTGACATTGTAGAGCGTTATATAACCATAGTCCAGCATAATCAATGGAAATGTCTCGGTAATAGAGCTCAATAATTAGTTTTTCCGAACACCTAAACCTGTATGATTTGTGTTTTAAAATAACAACTAATGATTGTCATCAAATAATGCATAACCAAAACATAACTTACCAGCATATCACGTACGCTGGCGAACGCCGATGTCTCGTGACGTGCGGTCGTCTGCTGCAATGATACAGTTTCTAAAAAAATCGAAATACAATTACCAAACCGGATGAGGGCGCCACCGTCGATCGCCCAGGGGGATTTTCCGAGTCAGTGCCCAGGCCCAGGCACGCAAAATTTCTTTTCATTTATTTCGCTTCACCTTGACACCGTCGATCGCCCAGTGGGATTTTCCGAGTCAGTACCCAGGCACGCAAAAGTTCTTTTCAATTGTTTCGCTTCACCTTAGCACATTTTATATTACAAACTGTTACCTGTGTAGCGTTTGCGGGATAACACCCCGCCACCAAATCGTATCGTTTGGCGCGAGCGGTCGGCACGGAGGCGTCTAGTGGCGGACTCGGGCACACGTTCACTCACTCAGTCTAACCAGTCTAACACCAACAATATATATAAGGTTTCTACAGTTTATTACATCAAAATCCTACCAGTACAAATCTAAGACACTCACTAAAATACTTCACTAACTAAACCAATATAAACACAATACAATGTGACGGTACTGACAGCGTGTTTGACACGTGATCAAGCAAAGAACTCACCCACAGGTGTGGTTCCTCAATCAGAGAACAATATGCCTCGTACGGCACAACTTCTTTCAGCACAATGTACTGTGACAGTATCTCTGTCACAGGGCGCTCTGGAGCGGCGTGTTTCGGGGTGAACAGCGTATGTGTGTGTTCCCCGACAAATGGCCCCAGTAGTCAACCCCCGTCAATAACACACAGTATAGCCCCTCAATAACACACAGTATGTGCTTTGACGGCAAGCATGTCGCCCGAGGACAGACGCTAGACGCCTTACCTAATATTTTGTCCAGCGCGTCTACCCCTAGAAATCTTGGCAGGGTGCCAGCGGACTCTGCACCCTGTGGTTTCCCCCAACAACAATAAAGTGGAGCATCTTCCTAAACCAGATGGCCCTAGAAATTAGCATAGACGAGCCTGCAGTGCTAGTGAACTTTCCCTCCCCTGGTAGCGTCCCAAAATACCAGGGTTGGTCCTCTGCTTCAGCCAGATGGCCCTAAAATTACCATATAAATTGCATAGGAAACCTTCCATACTGGTTATAGTCTCTTAACCGGGTAAACACCCTCCTTGTGATTATGTACGTATTTGCATATATGCATGGCTTTAGTAGCCCTAAATAGTGATAGATATATCTATATATAATTGTGACCCTGTGACTTGTATGCGTATGGCATTAAGCCCAGTCACTGACTAGCGATTTTGATTGTAACTCCAAGCATTGCATGTTAACGTTAACCGCTGCCTTATCTGTTTTACCCCGGCCTCTAGCGCGCTGCAGGCCCATGTATAGATAACGATGCGCACTGACGGTTGCGCAGCCGGTTGTTGTCAGTTTGCGCGCGAGATTAACGGTTTGTCTTTGTTCGATCATAAAATGTATTTAACCGTAATGTTACCTTAAAATATGCATGATTAGGGCGGTATTTTGTGTAGGCGTATCATTATGTTTGTTGTGATCATTCACGCAAAATTACAACTGTTTATTGATACTATGTTCTTTACAATACGTTGCATTTAATCTGGGTGGCCTAATCCGAGTGCCTTAATCCGAGTGCCCTAATTAAGTCCGGCCTCACAGTCACAGCCGTCGTGACAGTTGCGTCACTATGCTAGCGATCGTTTATTTACAGCGCCTAACTCGTTGAATGTATGGTTAGTTTATAAGGAACTATTTGCGTAGATATTACGTTATGTAGCGATGTTAGTTTGCCATATGAAGTATTATTAGAAATGTTATGGGTAACGTAGGTGAATTATCTACCCCGTTGCGGACTGGTGTTCCCGAAATGGCCACCAGATGGCAGGACTAGTTCGCATTACTATTGAGGCGATGACTTGGGTTGTTTAGTATTATACCGATGTTTCCAATGTTTACTTAATTAATTGGTTCTTCCTTTCTTGACAGCTATTCCGAGTAACAGTCGCCGTTTGTGTTAGGGTTTTACACTGTTTTGGTTAGGATTATACACCGTTTTGGTTAAAGTAAATTGTCGTTTTGAATAAGGCTTTAAACCGTATTTATCGTTTTGTTTGGTTTTAAACTTGTAACAGATTCACCGTTTTAACTGGGACGTGTTAGATTTTATCCATGCTGTTAATAAATCTTATATTCTTATTATGTTTGCCTTAGTTGTGTTTGATTGGTTTGGGGACCCGCGGAGCGCCGCAGGTCACATTTTGGTGTCCGGAAGTGGGATAAGGCATTCAGATAAATAACTTTAATTCTATCTTCTCTCACTATTTTTCTCTTTATCTTTCAAAATTCTTATTGTGTAACTTAACGGCGACTGTGAAAAGAACAAGATGGAGGATCTCCAAAAGCAGCTGGACGCGTTGCAACAGCGGAGTCAGGACGACCATCGAGAACTGGAACAGTTACGAGCTGCCCAGGCGGCACCGACGTTCGTGGTGCAACGAGAGAGGAAGCTGCGTCGCTTCTCGGGCACGGAGGATCCGCTGCTCTCCGACTGGGCAGAAGAAGCACGCTCGTGCATTCTAGCACAGAAGTTGAGCGGCGAGGCAGCGGCCAACTTCCTCCTCAGCTACCTCGATGGCGCTGCCCGACTGGAGGTCCGCTGTCGGCCCAGCGCGGTGAAAAAGGATGCCGACAGTATTCTGGTGGCATTACAGGATGTGTTTGGCGATAAGGAAACTGCCAACCAACTGCTCCGTCGCTTCTTCTACCGGAAGCAGTTACCCGGCGAGCCGATTGCGTCGTACTCACACGGCTTGATCGACCTCGCTGATCGTTTACAGCGACTGGAGCCAAAGGGCGCAGCGGAACGCGACGTGATGCTGCGCGACCAGTTCGTTGAGAACGTGCGAGATGTGCATCTCCGGTGGGATCTGAAGAGGCGGATCGAGGAAGATGCGGCCGTGGGGTTTCTGGCTCTACGGAAAGTCGCATTAAGATGGTTCGACGAGGTGGAGGGTGCGACCACAAGCAGGGTGAAGGCGCAAGTGAGTGAGGCGCGCGCCGAACCCACAGACACGCAGCGAGAGTTCACCAAACTATGGGGCGAAGTTGCCGAAAACAAGAAGCTGCTGACACAAGTGCTGGCACAGCAGAGAGAGATGCTGACGATGTGTGCTGGAGCGCCATCAAGTGTGCCCGCCACGCCGCAACGACCTTCCGCTCCCGCCCCACGTCGACCGTACGGCGACCTGGAGTGTTACCAGTGCCACCAGAAGGGACACATCAGACGCCACTGCCCAATGGCTAGTTTAAACTAGTTTCCTCCACCATGAGAAATGGCCCAGGGGTGGAGGAACGGGGCATCATGACGACCGCGTCCTACGACCAGATGGTAGGCGGAGTTCCCGTAGCGAAAGTGACTGTGGCTGGACAGCCAGTGGACTGTCTGTTAGACACCGGCAGCCAAGTCTCGTTTGTGACAGAGTCGTTCTATCATGCGATATTGCAGCCTCAAGGACATCTGTTACGTTCTGCGCGCAACTGGTTAAGCATACGGGCTGCGGACGGATTAGAGATCCCATACGTTGGGTACTTCGAGACTACGGTGTGCGTCGCAGGTGTGACAGTCGACGACAGAGCCATACTTGTTGTGCGCGACGCAGGACATAAACTTCCTGGGTTACTTGGGATGAACGTGTTGTCACAGGTCCCGGAAGTTGCTAGATGTTTGGAAAAGGTAACTGTTGCAGACAAATACCGATTCGCACGAGTGGCAGGCAGACAAGCTGTGTGCGTACCTGCCAGGTCAACTGTATTCGTACAAGCAGTTGGAGGGCGAATGGGACAGACCGCCGCATTTGAGCGACTCACCACCGGATGTGGACCGCTTCTCGCTACGAACGCTGTCGTGTGCGACCACTCGTTCATGGTGGCAGTTGTTAATTCAACTGAGGACGATTACTGGTTGAGACCGCGAACGCGATTAGGAGTGTTAAAGCCAGCGGATGTCCTCCCGGCTGGTGGAGTTCGAGTTGACGTGAGCGTAAACGAGATTGTCGTTGATGTGGCACCGCAACAGTCGTCCTCGAAGGAATCGTTTGGTGGAATAGATGACAATCTGATCGATCTGTCGCATTTCACCGGCACAGACGATGAGCGACGTGCAGTAAGGGCTTTGTTTAACCGACACCGTGTCGTATTTGCAAAGTCAGACGACGACCTGGGATGCACCAGTGCAGTGCAACACCGAATTCGGACAACAGACGACATCCCCGTCACCATGCCGTACAGACGGATCCCGCCAACACAGTTGGATGAAGTCAAAGATCATCTTCAGAGATTGGTGCGGACGGGTGCAATTGTGGAGAGCAAGAGTGACTTTGCCAGTGCTGTTGTGCTCGTGAGGAAACGATCTGGCGCCTTGCGCATGTGTTGCGACTTCCGTGCGCTGAACGCGAAGACCGTGAAGGATGCGTATCCACTGCCACGGATTGACGAGTCGATGGATGCGTTGGCAGGTGCCCGGTGGTTCAGCACACTGGATTTGCAATCGGCCTACACCCAGGTACCGATGCACCCAGACGACCAACACAAGACTGCATTCACCACGCCATTTGGCCTGTACGAACACCGACGAATGGCATTCGGACTGTGCAACGCACCCGCCACCTTCCAGCGACTCATGCAGACAGCTTTCCGCGAGGAAATGTTCAGCATCTTGCTCTGCTACCTTGATGATGTCCTCGTTTTCTCCTCCACTATCGCTGAACAGCTCCAAAGATTGGACACAGTGTTCACGCGACTGAAAGAATACGGACTGAAACTGGAATTGAAGAAATGCGCGTTCTTTCAGTCTGAAGTTCAATACCTCGGACATCGCGTGTCGGCTGCAGGGATTGCGACCGATCCAGAGAAAGTCGCAGCTGTAGAACGTTGGCCAAGACCTGAAACCCTAAAGCAACTACGATCCTTCATGGGGTTTGCTTCCTACTATCGCCGCTACGTGTCGCGATTTACCGCTATCGCGAGCCCACTGAACGCGTTAATCACCACGTGTTGTCGTGACATCAAAGGAAAGCGAAGATCGAGTGCTTCATTCCAACTAGCAAGCAGATGGAATGAGAAATGCGAAGAGGCCTTCTCTGCGATAAAACTGGAGTTGACGAGTGCTCCAGTCCTCGGATTTGCCGACTACCGCCTACCGTTTATCGTGGAAACGGATGCATCGGAACTTGGACTAGGAGCTGTGCTTAGTCAGATCCAAGACGGCAAGACAAGAATCATAGCGTATGCGAGCCGTGGCTTACACAAATCGGAAAAGAACAAGAGCAACTACTCATCTAAAAAGCTAGAACTTTTGGCTTTGAAATGGGCAGTATGTGACAAGTTTCGCGATTATCTCTTGGGTGGCGAGTTCATTTTGTATACCGACAACAACCCGTTGACATATCTGATGAGATCGTCGAAGTTGCCGGCAGTTGAGCAAAGATGGGCTGCGGCGCTGGCCCCGTTCAACTTTGAGATCAAGTATCGTTCGGCAAAACACAACGCGAACGCGGATGCGTTATCGCGCCTCACACCCGCCGCGATGATCTCGTCTGACGTCGACAGCTGCTTCGAGGAGTTGACCAGAACGACAAAGCTGCCAGCAGAAATACACGTCAATGTCATGGAGGCTCGAGAGCATGCGCCAGCAATCGTGGGTGACTCTATCGGAACGTTACCATCCATATCACCAGCTGATATGCGTGAGTTGCAGAAGAGTGACGACGTCCTGCAACGTGTAATCTGGTATCGTAATCGGGGACGACACCCAGACCCGAGGGAGCGATCGGAAGAGTCAAAGGCGACGTTGGCTCTCTTGGCTATGGGACAGAGGATCGTTGAACACGATGGTGTGTTGTATCGACACATAACCACCCCAGACGGCATTCGACGCGAGCAGTTACTTCTGCCATCTTGCTTGAAGGACAAAACTCTGCGCGGCCTGCATGACGAAGCAGGGCACCAGGGAGTTGAGCGCACCGAGGCCTTGGTCAGAGAACGATGCTACTGGGTTGGACTCCGTGAAGATGTGAAGAGATGGGTTCACAGATGTGAACGATGTGCCGTCTCTAAGATGCCTCAAGTCAAGACGAAGACTCCCATGGGAAGATTATCGGCGACGCGACCACTTGAGGTATTGGCGATTGACTTTACTGTTCTAGAACCGTCATCGGACGGTAGAGAGAACGTTCTTGTAATCACCGACGTATTCACAAAATACACGGTGGCAGTGGCGACACGTAACCAGCGAGCAGAGACGGTGGCACGCATTCTTGTCAACGAATGGTTCCTCGTGTTCGGTGTGCCATTGCGGATACACAGCGATCTTGGCCGTAACTTCGAATCGTCGGTAATTCGCAATCTGTGTACCATATACGGCATCAAGAAGTCCCACACCACTCCTTACCATCCCGCTGGGAATGGTCAGGTGGAGAGGTTCAACCGCACGATGCACGGCCTCTTGCGGGTTCTTCCAGCTGAGAAGAAGAAGAAATGGGCGGAACACCTGAAGGAGGTCGTGCACGCCTACAACGTCACTCCGCATGGCAGCACTGGTTATTCGCCACATTATCTGATGTTTGGGCGAGATAGCAGGCTACCCATCGACGTGCTACTGGGAGGAGAGGAGTCGTCCTGTGATGGTTGGGTTCAGCAACACCAGCGTCGGCTGCATGACGCGTATGCGAAAGCAGCGACACAGCTGAACAACCACGCCGACCAGCGAAAGACGCGTCATGATCGCCATGCACGCGAGCTTCCACTCGCCGCCGGGGAGCGCGTGTATCTTCGCAAGCACGGAGTGCTTGGGCGCAACAAGATACAAGATGTGTGGCAGCCCACTCCCTACCGTGTCGTGATGCGTCAAGGGACGAACGACGTCTATGTGGTCGAGCCCGCCGACGGGTTCGGAGAACAGCGCACCGTGAATCGGGCTGCACTACGATTGTGCGTCCCGGGGAATACCCCAACAGCGGCACAACCAGCGCGACGTCGTCGTCTGCCGTGTCCACCGAGTGTGACGTCTGCGGGAAGCGATGACACGTCGGACACATCGAGTGCTCCACTGCTGTGGACCGTGAGAGACCAGGTTGACAGCGAGGAAGCATCTTCGGCCTCGCCCGTGTCCGACTCCAGCTCCACGAGCGATAACGAAGAAGAAGACGTTCGTCCTGTGACATTACGGCGCACGTGCCGTACTCGAGCGGGAACGCACACGAACCCTGGCAACTGGCCGCGCTCAGCCAAGCGATAGTTTGAGCAACCTAGCTGAACATTTTAGGTTCGGAGCTATGCTGCTCATAAGTTGGGGAGAGTGTGACCCTGTGACTTGTATGCGTATGGCATTAAGCCCAGTCACTGACTAGCGATTTTGATTGTAACTCCAAGCATTGCATGTTAACGTTAACCGCTGCCTTATCTGTTTTACCCCGGCCTCTAGCGCGCTGCAGGCCCATGTATAGATAACGATGCGCACTGACGGTTGCGCAGCCGGTTGTTGTCAGTTTGCGCGCGAGATTAACGGTTTGTCTTTGTTCGATCATAAAATGTATTTAACCGTAATGTTACCTTAAAATATGCATGATTAGGGCGGTATTTTGTGTAGGCGTATCATTATGTTTGTTGTGATCATTCACGCAAAATTACAACTGTTTATTGATACTATGTTCTTTACAATACGTTGCATTTAATCTGGGTGGCCTAATCCGAGTGCCTTAATCCGAGTGCCCTAATTAAGTCCGGCCTCACAGTCACAGCCGTCGTGACAGTTGCGTCACTATGCTAGCGATCGTTTATTTACAGCGCCTAACTCGTTGAATGTATGGTTAGTTTATAAGGAACTATTTGCGTAGATATTACGTTATGTAGCGATGTTAGTTTGCCAAACGAAGTATTATTAGAAATGTTATGGGTAACGTAGGTGAATTATCTACCCCGTTGCGGACTGGTGTTCCCGAAATGGCCACCAGATGGCAGGACTAGTTCGCATTACTATTGAGGCGATGACTTGGGTTGTTTAGTATTATACCGATGTTTCCAATGTTTACTTAATTAATTGGTTCTTCCTTTCTTGACAGCTATTCCGAGTAACAGTCGCCGTTTGTGTTAGGGTTATACACTGTTTTGGTTAGGATTATACACCGTTTTGGTTAAAGTAAATTGTCGTTTTGAATAAGGCTTTAAACCGTATTTATCGTTTTGTTTGGTTTTAAACTTGTAACGGATTCACCGTTTTAACTGGGACGTGTTAGATTTTATCCATGCTGTTAATAAATCTTATATTCTTATTATGTTTGCCTTAGTTGTGTTTGATTGGTTTGGGGACCCGCGGAGCGCCGCAGGTCACATAATTATAATAGTTATCGCTGAAAAATCCCTACATTACCCCCGCCCCACTAAAATTTCGTCCCGAAATTATAACAGGTAACATGCATGCAACATTATAATAATCAATACAATGCTGAAAAAGAAAGCATACAATTTATACTCAAATGTTCACTTTTCACAAATGTTCATGTCCGGTTGATATGTCTTCCATCACGCGATCGTCAGTCGCATATGTTGAGCCGATGATATCCTCCGTCGTAACCCACTTCATGGACGCACGGTAGACGCACGTCAGTTCACCGCTAGTAGTGGACGCTCAGCTCAATCTCGCCTGCGTCTTCTTCCATCTTCTATCTTCTTTGCAGATAACGCTGCAGGTTGTGACCAGAATGAATTCTGGTTCCTGCGTCTTCTTCCATCTTCTTTGCAGATAACGCTGCAGGTTGTGACCAGAATGAATTCTGGTTCCTGCGTCTTCTTCCATCTTCTTTGCAGATAACGCTGCAGGTTGTGACCAGAATGAATTCTGGTTCCTGCATTTTTGTGTGTACGTATCTCGTACGCAGCACTGTTATGGTGTTTGCCATAATTAGTGTCATATGACCGTCTTGGTCATACATCGTTCGCCATTGCTTGACAAGTCACAGCACTGACATGTACCAGGAGAATAACGGACAACCCTTGTCACATCCACAAAGATAGAACGTCATCATATCCTTGCCCTCAGACACAGAATGTGCCCATTAAGGTCGCCTGGCCTGACCAGGGTAATCGCTATCTCTGCCATCAGACAGTGTCTGCACCTTAGGGACTTGAAGCTGCCCTGTGATACAGATTCCTTGTGGCCAACTACGGCTGAGATACTGTTCTCAGGCCTATGCACTACTAACTCTTCTAGTATAGTTTCTCTGTGTATGTAATAGTATAATCTTCCAAGATATCTATATATATGACCAACAAGAGCTAACACATGAAAACTAACTCTAATCAACTTCATCCTATTCTGTTTAGCAAAACACACCCTGTGCCAATTAAATATCTATTAAGCCAGAAGCTGCCCTGAACAGAACTGTGTTGATACTCGTTAACTTCTCTCATTACACCACTGGGCCAGTCATTGACCCCTAGACTGCAGCCATGCTGTGTGTTGACATAATCTAACCAGATGGTCTCACAGCCTGAAACAGCCACAATGACCAGTTCACTGACTGGCTGGTCAAATTACTTCTGTTTGACCAAGACTACTCTCTATAATTGAAATAAATGCATGAACTATGCTTCAAGACCTAGCTGGCAAAAATCAGGATGAGAAGATGAACAATTCGAAGGGATGATGACATAAAACGCAGAAAGTTGAAAGCTGTATATGGCATCATAGCAATGAGGATGGTGATGATGATGATGATAAAATAAATATAGCTGTCCATGTCAGCAAGTGATTCCGTCCACTTTGACTGGGCAGATATGTGCAGGAATTTTTTGTTGGAAAGTGCTTGAACGAAAACAATCACTTATTTTTAAACAATCTTTGAAACCAAACTTTCATGTGTTGAAAATAATTGGTTACAACGACATAGGGTAGACACGATTACACCGTAACATTTGTCATGTTCGGTTCTGCTTGTCACAGACCTCGTGTTTTGTGATGTTCGGTTCTACAAACTGTAGACCTCGCGTTTTGTGACTACCTCACAAACCATATGAACGATTACACCGTGACATCTGTCATGTCCGGTTCTGCACGGGGCAGACCTCGCGTTTTGTGACTATTTCACAAACCATATGAACGATTACACCGAAATATTTGTCAGGTCCGGCTCTGCATCTAGCAGACCTCCTGTTTTGTGAATCTCACAAATCATCTGAACGATTACACCGTGACATTTGTCATGTCCGGCTCTCCATTTAGCAGACCTCGTGTTTTGTGAATCTCACAAATCATATGAACGATTACACCGTGACATTTGTCATGTCCGGCTCTGCATCTAGCAGACCTCGTGTTTTGTGAATCTCTCTTAGGCAATAAAACATACCATTGCCGACTATCATTCTCAGTTGGGTGTGACATATCCTGATGATAATATGTGTTAGCGCTGTCGATCACCGACAGCGAATCAAGCCGCTATTTCTATATGACCATACATCAAATCCAGAATCCGCCAAACATTCTACTGTATACTTCGATGAAAATATAACTAAGCAAACACCTATAATAGTAACTTGACATTATAGCAGATATAACATCTCTTCAACAGATCCAGCTATCCATTGAAGAAACGTTTCTCATGTCACCCCACCATGATCCTTTTACTGTTGTGACATTTCAAACTGTGTTGCCAGTGTCCAGAATCACCGCAACTGTAGCATTTCCTCCAGTTATGCCACTCCGCACGACGGTCATTCTCTCCCGACATTTGTGGGCGATCTATCTTGGTTTCCACCAAAGATAATCTTTCAGCCATACGTTGCAATAGCGTTGCAACGTCTTGACTGCCGACATTACGGCCTTCAGTCTTAGTGTGGCTGATGGACCGTAAAGCATACCTTGGGCCGGCTCTCCGAGATCGGCCCATTTGAAAGGCTTCATATTCAAGCGCCAGTCTTAATGCGTCATCCACCCCCTTCGGTTTTCCTTGGAATATGTTCCACTCCATGTCAGAGTCTCCCACGGCATCGGTAAAAGCGTCGCAGGCAAGCGCCTCTTTAACATCAACGCTGGCCTCAGGATAAGCCTTTCGCACAAGTCGTTTGATATCTTGCGCTAGTTCCGCCAGGGGTTCGCCGCGCCGGCGCTGTCTCGCCTTCATTTGCGCACGAAACGCCTCGGATTGGTATTCCGGCTCGAAGCGATTCAACAGAGCCCGGACTAACTTGGGATAGTTAGCCCTGTCTGCTGCCTCGAGATCACTTAAGACACCCTGTGCCTGACCACGCAAACTCGTAGCCAGTTCAAGCGCGCGAGTGTCTGCGGTCCATCGGTTTAATTCTGATACCATCTCGAATTGTACCAGGTAGTCTCGGCAACTACTTTTTCCATCGTACAACGCAGGACTTTTTGGTCTTGGGGCATTGATCTGAGTTGCTGGCACTGAGAACACCCCTTGACCTGCGGTGTTGTTACTGGCGTCATTATGTCTACGGCCCCAACGGTCATTAACAAGACCGCTATCTGGGTGACTTGGGTTGACCCACTGACCATCTCGGTCACCAGTGTCATACACTGGCCGACAAGATGTAAACATTGGCTGCCGTCGCAGACTATCAACACCCCGGGGGGGTTGGTACTGACGAGGGTAACTCGACGCCGGTGCCCGTGTCTGAGACTGAGGTCCAACTGCCCAGTCGTAGTTACGCATACGAGATGGAACATCAATGTCGCGTTCTGTAACGTGTACAGGTTCAACATTCGATCTGCCAACATAATCTGGCAGATTTGTAGCCGGCCCCCTCGCATAGGAGGCCGTAAACAAAGGGGACGGAACACGATTGGTGTCATCTCTGCTTGGATCAGAAATAACGTTATCTGGCGCTTTACACGCCTGGAATTTCTGTGCAACCGCTACAGGTTGTAGCATGGTAGCAACGGTATCACGAATCATCGGAGTAGATTTGTCCTGGGGACTGGGCAAAACTTGGACAGTTTCGGTCCTGTTCTCAAACAGCGATTGCGCCCGGTTTCCTGCACTCAGACCAGCGCAAGTTTCTGGGAACAAATTTAGTACTGACCGTTCCAGCTCTGATCTACTAATTTCATTTAGCAGCAAATCTTCTTCAGAGGCTAATTGATTATTTTCTACCATCAACTGCTCCTCCTGAAATTTCAATTGCTGCTCTTCTAATTTCAGCACTTCTTTCTGCTGTCTCAGTTTGGACAACCTCTCACCTAGCTCAGCCTTTCTATCCCTTAGAAACTGTAATGACCTCTCCCTATCTGTTCTGTCTATTCCTATAGACCTGTCTAACCTGACAGTGGATTGCATAACGTCGTCCATCCTACCAGGTAGCCTTAGCAAAACTTCACTATCCTCGTCTTCGATCACTGGGGAATTATCACCCACAGTTGACATGTTATATAATATTTTGCTGCCACCAGAGAAGTAACTTCTCACTAAACTATTCTACTTTAATCTATCTGAAGCAAGTAAACGTGCGGCCCGTGTGAGTTCTTTCAAGTGAGATTTTCAAGATAGATTAACCAAAAACCGTTACTACGGAACGTAGAGGAATACGGTCAGGTTTATCTACCGAAATCCCACCCCGGCTGCCACCAAATTGTAGCGTTTGCGGGATAACACCCCGCCACCAAATCGTATCGTTTGGCGCGAGCGGTCGGCACGGAGGCGTCTAGTGGCGGACTCGGGCACACGTTCACTCACTCAGTCTAACCAGTCTAACACCAACAATATATATAAGGTTTCTACAGTTTATTACATCAAAATCCTACCAGTACAAATCTAAGACACTCACTAAAATACTTCACTAACTAAACCAATATAAACACAATACAATGTGACGGTACTGACAGCGTGTTTGACACGCGATCAAGCAAAGAACTCACCCACAGGTGTGGTTCCTCAATCAGAGAACAATATGCCTCGTACGGCACAACTTCTTTCAGCACAATGTACTGTGACAGTATCTCTGTCACAGGGCGCTCTGGAGCGGCGTATTTCGGGGTGAACAGCGTATGTGTGTGTTCCCCGACAAATGGCCCCAGTAGTCAACCCCCGTCAATAACACACAGTATAGCCCCTCAATAACACACAGTATGTGCTTTGACGGCAAGCATGTCGCAGGGCCCTCTGGAGCGGCGTGTCCCGGGGTAAACAGCGTAGGTGTTCCCGGTAATAGGCCCCAGAAGTCTGCCTCGAATCATTAAAATACTCCCTATTTATACTAGTGGTACTGTAGCCCGAGGACAGACGCTAGACGCCTTACCTAATATTTTGTCCAGCGCGTCTACCCCTAGAAATCTTGGCAGGGTGCCAGCGGACTCTGCACCCTGTGGTTTCCCCCAACAACAATAAAGTGGAGAATCTTCCTAAACCAGATGGCCCTAGAAATTAGCATAGACGAGCCTGCAGTGCTAGTGAACTTTCCCTCCCCTGGTAGCGTCCCAAAATACCAGGGTTGGTCCTCTGCCTCAGCCAGATGGCCCTAAAATTACCATATAAATTGCATAGGAAACCTTCCCTACTGGTTATAGTCTCTTAACCGGGTAAACACCCTCCTTGTGATTATGTACGTATTTGCATATATGCATGGCTTTAGTAGCCCTAAATAGTGATAGATATATCTATATATAATTATAATAGTTATCGCTGAAAAATCCCTACACCTGCATGGGTTGGTATAAACATGCAAGCAGTCTAGACCCCTTGCGGTTATAGGGACTGTCGCCTTAACAATTGTTAGCTATATACGGTCTAAGTAAGCATACTATAATTATTACGGATAAAAATACGGATCGAGGCCTAAAAATAATTCCACCTGAGTTACTGCGCCACTCCTCTTTTAATCGTCGTCTCGCAGGGATCACGATTTTTGACATTTTTAAGACGGGTGGTGTGGTGCTGGTGGAAATGTTGCGTATCGCCGGCCGGCTGGCCTAATAATATTAACGGAATAGTTGTCATGATGGTCGACAGACATTCGGTGGACGCGCGAGGGCGGGTTGGTGGTTGGGAGTTGCATGCTGTTGTTGGATAATTTATGTCGCTCTACGTCCCAAACATTGCGTGTAACACGAGCAGCGTGTGGTTGAAATCACCAATAAAAATATCATATGGCCTAGCTGACGCCGATCACACGAATCGTGAGCGATTTAATTGGCTGATCTAAAAAGACAAGTTTTGCTGAGAGATCTGCTGCAGGTATAGCCTCGATTAATCAGTCTCCGTGGGGTGGCAGCACTTATCAGCCGCTCAACTCCTGTCTTCTCGGCGTAGTTACGCAGCCGACCGACAGTCGGTTAAGCGAGATTATGCATGACGTAATCAGCAGCAGCGACCATTGGGTGCAGTGATGACTTCGCCAGTCGCGACTGCTTCAGTCGTGAGAACCTCACAGTTTACGTACACTCTTGGCGAGTATACATGGTCCAAGCTTCACTGCCATAAAGCAGAGTACTGAGTATGCAAACTTTAAACGACAACCTTGGTTTTCGTGGTCAGCATATAGCGTCGTCCCCTTGGTCAGGTGAGCTGTTGCTGCCTTGTCGATCCCCTTGTCTCATTCCGAGAGAGGTTGCTGGATATGGTGGATACGAGGTACACGAATTCTTCCACTACTTCCATGTCTTTATGAACGCTGTGGCACTGCAGACGTCTTATCCTAAGATGATGGTGTTCTTGACACTTATTGCGAGACCAAACTCTCTGCAGGCACGAGCAAAGGAACTCGTAAGACGTTGCAAAGCTTCCTCAGTGTGAGCGTCATCTGCAAAAAGCATTTCCATGAATAATAATTTCCGCACTTTGGTCTTTGCTCGCAAACGTCGAGGTTAAAAAGGTTCCCATCACTTCTTGTGTGGAGATATACCCCGTCTTCTGACCGATTGAAGGCAAAGCACAGTAGCAGTGGGAAACGATTCCAAAAACTGTTGGAACATCCTTGTTTCATTCCGTTCCTAATTTGGAACGGATCTGACAAGGAGCCATCATGCTGGACAGTACCTTTCATATCTTCCCGGAAAGACGTGATGATTTTCAATCCTTTGCAGCATAGTGAAGAGGCCGTTTCTGCTTACCAGGTCGAAAGCCTTGGTTATCAACCAAGGCGATGTAAAGTGGTTGCCTCTGTCCACGGCATTTCTCTTGCAGGTGCTCTAGTGAGAAAATCACATCGATTGTTGATCTTCCTGCTATGAACCTGCACTGGGCCTCTGGGTATACTCGTTCTGCCGGTGACTGCAGCCTCTTCAGCGCTCGGGCGAAGGCCTTCCTTACAATACTGAGGTGGGAGATTCTACGGTAGCTGTTGCTGCGATCTCCCTTATCTTTATATAATGTGATGATATTAGAGTCGCGCATATCCTGGAGTACCATCCCTCAACTCATGCAAATGGTTTGGGAGAGTGCTTACCTGGGCGTGCTTGGTGACTTCTGGCGAGATGTCATCATTTACAGGGGCCTTGCCGCAAATTAGTCAATTAATAGCCTTGTTAAGTTCTTCTGCTGATGGTGGAATGTTGAGCTCTTCCACGACAGCCAGGGGTGGTATTCTGAACTGCGTCTCCATGACGATGGTTTCTCTTGAGTAGAGCTGGTAATGTTCCGCCCGTCTCTCCAGCTGCTTGCCTCGGTGTGTAATGGTGACATCCGTAGCGGCCTTTAGGGTGCAACCTTGGTGACGTTTGGCCCAAAGGCTTTCTTCATTCCGTTATACATTGCCCGTATGTTGCCACAGTGGGCGGATAATTGGATGCTCTGGCAAATATTATGCCAGTAGTCGTTGGCGCATCGTCGATCAATTCGTTGCGCATCATTCCTGGCTTTCGTGTGGGCTTCCCTGAAGCTCCCTCTTGTAGCTTAGGAGGGCTGTTCTTTTGGCATCGATTGCTGCCTCAAGTTCTGCAATTCCTGCCACGAACCAGTCGTGGCTCTGCCTTTCTTTCTTGGCTGAGTCGTAAGTGGCTTCCATCTCTCCTCTGCGCTGCTCGTTGGGCAGTCCTTCAGAGCCTTGTTGGTAGTGTTTGTGTAGCGTACACAAGTATCTGAAACGAAGGTCCTGGCTATGTTGATACGTGGGCGTATTTTCTGCTTTGAATAATGGATTCGCTTGGGTCGGACACGCACCTTGTTACCCAGTCAGCATGGAAACGTTAATCTAACGTTAATTTAACGTTTGCATTAACGTTTGTTTAACGTTTACGTACGAACGTTTTTTTTTTGCGTTATTTTGCTCGTTTATTTAACGTAGATCTACGTTTACTTTCTAACCAAAAAAACAAACCAAAAACTAACGTTTCGGTAACGTTACAGATTTAACCGTAACCAACATAAAACGGTTCTAACCAACTGCAAACGTTAATGTAACGTTTGCATGCTATCTGGGTACCAACTAAAGAATGGCCAGTGTCACAGTCGGCGCTGTGATGGCTGCGGGTGACGTGGACACCGCTCAGCAGTGGTCTTCGAGTGGTGACGAGATCCAGCTGGTGCCAATGACGGGATCTTGGGTGTCTCCGGGATACTCTGTGGACAGGTTTTATGGGAAGAATATATTTGTTACACAGAGATCGTAGTATGAACATAGCTCCAACAGTCTTTGCTCATTCTCGTTCAATCTCCCAACGCCAAAGTGGCCGACGCTGCGGGACCAGGAGTCGTGGTCGGCTCCAACTCGAGCACTGAACTTCCCCAGAAAGTAAAGCTGTTCCGCCACAGATATCTCTTTTATAATGGCCTCCAGCTCCTCGTAAAACTCATCCTTTTCCTATTTTGAAGAACAAAGCGTGGGAGCATAAATGCTCAGGATGTTCGCTGGACCTGTCGAAGTTGGGATGATACGTGCTGTGTCGCTTGATGGTGTTTGAATCGAGGACAATAGGGAGTTTGTTATTACTAACTCAACTCCATGTATGCGATTTTCATCTGATTCCCTTCCCTGCCAATAGAACCTGTAGTCCTGTTCTGTGATGCTGTCATTTGATGGAAGTCTGGTCTCCTGCAGTGCAGCGATGTCGGTGTTGCATTTCCTCAACTCATGGTTGATGATGGCTGTTTTTCTGGCATCATCGACCTAAGATAGGTCTTGTGAGAGGCCAGCTAGTATACATTGTCCTGACGTTCCAATTCGCGAACCGCAGAGTTGTGAATTAACTCTTGTTTCTTCTTTTGGTTGGTGCGTGATCTGCAGTTTGTTCTTCGGGTTTCGCCCTGAGCCTCAAGCACCCATTGAACCAGGCAGACTGTGACGTGTCAGCACCTTACTGGCTGAGGGCTGTCCAGCTTGAGGCGATCCCTCCCATCGTTGGAGACAGACAGCCCGTTCCATCCGAGCATATGCCAATTGACTCTGGACTTATAACCCATAACTGCCTGTCTCCCTTGTTGTTTCCGCCGCTGTCCAGCAGAACTAATGTTGCATCTCCAGGGCGCACGCCTGGGCGAAGTGTATGGAGATCCTGCTATGCCCAATCGTCAGAACATCCCTCTCGGCCTCGTCGATGTGTTCCAAGGGAGAGCTGATCAATACGTTTGGCATCGGATCGGCTGTAGGACTGCCGAAGGAAAGCTGCAGTTGGCATCCAGTCGCCTTAGGGGCCCCACTCCTAATTGTTGGTCTAGGTTTGCTCTTATAGCCTGGCTGCTGATCGTGGCTGACGAGTCCGGTCAACCCGGCTATTTGACCTATAACTAGCGGTTTGGGATCGGAGTTTTCCTTCTCCTAGGTAAGCTGCCTGCCACAGGCTAACGAGCTCCACCTGACCGGGTTTTGAGTCAGAGTTGTCCTTCTCCTAGGCTGGCTGCCAGCCAAGGCTAAAGAGTCCAGTCGATCATGTCCGGTTATACCGCCCGGTACTCGGTCGCGACTGCAGCGGGCTGAGTAAAAACGGGGGCGCTGTCGCGCTTACATTTTCCGGTCGTTATAAACTTTCCGATTTACGTTTCTGCGCATGCGAGATAAATGTAAAATCATCAATGTGCAGCATTTTTGGTATAAATGCCAAAGTTACTTAAAATATTGTTCAATACAATAAAGTATTACGTTTGTTTAAATTACTGCCACGGATTATGCCTCACTATAGTCACGTGATTTACGCTTGCTCTCAAAACATACCTCAAAACTTGTTTGCCTCGTGTTAATTTGCATTGAGAGGTTATATACATCCTAACGAACAACCCGTAGTATTTATTTTTAAAAAATGCGTTGTTCTTTCGCGGCACATTAATAATTTTACATTTATCGCGCATGCGCAGAAACGTCAATCGGAACGTTTATAACGCCGGAAAATGTAAGCGCTACAACGCCACGAGAAGATGCAGGTTAGCAGGAACCTACTTTCTAGCAAGCCAGTCGGAGGAACCGCGGCGATCACTACATCTGGAAAGGAATACATAGTCACATAGTTTGATAACAACAGTATTTCATTATATTTTACATAATATTATAATGTGATATTATGCTTGCTTTACAAATCGTCTGCTATTTATAATTTAGTAATGGCCTCAACATTTATTTTTCTTCCAATAAAATGGCAGTTTGTATTTTATAATGTCATTGAAACCAAATTATCATATATCTATAACATACTGTATGACAAACCAATTATCACCATATTCAACCTATTAATTAAACTTAAATGTGGTAACGTCAATGTTAGTCCCCTCAGCCAGCATATCACAATATAAAATTTATGTAAACATATTTGTATATTTAACGTTATCGAACACAAATTTTACAACATTTTGAAAGTTCACCATTATAAAATTAACCAACAAACAATTAATCAACAACAACCTGTTATTTTTATATTGGCGGCGAGTTGGCTTGCTTTCATCTACTAGAAGCTTAAATATACAGATTACAAGATAAATAATCGTATTAAATATGATCAATTGCATGCAAACCAAATAACTGTTTCAGTACCTAAAGTAGTTTATACGTAGTTATTTGTTTAAAATTCAGTGGCGTAGCCAGGGGGCAGGGGCCAATGCCCCCCCCCCCCCCAATCCCGGAACAAAAAGCGTGGTGGGTAACGGAGGACCAATAACTGGGTGCGTGATTCATAGTCTCAAAGTACAGTGGGTTTCAGGATGCCTGTGTAAGATTTTCCTTCCCAGTCCTTCCCTTTCGCAAAAAATTGTCATCGATCGTTCAAATAGGTTTAAGTTAGGAATTCTCCACTTCTGTCTCTGGCTGCAGCGTAAGAGTTGGCAGAGCAATGAAAATGTCATTATTCTAAATGTGCACGATGGCTAATGGCTACTAAGGATTCAAAATAATAGAACTTTGCCCGGTAAAATTGCATTTTTTTGGGCATCACTCTCGTTAGTGACCATGATTTCCTTTTCCATTGTCTTTTTTCTTCCACTCACTTTTCTCTTACTAAGTTCTCTGTCAGCAGTCTCCAATTCCTTCTATCTATCTTTCTCTAATCTTCTCCCACTCTTTCTAGGTCACTTTTAAAGCAATCCCCCATCGCAGTTTCAGTTTTTGTCACCTCCATTTCACCTCCACTTTCTGGGCATCTGCTCTCTTTGCAAGTTTTTCATCTCCCATTTTTTCCACATGACCAGCCCATGTACTCCTCGGCAATTTCTTCTTAGAATTGTACTTCGTTCCTACCTTCACTCTCACATCATCAATTTTCTCCCTATCAGCTCTTTTATACTCCCACGATTATTCTTACCAGGTTGTTTTTCGCAAACCTGTACCCTCTCCTGTTGTTTCTCTGTTTGTGCAATCGTCACCGTCTCTAATCCATTCGTGTATGCCGATATGTAACACACAAGGTGAGCAGAAGTGTGTATGTGTGTGCGTGCGTGCGTGCGTGCGTGCGTACGTACGTGTGTGCGCTTGGTTGTCGGGTGGCTTCCTCTAATGCAAAATGCTGGCTACGCTACCGAGTTTAAAGCAAACTCTGGAAATGATTTGTACATATATTTATATCTCCATAAAAGTACGTGTACGTGTTTATGTATGAGGCCTAGACGTCGAAAAACATGAATGCCCATATACGGGATAGCTGTGGTGTCGTCACTGATAATTTTAGTATCTGCACAATACACACAGGAGTGGTTAACGTTGACAAACTCGGTTTATATTTAGATTTTTGGGCCCCTGCTCAGCCCCTGATAATTTGCCTGTGTATGCTTACCATGTCAGCCTGACGTGCACCCAGCTAGCCCCGTCCCGGCCCTTCCGCCCCTCGCCTGGCTGGACATCATGACTGGAGGAGTCGAGAGCCGACAGTCGGCGTCCATGTTTTCAGAGAGCGGCCGTATGAGGCGGAGTATTTCCAAGGAGAACCTCAAGAAGTTCGATTTTATGTTCTGTCCCCGTCCCTCATCCCTGCCCTGGTGACTGCTGGTCAACAATGTAAGCTGCACCCCCCCCCCCCCCCCCCCCCCCACTAGATTATTCTCTACGACTACGGATTTGCCCGAGGCTGTACTAACAATAATAAAATATCAGGACGACAATGACTGCGTGCGTGTGCGCACGGTTGTGTGGGTGTAGGCGTACATCACTAGTAGCCTAAGTAGGCGTATATGTAACATATATGAGT
Source organism: Oasisia sp. SBJ-2009 (assembly GCA_964017155.1). Lineage (NCBI taxonomy): Eukaryota > Metazoa > Annelida > Polychaeta > Sabellida > Siboglinidae > Oasisia > Oasisia sp. SBJ-2009. The sequence goes on along the minus strand of OZ024863.1, from coordinate 47,345,789 downwards.
CTACACTACTACAGCTGTAGACTCCAATGGGCAATGGCAATGCCCTCGGCCTCGTCACACTCCCAGAATATTATAGCTCATGCTGCTCATCTACCGGCTTCAGTGATTTATTAATTAGGATTTGCTCAACAAAACCAAACAACATATCAAACATAAATTTACTGTCACAATCAAGTGTGACCGCTCATTATCAACTATTGCTGACACCGTCCAATAAAACACATTCCGGCAAACCCACGCCCATCTCCTGGCAAAACGCGTGTCGCTTGCCATGTGCATTGCGACAAGCGACCTCTGGCGAAAAGTGCGGTTACCATAGATGCCCGGATGAAGCGTCAGCTACGGGAGCATAGATTTATCACTGCGAACTAATAATTAGTTACTGCACGAAACTCGCATAATAAACATATAGAGCGTGTCAAGTGACTATATCACAGCACAGTTAAGATAGCTCTAATACAATACAACGTTTAACTTGAATTTTAAGTACAACACAATTCTTACACAAATAGCTGCTCGATTAGTTTAGACTTCATAATGAGCCTTGACCTCGCTTTTCGGCTTGCCGAAGAACTCCGCAGTTCTTTGTAGTTTGTGATGAGAAATGCGCTAAAATAAGGCTCAAACATGTCAGATGAACGAATTTCGTGTCGTTATGAGGTAACGCTGTCCGAACAGGTTTTGCGTGATGTGGCAACACCCGGCAAAATTTTCCAGACGGAGCTGCGCAGCAGCGGGAAAGAAGGCGAACGAGAAGCACAGAGCTGCATCCTACTGGATAAGATTAACGACAACTTGGTGAAATTGCTTGTTACAGGTCTGTATGCAGTGTAATTGCTGCAGTACCACCAATAGCACTATGTGGTATGTTACGGAAAGTCAGCTTATAGATACATACCTATCAAATAATTATTTGTCACAAATACTATAACGTGTTCAGATATGTTGTGACCTAGATTGGTACAAAAATGTGTGAAATAAAGTCGAGCACTAAAAATTATCCACGTTGTGGTGTAGGCCGAATGCTGAACTTGAAGTTAGAAGACGAGTAAATTAAGTGTAAGCAAACATTCATAGCATTAGTGTTTGCTTAATTCTGCACTTTCAGTTTGATACGTCAATGTACAATTAGGCCTACATAAACAACAGTACATTAATAAACAATATGTGGGTTATACTCTAGTCTATCGTGTATGCCAAAAATTAAAATAAACTTCTGAAACAGCCATGAATTAAACATATTTTACAAGATACCCAAGTTTGACACTTGCGTAGAATCTGGATTGGTTCAATACTCGATATATCGAGATACTTTCAAAAAAGCGATACTGATGCTTTGTAGTCTCGCGAGATTCGATATATATCGAACATTATTACCATATATCCATTTAGTACCTTCGATATCATCAATCCATTTGGTTTCTAAGATATTTCAACACCAATGCTACTGGCACTGCGCCACTTTCATGGATTTCCTGACAACGACAGGCCACGAAAACCTTGGACAGTAATGTCACAGATGCCTATTGGCTGAGACATGTTGAATTATGTCAGTATGTTTGGGAAAACCTGTTGAAATCACCAAACTGGCATCATTCACTAATTATATGATGCTGAAAACTAAATTGAAAACAAAGATAATTGAATGTTGATATTTTAAAGAATAACACAGCAGATGTACTTCAGTCTGGTGATAATAAAGATGCAGATAAGTGGACAGAAGACATGGTTTGTCTTGACGTGCTATCAGATGCAAATCATGTAATATCTGTCCGCTGAAATGAAGCTTTTAAAACTTAATCTATTTTTGCCCATGGCATGATTCACTTGTGTCTTTGGTGGCAATGAACATAATATACAATTTACATTGAGGTATTTAAGACCAAATTGACAATGTTATTTTCCAGTTTGTTATATGAAATATAAGATGAAATATTGATAAAATTATATATTTAAATTTTTGTTTAAAAATTCTGCACCATGTGGAGCAGCAGCTGACATGTCATGCCAGTCAGGGTATATTTTAAATTTAATATTAAATTACATTTATCATGAATAACAGGATTATTATCCAAAATATGTATCCGAGCTTTGTGTTCTGGTATGAATAGTGCATAAAATCAGCTGGCTTATAGAAGTATTGTTTATTGAAATAAGGCATAATTGGATATTAATCATTGTTTTGCAGGAATACTGATCAATTACAGTCAACACAAGAACTAAAGAACACCTTATATCTAAAGGCATGCACTGAATGACTGAACTAGTTGATAGTGTCTGTCCAGTAAGGTGGTGACAGCAGCATATTGCTGTCTATGACTATTAGTATGCATTCCTTAATGAAAAAAATCAAGCATGTTCCCATGTGAAAAAGGGTGTACCTCTGTTGCATAATGTGCTTCTACTGGAAACTGTACTCCAATATGAATATTAGACTTACAATGTGAGTATCGAACAAATCTGGTTTTGAACCAGCACTAATCGAGACCCACCTAAATTTTGCCTAAATAGTCGTTAGTTTGTACCTGCCACAGGCGCAGTGGCCATGTGTTACAGCACTGTGGACTTGGAATGAGCAATAAACTGTGTTTATTTATGCCAACCGAACCCTTCGGCCTCTAAAGTTTGCTAAGATGCACTATACATGTGCTGATGTTGAATTATTAAATTAATGAAATGAAGTATCAAATGTTGGCAAACGTACAGTTATAATGACAAAAACGTGGTGCATCCAGATTCTACACAAGTGTCCGAACTTTTTAAATAAGATTAATGTTTAAAACAATATGAAATAGCACAGTAAACCCAAACCATGACTGTCGCTAGTGGTCTATGAGTATGACTATAATAGATACCTTTTAGCTTTTGCAAATTTATTTATATTAATGTGTATCTCGTTCCCACTGGAATGCATCATGTCACCGTCATGTCACCCTTTTTATACAATTTATCTTCAGTTGCTAAGCTGTGATAGAGAGTCCATTTATAACAAATAAATTATTTTACAAATACTTTTTTTTCAGTGATGTGATTGAACGTTTTACAAATATTTCTTATTTACTGAAATAATAGTATTACCCGGTAGTCCTTTGGGATGAAGGTAGAATGGTCTGATGGCATCACTGTGTGCGCTGTTAGCTTCCAATCTCATATACCATTGAGGATTTTTGTGTGTGGCTTAGACATATCCTAGGGCAATGCTACTATGCACACAATTTTTATTTGATTTCATAATGAAAGCCATATCCAATTTCAAAACTCCTATGTAAGGCATATCTTAAGAATGCACAAGTAGTAAACAATACATTAATTTTATAATTAACACTTGCCAAAGCCTTTTAGCCATATTTTCTGGAAGATAATCAATCCAGATAACTTGCATTCATAAGTCTATTTTATCTGAGATGATAAAATAATAATATTATTAGTGGAAGTCAACCAAGTCATTCATCTAGAGCTGTCTCTTTATGCAGCAAATCAGCTCAATGGTAAAACAGTTGATGTCAGAGTTGACTAAATTTTCAGCCACCAATTAACTGACAATAGTCCAAGGCTACTGCAGGAAAACAAGTATTTACCTGTCAGTTACACCTTATATGCAGTTACAGTTTACAAGTTACAACAGTGGGATATACATTCAAAATGTTATGTGTTATTAATACTTATTATATATTTCAAAGTGGTTATAACATGACAAGTTTTGAAAGATACATATTCTTAAATGTGCATGTTTACCATCGGATACACCATGGCACGACTGGCTAATGACCTACTTTGAATGTCAACTTTGTTTTATGAGTTTATAAACACAAGGGTCAACCAACTTAATAAATCTTCCCTCAAATGGCATAACTTGAAACAGACATAGCCCAACATCCACTTCATTGCACTGAGTAACATTGTAACAAAAAGCACACTAAAATTGTATGATGGTTTTCATACTTTTGCCATCAATAACCCAATAATAATAAGAAGAATACTTATATAGCGCCATAAATTAATTCCATTTGGAGGCGCTGTGAGTACCGGGTATATAATTATTTATACATGTATATATGCAGAGTATTAATACATGTATATATGCATAATGTGAATAGGTTAATCATAGAATTAATAAAATGAAATTTGTTAAACATAAAAATAAAATTTTTTAAAGATAAAATATGTATAAAAATAATAGTAATAAATGATAAATAAGTCACAGGTAAAGATTATTATTAAAATAATGGGTATGTTGATAATAAACAAGTGAAATATTGTGTAAAATTAGTCTCAAGATAATAAATAAACCCCAAATCATTTGTCATATTATACTTGCAGTGTACAAGTCGGCGGAGACAGTGAAGATGACGGTCGAGTCACAGACAGAGCACGCCGGGATACTGGACTCCCTCGAGCAGTCGATGCAGACAGAGTCGACAGCCACAACTACCACAGGCTTGCAGACAGACCACACGCAGTTCCAGCACACAAAGTCCGTGCAGGCGAAGTACCACCTGGCTACCATAGACACTCAGACCGTGGGCGTGGTGCCCGTGTCGGAGCGCAGTGTCCAGGTGGGAGCGTCGACGGCGAGTGTCGTGGTGCAGACAGACAGCAGCATGGCACTACAGCGGGACGGGGAGGCGCAGGCGACCGTGACGGTGGCACAGATGAACTGTCAGACGGCGGTCGCATGCGAGGAGCGCAGTGCACAGACGGAGGTGAAGACACGCACCGTCGTGTGTCAGACTGTCCGGGCCGAGAAGACGGAGGCGAGTCAGACGGAAGTGAACAATGCCGTGAAGGTGACGCAGACGGCGATGAGCATGGCGTGGCGCCAGGACCAGCAGGTACAGGCAGTGGTCGGGTGTGTGGAGATGAACGCACAGACGACCATCAGCATGGCACTGCAGGCCGACCGCGATGTCCAGGCCGTCGTCGAGGCGCACGACGGTGACGCACAGACGTCGGTGAGCATGGCGCTGGAGGTAGACAAGATTGTACAGGCCAGTGTGGCGAGTGCGGACAGCGACAGTCAGACACACATCGACCACATCCACCGCCCATGTCAGACGGTGGTCAGCATGGCCCACGAGGAGCACAAGAATGTCCAGGCCAGCGCGGAGACACGAGAGGGGAACTGTCAGACGGAGAGCGCGGTGACGGAGAGCTCGAGTCAGGCGACCGTGAGCAGTGAGGAGATCGACACACAGACGACGGACCCGAAGCAGGAGGAGGTTCCCGCGAGTCCATCCGCATCGCAGCAGTCCCGACAGACCAACAGCGAAGTGTTCACTTCGCCTGACATTCCGTCGTACGAGGAGGAGCCGGTGAAGGACGAGGAGTCGCAGACCGACCCGGTGACGATCATCATCGGCGACGCCAGCATACTGCTGGAGAAGTTGAAGGGGTCGGCGTCGAACAAGGTGACGACAAGTGAGAATGAGATCGAGATAGAAGTGCACGATGTGGCGTCGCTACCGCGAGCGTCCGTCAGCAAGATGTCCCCGACAAAGAAGAGGATGCCAAGACGCGGCGGTGCGCAAAAGTACACGAGGCAGTCGACGTCGCCGCGAACTCCCGCCACGCCGCACAGTGCAGTGTCGAAGCGGCAGGACGCGGTGATCATGCAGGATGAGGTGCCGTTTATTTTGCCACCGCCGGTGTACGGATCGTCGTCGGACCGTGGCAAGTACAGCTGTCCGTTCTGCACGCTCACCTTCCACGAGTCGCCAACGCTCTACGAACATTTGCAGAACTCGCACGTCGAGAAGTGCAAGAGCGTGAAGAAGCCGAAGGGTCGGGAGGGGAAGACGATACTGTATCGTGAGCCAGTGCCGTCGATCATCTACAGTGAGCCAGGGCAGGAGGAGCTCGATCCACCAGTGCTCGTGCCTGTGGTGCCTCTCGCCGAGAACCAGACGCCGGAGGACGGTGCCAGTGAAGCCTACGAGATGGAACCGGAGCCACTCGACGCGTACACGACGGCGGTGGCAGACTCGACGCGGGGCAACTTCCACCCGGAGCAGGCACAGCACGAAGTACAGAAGTTCCCCTGCTCCGAGTGTGGGAAGATCTTCGATGAGGCGACACAACTACAGACGCACCTGAAGGTCGTGCACAACATCAACAGTATCATCGAGGAGGTGGAGGTGCCGAACAACAACGATGAGGAGGTGATGCCGGAGCCGGAGCCCGTGCCGGTGCCAGTCAAGCGCAAGCATTCCCCGGTCATAAGTCCAACGAAGCGGCGGAGGAACGAAGACGTCGAGTTGGACTCGAGGGTGACGAGAAGTGCACCAAACACTCGCAGCTCAATGGGGTCCAACCATGGCACGCCCCTGAAGGCCGCCGCCTCGCCACCGAAACAGGAGCGGCAGCTGAGAGGTGTAGCAGCCAAGAAGTAGTGCCGTATCACGAGTGATACCACAGTATCAACTGTTGAATTTATATGTGAAACATTTGTGGGACCTGTAGGGAAAACTGCCTAAGGATTAATCGGAAATCTGTCTCAGAAAACATTATTGAATTCATTACACCAGCCTATGCATGATGTTAGTGTAGAAAGACAGGTAATGAGGTGGTTGGATGCAGCAGTGTTGATCGATGGCTTGTCTTGTTTCCTGGAGTGTTTGTTCATAAAACTAAAAGTGTATGCCAAGGTACCTTACCTTAGAACATGACCATTATCATTCTTTTGAGATTACCGATAATTGCAATAATGTCAGTAATAATTTAAAGTTATGATTATTGTCATTTGGGTAATAACTTGAATGAATTTATAAATAATGTTGATTTAATCTTCGTTGATCAGCGATGACGTCTTGCCATGCTCAAATGGATCCACTGGAATGTTTAGCAGAAATAATTAAAATACAGTTTTCACATATCATTTATTATATTTGAAAATTGCATTTGTGAATTTGCTGCATAAACAGATAAGGGAAGTCAAAGTTGATAAAGAAGTGTTCTTACTACTTGAGATGTTTTATCACAGTGCACAGACAACCAAGCGTGTCAAGTGAAATACATCAAACAGTAATGCTGATGTTATGACGAAACAATGGTCTTGGTTGCAGAAATGTTTATGCTATTGCTAAATGGTTTTAGACGGTTTTGATTTCCACAGATGTCTACAGACACCACCAGTAACACAAGGATGGCTGGTATGGGTTCTGTTGAATCGTGTGTAGATTAAATGTTTGTCATGCTCTTGGTTTTTCATAATACATTCACAAGAATTGGGCATTCTGCAGTCATTTTGATCGTGACAAGCACAGGATCACGGTGAACAAAAAAAAACATTTTGCAGATGAAGGAAGAACTGCATTAATTCTAGTTTTCTAATAAGTTGTATAATTAGCATGTACAGTTGGAATACTGAAAGTTTTGTAGGTATCACTAAAGTATTGCCCATTGGTTACACTGTTGTAGAAATGGCAGTCTTTGTAATGCAGAATACTTGTGGATTTTGACAAATCATTGTAGTAGTGCAACAGGGTCAATTTGTTATCGGAAGAATGCATATGCACCACTGCTGTGTAAACCAAGTCTTCATTGATCGTAGTAAAATATATATTCCTCTCAATAATGCTAGTATGCTATTACAATGATCCTAATCCACTGATCTAGAAGTTACAACTAGTTTTTCTATCAAGATTTACACAACTGCATAAATTCTGTAGAAATCTGCTTAATGTACAATTATAGATGGTTAACAAAGTCAGTTTTGTGAATTGTGTGTATGAAGGGTCATTTTATGAAGTGAATTGTGGAAAGCTTCTGATGTGTTCTGTCGCATGTAGCCTTTTCCAGTGAAAATCCTGCACTTCAGTGTAATAAAATATCAAATTTTTTCATTTGTGTTTTTAGTTTGTGACTGTACGTGTATCATTATGTATGGCATGCCCCATCTGATGATGGTTTCTGGATATGCTAGCCAGTGGCCTGTCAAATTTGTCTCACAATTCAGCACCTGCAGTGGCACCACCTAGTGAACAATGTATGTATTTATTGAAACACCAGAATATACTGTAGTCGGGTATGCACCTCAAATGTTATTTGGGTATGATCAGTTTTATTGATTCTCCATGGAAGGCAGAAGGATTGCATTCTTTGCACAGCATTAGATGCCTAGTTCCTATTGGCTATGAAATACTGTCCTGGGACACTATGTGAACTGGAAGATCATGTTCTGCTGGAGTTAACAGCTGCTCTGGCACCTGTGCACTACACTTATGACTGGTTACAGCCGTCTTAGTCCAGAAGCCAGCGTGACACACACTGCAGGCGTACGGCAACTGGTGCAAGTGAATGGCTTTGATATGCTGTTTCAAGTTACTCGATGTGTTGAATTTGCGTGCACAAAACTCGCACGCAAGTTTCTTTATTTTATCGCGTTCGTGCACCAACTGAACGTGCGATTTCATGTTGCTTGTGTAGTTGAAACGTTTCTCGCAGTATGGACACACTATCTCCTTGCAAGGAGAGTGCACCTTCATATGTGAGCGCAGATGACTGCGAACGTAAAACTTTGCACTGCACATGTTACACAGAAACGCCTTGCACCTGATATGTGCATAGTTCATGTGTTCCTTCAACGCACCAGGTTTTGAGAAACTTGATGAACACAAGTGGCACGGGTGGCGTGTCTCTGTTAACACATCACTGTCCCTTCTACAAGTTTCTGCTATCGTAGAATTTACGACTGCAGGAAGCGATTCCGTCGTTTTAAAAGTTAGTGTCGGGTCGATTGTTTCTGAACTGTCTGCCTTCCCCTCAGCAAACCCAGTTTCCTCCTCCGCAAGGGAAGAAGACAGCTGGTGCATAGTAGTGGAGTGACGAACTAATTCCGGGTACGTTCTAAAATTGTCGTGACATATCAAGCACTGCACATGGTGACTACTCTGAGGATCTGTCTGACTGTCAGTCGACACTGTGTATTCCGAGGCTTCTGAATTGTCTGACGAATGATCCATGTATCTCTTTGGTGCGAATGGTTTGCGTTTGTTCTTTCTCTGTGACACGGCAGTGGTGGTGACAGAGCAGTCGTCCAGCTGATCTGCATTGCCTGTTAGCCCCCAGGTATCGATATTAAGTGCAGGCACGCAGGAAGTTACTCCTCGATCACAGCCCCAGTCTTTGTGATCAGATTGTAATGCATCTTCGTTCAACTCCGAAGGGTCGTTCTGAACCGATGCAGTCTCTGCATGATACACTGAAAACAGATTTTCATTAATTATTCACAGACGTTCACAAAGAGAGAGATTTCCGAAATTGTTATTATTATGAACAATGGGCATGATTATAGCTATGTATAACTTAAGCTACTTGAAAAAACGCAACGCATTCGCAGTAATAATTGTAATTGTAGATTTTAATTGTATTTTGGCTTAGATCGATACATATCATAGGACGTACATGTTACAAAATAAGTTAATACAGCAAACATAATAAGGGCTAATGCAAAATATAACTGTGTCAAATTGCAGCACACCTGTCAGTAAGAGATGTAGCCCATTTTCTTTCGACTTCTTATTCAGCCGGATGATACCAACAAGAGGGTTTCCATCACTGTCGTGGCCTTTCTCACACATCTCCTCATTCACATTCGTCTCCAAGTTCGTGGCATTTCTCATAACTTCAGCAGGAATCGTGAACTGTAACTTCGCTAATATGTTGTTAACTTTTGCTGATAGCATAATTTACTAGCACTGACTCAACTTGAAGAGTCTGGGTCCAGTTACGGTGTCATTGCGTGAGTGGATGATCGTCCCAAAAATGTGATGACGTAGACTAGATCAGCAAGTTTTGTTCAAAAGCATCATAGCTCAGAAAGCTAACATTGCCAGCTTATATCATGCTTTGTACACAAACTTGGTTCGACGTTCGTCGTCCTATTCTGGTACCCACTTTAGTAGTTACGGATAACTTTCAATAGCTGTCCGCAAATTCCATAGCCTTTTCTAGCTCATCCAGGCTAAACTAATGCATAACAAGACAAGTTATAAATATTTTATTCTTTTATTAATGTCACAATAGGAACCGAGGGGGCTGTTTATTAAAAAACATATTCAGTGACATACATATATTGTTACATCAACTTTATTTGCTGTGATTAATGAGAAACAAAACTAAAAATTGTGCATTATAAAACGAGCTGATCCCTTGCAACAAGATCGTTTTAAACATGGCGCCCAACTTCGCCCTCTACTGGATTCAATAAGTACAAAGAACGCAGATTTAATGACTGGTTCCTTTCCTTTCCGCTAGCCGCGATTAGTTCGCTCACTGTTTACACGGGAGTGCAAAATAGTAAACAGAGTGCCAGATTATGAGGCGGTTAGACAATCATTTAAATTGACAAAAAATAAACAAATACACCAAATATGACCAAAGTAGATAAATCAATCTCGACTGCTGCATAATATGTGTATCACCTACGTTATTTTTTACTGTACCGTTTTTTTTAAATTTTGGAGAAAAACGTACCAAATATTATAAGCCATAAGGCTGTATTGTATAAGTATATTATAAGGCAATAAGCCTAAATAATAGAGGCTAAAATGTAATCCGTATGTAAATCTTATTAGTTAGCGTAGGTTATATTTGTTAAAGATTTTTTATATAAATATGGAGCATACGTTTGTAGATAATTAGTTATTCAAAGTTAAAACTTAAAGAAATAAGTAGTTTTTTGTTGTAATTTTCATCGTATTGTTTCGTATGTTGTTAAAATTAGTGTTATATATAACAACGTCACCCACTGTAATCTGATTTTGCAAATATATCTGCATACTTTATAAACCAATCCAGTGACAGGGGTAATAAATACTGTTACCTTTTTATACAGAATTGCCATGCTCATGACCATGGCTGTTGTTTGAAAAGTTATTTATAGTTTTAGAGTTAAATTTGCAGTGGATATTGAAAATATGAAATATCAACAACTATAAGTGACCAGGTGGCAATTCAGACACCATTGAAGATATTTATCTTTCATTGTGATTCAAATTGGTAGTGTACATAGAAATAAATGTACTGTTTATACAGTTTAATGCAATACCTTACAGTGGATAGGTTATAGAGCAATAACCAAATCAAGTTTATGTGCATGTATGCCCATGTACACACCTAAAAATCATACTTATGTATTTATGTATTAGAACCTCATAGAATATGTAAATTTTCAACAACCTCCACCTAACATGTAAAACAGTGAAAAGCCAAAATTCCATGACGACAAAACAATTGTGTAGGCATATGCACCTCCACCCCTTCCATCTTCCAATATCCGTATCCAAGTGATGACACGAGGATAGAAAGAGTTGAGATGAGGATGGTGAGATGGAAGTGTGGCGCATTGACAATGACACACAGCTCAGAGTTGAACTTAGAAGAAGAAATGGAGTAGAGGTGGTTGGAGATCTGATGAGACAAAGTAGGCTAAGATGGTACAAGCATGTAGAGAAAAAGAACACATGGACTGGGTAAAAGATTGTATGAAGCTAGTGGTGGAGGGGATGGGAAATTCTGCCAGGAACCTGTGTCTACAGACTATAGTCTGATGGGTGTGAACCGACGGGACGATCAGGACCATATCAGATGGAGAAAGGCAACTGTGAGGAAGGTGAAACCAGTGAAGGCTGGAAACACTGCCTTTAGAAGACGATGATGACGGTGAAGTCAGCATGATGCCAGAAGTGAAGCATAATGGCACTGAAAATGTGGCTCAACTATCCAATAATAATTGTGTTCCCACGCTGATGCCACTCATGTATATTCTGATGCCACTCATTTATATATTCACAAAAGACTGTTTGGGACGTGTTATAACAATTTTTGTACTAGGAAGACTACTGATGTTTTTATTTTATTTTGCATACAAGACAATGTAGAAGTTTACATATTAGCATTCAGACGACATGGCATGCTTCTCAGTTATATATACAGACTGTTAAGTGGCATTGTCCCGCATACAGACCTTAAAACTACTCAATGAAGCTGGCTTATCAAAACTAGACCCTACATATTTGCATGTAACATAATGGGGTGTGACCAACAGACATCTTCAAAATGGACCACAGGGCATGACGATTTGTGTGATGCAAGAGTTAACAATTGATCACACAATTCCTGGTCAATTTGCTAGTTTTGTTGTTGCCAGTTCTAGGGAAAGGACCAAGGGAAAGGACCATCCAATGCACTGGCTGTGTGTCAGCCTTGAGACAGACACACATTTCATAGGTTGTTTTCTGCGTGTTGTACTTCACATACACATCAGTGTACACATATTGGGAAATGGTAGAAACCGACTTTATAAAATGACGGCTAATACTAATTTAGTCTGATCTGTTAAATGGTATGTACCAGATTTTTCAACTTGAAAGAACATCACCATGTGTGCTGCCTAATGTGCATATGTGACTCTCATCAAGGTAAAAGTTGCATAGTTCTAATTGAAAAGGGTATCTTTTTACAGGTCTAAACCTTGTCAAAGAAATGTATTCTCAAGTGTATTAAATCGCTTCCCTCACTGCACACACTCCAAGGCCACTAACACATCACACCGTGGAGCAAACGTTTCCTCCCCCATCTAACTCCTCAAGTCGGAAACATTATATATTAATAACAAAATAACAGTTTGACTAATATACAACTTTAATATTTTTTTCTCAGTAGGTATTAATACAATTTGTGACAACATATTACATGGATTGAACAGCATTAATTGTTAATAATGTACTGGATAACACAAAACGTCTCAAAATTTGAACCTGTGGTGTTTGCATTATCGGTCAAAGACATCTTAAAAAACGCAGCAAAAACATCAAAGTGACGCCTGTATGTGTTCCCACACACAGACGCAGTTGCTAACACTCCACCTGACCTCTAAACAATGTGTATGATGTGAAAATTAGCCAGCAGTTGTTTGATTACACGAGCAATGCTTATTGTTTATAATGTAACAACATACCAGACGTTTGTGGTATTTCTCACAGACATCAGCATAGAAATGCAATCAAATTAGTACAAACACAAACTTTCTACCTTAGGCACATATGGTAAAGCTCTCAAATGCCTAAGTATTCCGAAATACAAACAGATACAAAGTAAGCAAGTTATGACAGGGTTAATCTTCAATAATGGCAATCTAAAAATAATCCGCCAGCAATTACACAGTGAAAATTGTGTATCAACGATTTGTACAGACAAACAGATGTATCTAGGTATAGGAAAGCACATAGTGGCATGTTATCATGTATGTACATACACGCACTACAATCTCGAAGCCCAGCAAGATGCTTTGCCTAAAATGCTGAAGTATAAAAATGATGGACGTCCACCATGTACAGATGTGCAACATTCAAGACACATGCATACATACATACACACGCATGCACACATGTACACACACCACAGAAACGTGCCTTTCTCTGTCTGTACAAACAAGTCATATTGACATACATTTAACAATTGATACTGAAACATTTGAGTTGCTCTAATAAGGCCACGTGGCGTAAGATATGTTCAGTTTCTTCAATGCATGTTTTAGAATGCATTTCACATTGATGATACGTAAGTCCTAGGTAAAATGTTAAATATGTACTAATTTTTCTATACATGGCCTCCAACCACTCATACTTGAAAGCTCTGCAGTATACTTGATATTGGTTGTTACATAAGCCTCGCTAGGTGGAAACACAAAGCTAGTAATAATATACTGTGTTTGTACTGTAATATGCCCTATGAAATAGACTCCGCTGTTATCGACAGGCATCCTGCAAAGCTACTCTCTTATGTCAATGTGCTACAGCCAAGGCGTGTCTAGTTGAAGGTTCTATTATCGTAGTGATGGCTCCCCGCTCACAATGAAGGCTCCCCTCTCGCAATGAAGGCTCCCTCTCCACCACAGCAATGGCACTCCTCTCCTGTCTCCGCCAGGTCTCACTTTCTAATCGGTCTACAAAACAATGTTCAATCAGTCATATTAATGACGTTTTCTGAGATCAAGACCTTTGTTGCTTTCTAACATCATCCCTCCATCTCTGCCAAAGAATAATTCATATGAAACATATATGTGCTTCAAATAGAGGAATGATTGCCATAACCTGCCACAACAAGGTACATCTTCCCAAGAAAGGAAGTGAACTTTGAACTTTGCCCCAGACTTCTCAGTTGCACTATTAACATTTGACTTAGTTATCTAACTTACATCCAAGCAAGACAGTTATAACAGTAATTGCACAAGTTACATTAAGCAAATGTTTTTTAACATAATACTGTATTCGTGATATTTTACACATATTAACTAAATGTAACCCTAACACATTGAAAAAACATAGTGTATTTGTAAATTGATAAGCTGTGCAGAATTAGTCATTTGATGATGTAAGCAAACAAGCTGTGTATTTACAAAGTTTGACGTGATTAGAATTACTCTCCCTAAAGATAAATACAACAGTCATCTGGCTGCATAGAAATAGCTTCAGATGTGTTAGAAGAATGGAAGAACGCTGTTTTCAAATAATGCTTTCGTTGGGTGCATATACCTGAGTTGAGTAATTATAAAATCCAGTGCTTTTTTGCAGGCCTCCATTACAAAATCCAGACTAGTGCTGAGCCATACAAAACACACACTTCTAGGTTTAATTATACCACAATTATACAACTCGCAAACAATTTATGAAACAAACTAATGGCCGGTGTTCAAAACCACCATTACAGCATTTCGATATTCTAAAAATTGTACCCACAATGCATTATCTGGAGGTGAATTGTCTGCAAGTGAATTTGGCATTATAGGTGTCTGCCATTTTTTTCTGAAAACTGAGAACTCTACTTCTGTATGCCTTTAAACAAAATCCTTGACTATTAACTAAAAAAATCCCACGCTATTGAATGATTTCTATGCCCATATGAACCCTGATTAACTGTAAAATAATATGAACTTGTTTGCAGTGAGTGGCTAATGTTAGGTGAGACTATGGCACTAGTGCACAGACGTGGGGTGAACTCAGACAATGCAGCAAAAAATGAAACCTACAACCGGGTCCATGGAAACGCGGTGTCACTGCAAGAGAAAGTTGAAGTTCATGTATCATGTGTGCCTGTAAGAAGTTACCTATCCAAATTGACTGCTTACATTTTGTCCTGGTGGCAGTTGATATTTACCACTTTGTGTCCACTAATGTGCCACTGTAACACTGGCTAATGAGTTTTCATAAGAATTTTAATGTGTCCCAACGTCATTAATTTATTAATATAACAGTTGACTTTTTTTAACACAGGACCCAGGTGTATGACTTTTAACACTGTACAATTTGTTGACATCTGCATACACTTTGTTGACATGTGTGTAAATTCTGTTGACAAGGATGTACAGTGCACAGCACTGGTGAATAATGTTCCACACTAGTGTATAATTTGACACTGATGTAAATTTGTTGACACTGGTGTACAATTACAGTATAGGACCCTGGTGGACTCGTGGCAAATGACATATGTATAGTCTGTTACATTTTAGACATCTAAATGTTTGCTCTTGATGATACGTTTCATATGCGTCACCATACAATCACCTGTTTTTCTTCTACAGTGTACTCAGTTTTCAACTTGTCTGGTGCCTGTACATGTACATACATAATTACAACATCGGCGTTCACTGGATACAGTGGCATGGGATTTTTTAAGAAGGACAGCCATCATCTAAGAAGTCACAGTGTTGGGATACACGCCGCAGTGGGCCAGTGGGAAGACGGCTATTTACCTGGGTGAGCTGGGGCTATTGGAAGAACTCTTCCTCTTTAGTTTAGTTCTAGCAAGAACCTAGTGGAAAAGAACAAAATGCACGCGTAAAACAAAAGCGCTCCGAAGCACACAGTCAACATGTGCACACACGACGTGTGCATGCACATGTGAATAGAAAGACCACGAGAGAGAGAGAGAGAGAGTGAAGCGAAAACACACGCCGTCATGCATGCATGCATGCGTACAGAACATGCACACTGATGCATGCATCAAGAGGATGAAGACAGAAAGACGCCCAAATGGGCAGATGGCACACACGATTAACCTTACCCAGGCGTGTGCACCGTGCACACTCACTCATGTAGAAATGCACAGCGCACACTCGCACACACATGCACGTTGACACATACAATACCATGTACAGAACGGAACATGCCAATGCACGCAGGATACATAATAAAATGAAAGTGAAAATGCATGCATATGCATAAAATATACACACTCAAACATGCCGAGTTTGTATATCCATGCATACATGCAAAGAGAGTACTCACAAAGTCCCACATGGAAACACAGAATAGTGTGTGAGTGTGTAACACACACAAACGCATAGATACATTGCACCGTCATGTGAGCACACTCATGCATACATGAAATACATGCAGAGACTATATATTCATCATGCATGCTTAGGAAACACCCGTTGTCACATGTAGAAATACAGGGTGTTTCTGGCAGGAGATAAACCTGAAAAATAATGCTAGCTGCAGGGAGGGGTTGCTTCTAACAAGTCTAGTCGTGCATACAGGGTGCACTATGACGTCAGAGTGCAGTGACTGACGTCTATAGTGCCTGTGGTGGTGTAGCTGGTACTGGGTGCAACGATCTAGGCCACACGCAGGCATACGTCACACAAGCTGGCATGTGCACTAGCACCATGCACTAAGCACTATGTAGCCTGTACTTACGGGAGAGCCGGCCTTGAAGTTGACATGAGCATACAGTAAGACACCGATGTCTCTGTGGCCTGCCTCCATGGCGATTGACAGTGCTGTACTGCCGTCCTGCAACACCCAACTATAGGTCACACCAGGCAAGTCACGCTGAAGCTTCATTCAGGTGCATACACCAAAAAGTTGCCCTTTAAATGCCACGACAAATTATGAAAATATAACTCACATATATATATATATATATATAAATGTAAGTTGTTATCTCTCAAATTGTCTCGTCACCTTAGTTGACAGTTCTAATACTTTGAAATCTGATCTCGCTAACAAAGTTAGCTAATGTCCCCATGCATTTTTTCTTCTTCCTAAACACATTATTTCTTGCAATTTACAAATAACCTATATATACCTACAAACACACACATATATATATATATACATAGGTTATTTGTAAATTGCAAGAAATAATGTGTTTAGGAGGAAGAAAAAAATGCATGGGGACATTAGTTAACTTTTTAGCGAGGTCAGGCTTCAAAGGATTAGAACTGTCAATTAAGGTGACTAGACAATTTGACAGATAACAACTTACATTATAATTTCTGCAATGTAATGTGCCAATAGTAGCATAAATGACCACGTTGGGTTTTCTTTACCCAAGTCTGTGCAACATTTGCTAAACATTTCATAGATCAGCCTTCAGAAATACATAATCTTAGTAACTTTATGAATTACTACACAAATTAATATTTAAGTCCAACGATCTCAGTAAGACGTAAACACTGACGAACATAGTCATATTCAGGATAAACATGTATAACTACAATATATGATGAGAATAATATAAGAGACGTACGTTGTCGGTGAGAGTGGGGTCTATGTCGGGGTGGGCCAGCAGTAGTTTCACGATCTCCGTGTGTCCGTGTTCACTCGCACACATCAGTGCGGTCGAGCCGTCCTCGTCTCTCATGTTCACATCGGCCCCCGCCTCCATCAACATACGCACCATGTCCAGTCGACCGTGACTGACCGCCAGCATCAGGGCTGTCTGACCGGCCTGTAACCATGACAACCGGGGTGAGTTCACATGTGAAATGAGAGGGTGCTTAAAGTGTGTACATATATATATATATGTATATATATATATACACATATATATATATACTGTATTATATATATTTGATATTGGAAAACTGCATATTTAAATATATATATATATATTTAAATATGCAGTTTTCCAATATCATATATATATATATATTTATACATATATACATATATATATATATATATATATATATATATATATATATATATATATATATATATATATATATATAATTGATATTAGAAAACTGCACATTTGGAAAATGGTTGGACTAAAGATAAATATTTCTTTGTCATCTTTTCTTCTAGGGCCTCATGTTTTGAAAAGTCATACTGCACATGTTGTTAAGTTTTTACTGATTGTAAGAGTCTTTTTGACGAAATGGTGGAGTTGACTGCCTACGTTTCAAGCACCTATGATTGCATTCTTTAGTCTTGAAGACAGGCAGGCAGACAGGTCTTTTACTACGCCCTAAGACACAATCTCAGCCACAAGTAGATTAATTAAATCCCACAACAAAATCCCTGAAGAATGTTGTTGACAGAAAGAAAGGCAGCTACCTTCATCTTGCCAGAGTTGATACCACCACATGCCTGGTGCTGTCTTTCACCTTATCATTGACCCACCTGGAGTGCTCTGGCGTTGACATCGCCGGTCTCAAACAGCTTCTTCACAATGATCCTCTGTGGCTCGTTCTGTATGTGAGCGAGTGAGGCGAGCATGATGGCAGTGTAACCCGCCTTGTTCTCCTTGTTAATATCGCACAGCTGCGAGTCAAGCAGCAGTCCCACGATGTCCATGTTGCCATGGGAAACGGCGTAGTGCAGTGCTGTGTTACCCTGTCACCAAATAAATGCAGTGTTAGTTGAAACAATAAATAATAGAGTAAGGTCGGTGGATTCAACAGGTAGGTAAACATTTCAACACAGGAAGGGTGTTGGAGCCAAATACAATAAACGCTGATTCATGTGATTTTTTAACTGGGCGAAACATCAAAACTGAAATGTAGAGAAAATGTTTTTGACCACGGCTATCAGTCACTCGAAGTTTTGTAACTAATTGGTATATCGCATTTTGTTCTGAAACACACCGTCAATAAAACTGTAAATACGCCACGTAGATAAAACAAATAAACAGATTTATGTGATGATTGGATACGGCAGGTAACTGGCGACAGCTGGCGAGGAGGCTAGAACAGGTCATGTGACGTACACCTACCTCACAAGGGTTCACGGGAGAAACAGATAATGCAACTAAATACAACATGGAAGACTATGACAGGTGGATACATCAAAGAAACACTTTGATACACGTAACAAGACAGCGACACAGCGGCCAAAACAACATGAAGAGATTCACAAATAAATACGTGTGCATGTATACCAGGTAGTCAACATTTTAACATACTTTTAACGTGTTTCAAGCACTCAGAGATGGTCACTTACGTTTGCGTCGGACATGTTGATAATCTGCTGCAGTAGCTCCTTCGAAAATTCGCTGAACCCGGTGAGATAATCCTCGACCTGGTCGCAGTTGGACAGCTTGTGACTGGACACCTTGAACCATTCCTGCTGGATGACGTTCATACTCGAGTTCTGCAAGACGTCACAATACAATACAATACAATACAATACAATACAATACAATACAATACAATACAATACAATACAATACAATACAATACAATAAAACTTTATTGTCCCGGACCGGGAAATTCATTTTGCAGCGTTTGTCATCATAAAAATATAAAATACAGAGTAGAGAAATAAAAATACAAATAAATTCATTATTAAAACAGTACGTAAACATTAATCATAATAAAATACAAGACAAAGCTATAATATAATTTAAAAATTAAAGTTATAATTGTAATTGTGGTCTTCCTTTTACAAATTAAATATAAAAGAAATAAAATACAACATACACACATAACGTCAGAGGTGTTTATCGTCTACAAGTCGTACAGACTTTGGAATGAATGAGTCTCGCTTTCTATTTGTTTTGGATATGATAGTTCTGAACCTTCTGTACGAGGGCAGATGGATGTACTCGTTATATGGAATGTGTGTGCTGTCATTAATTATTTTATACCTGCTTTTCGTACCAAGCAGTGACAAAGGATTGTTTGACGTCACGTTACACACGGCCACGAGGAGGGGAGAGGATTGTATGTGTGAGTGAGGAGGTTGACCGAGGGTCACTGAGCTGAGGGAGTCTCAGAGGACGAGGAGCTGAGTTAGTAGAGTCGGTCACAATGTCAGTGTGTGGTGACAGGACCAAGATAACTTAGAAAGCCAATGAATGGTCATAATGCTGGAGTCGTGATGTTAATGGATTTATATATAATTCTGGTGGTGCCTTGATACTGGTGGGGTCATAATGCCGGTGGAGTCATATCACTGGTGGGGTCATAATGTGGGTGGAGTCATATCACTAGTGGGGTCGTAATGTTGGTGGAGTCATATCACCAGTGGGGTCGTAATGCAGGTGGAGTCATATCACCGGTGGGGTCGTAATGCCGGTGGAGTCATATCGCCGGTGGGGTTGTAATGCTGGTGGAGTCATATCACTGATGGGAGTCATAATGCTGGTGGAGTCATATCATCGGTGGGGTCATAATGCGGGTGGAGTCATATCACTGGTGGGGTCATAATGCCGGTAGAGTCATATCACCGGTGGGGTCATAATGCTGGTGGAGTCATATCACTGGTGGGGTCATAATGCTGGTGGAATCATATCAATGGTGGGGTCATAATGCTGAAAAGGTCATATATATATATATATATATATATATATATATATATATATTGTTAGTGTCGATTTCTAAGGACAAGGGATATATGTAAGATCTGATGTTAAGGACCCAGCCCAAAGGTACAGTGTACAAGTCTACCTAGATATGACAACAGTACTGTTAGGTATTTACAATGACTGCAAGTTGTAAAGATGAGGTAAGTAAGGTTCCATAAATGTGGAAACATGACATTCATGTGCACTTACCAATTCCTTGGTGGTGATCTGTGTGGAGTCCTGTAGCCACTGGGCATACACCGTGCACGCCCCAGCCAACTCCTCCTCCAACTCAAACCTGCAACATACATCATTCACCTAACAACTCCATAGACCTAAACCTACAATACACACGATCCACCTAACCTCTTCTCAGACTTAAACCAATGCTAATTCCAGTCACTCATACATTTAGTTAAAATAGATATATGTGGATTTCCAATAACATGCTAACTAACATAGTTTAGTTGAACGCTACATATGTAACAAATATTTATCTCATCTGATTATGTGGCGAAGGGTGCTTTTTCTGATTACCTGGACTATCACAACTGAAATATACCTCCCTAATAGTTTGATCACCTGTGCAAGAATCAATTTACTACATAAATTTTTTATCACGACAAAGATTTAGATCTATCATATTTAAACTGCAATTATTCAATACTAACTGCACTCCGTTTTGGGCAGTACGTATTGCATCGGTGCGAATCAAAAACAACAAATAAAAAAGGATGCTCAGCAGAAGAAACCCAAGTAGTTACTGACGTCTCCCTGATGTTCTGGTCATACATCGCTGCTCCCGGTGCTCCGCCAGCGATCACTTCGTCGTCCGTACACGAGTACTCAATCTTGCCGAGTTGACCATCATAGGACGCCTCATCATAGCTCACAGACGACTGGCTCCCACCACTTGCTGACTCCTCCTCCTCCTCCTCCTCCTCCTCTTCCAGCTCCTCCTCAGATGTTGATGCATCCCTGGTGTGACATACACCATTTATGTCAAACACAGACATGTCATTAAGCTTTAGTACAGCATCACATTTTTACCAGGTCAAAACTGTTCTGGTAAATATATATGCATCGACGCACGCACACGCACGCACGCACACAGACATGTAAGCAAACACATATATGCACAAATGAGTACAAAAAATTCTTACGTTTCACGTAGCTTTATGTAGAGACCCGTCCACCTGTCATTTGGTTGGGTAAAAACCGTTGTGGACGGGTACAAATATGGATGGACGGGTATAAAAAAGGTCTTCCAAAACCATAGATATTGTCAGTTATGCATGCTTCAAAAGTGAGTGTAAATGGTGTCACATGTGTGTTAGTTGTCTGCTTTAGGTCATCAGACAAATTTAAAGTTTGTAAACTGGCTTAACAGTTAACATCCATGTAGCCCATGGGCAAACATGTGTGACTGGCAATAATTTGGTCCTGCATAAGCCCTGGGCTTTCATCTCGAATTTCCACACACCGATCTAAAACTAAACTCAGCCAAGAAATACTGAATCCACTATGATATGTTACATGCTGAATTACTGCCAAAATTCACCTCGCCTACTTCGGAGACGTTTCAGAAGAACAGCAGACTTAGCACAAGTGCCGTAGGACATCAAAACATATGGAAAAATGTACATGTGGTCCTGAGAAGGAGGCATGAGAACTGACAGATGTCAACATTTGATACTACGAAGGCTGGCGTGACAGAGATTCAAGAGGAAGCTAAAGTGTCCAAAGTTTCAGAGGAGATGCCCCACTGTGTGTGTGTGTGTGTGTGTGTGTGCGTGCGTGCGTGCGTGCGTGCGTGCGTGCGTGCGTGTGTAATGTATGACACCACTCACCCTCCTTGCACGTCCTCGGAGAAACTGATCTCCTTCTTTGAGCCGTCCTTCATCATCTCTGCTGTGGTCACTGTACTGATCGTGTGACTCGTCTGCTTCATGATCGACTTGGGTCTGACCGCCGGCTTCACGCTGACGGTGACGCTGCCATCGCTGGCACTAGCACTTGCACTGGCCGCCATCGCCAGGTTGCTGTTGCCGTTCACGTTCGTCTTCTGCACCGCGTCACTGCTTCCCGCACTCTCCGCTTGGGTTTCGGCATTTCTCCCTCGCAGCAAGTCAGGCACTCGCGACGTCATCTTCTCCGCCGACACCAGATTGTCGTTGTCATCGGAGTGGATGGTGACGTTGCTACTGTGCTTGACGGCATTGCCGCCGACGTATGCCGTCTCAGTGTGTCGCACGACACGCATCTGCGTGGCGCCACCTTCAGTTCGCTGGAACTCAGCGCCACCTGGTAGCACAAACGTCTGCGTGGCGCCACCTTCAGTTCGCTGGAACTCAGTGCCACCTGGTAACACAAATGTCTCCTCGACAGTGGTTTCTTGAGGTGTCGAACCCCCATATGACGTCATGACGGTCTTTGTCGTCTTCGTCGTGACACCGGTGCCACGAGGAGACGAGCGTGTCGTGACGACTTGTTGCGTCTGATGTCCATCGATGTCACTGACAGCGTCACTCCACTCGGATGTGTCACCAAACCGGTCCGACATGTACGTCTTCACGGCGCCACTGCTCGACGACTGCTTGGTGTCGACGTCAAAGTCACTGTCTTTGGCGTCGCTGTAACGCGATGATGAATCTTCGCTCATGTCACTGTGTCGACTGATTGTTGAGTGCACACTGGTGCCACTGTGGGTTTGTGTGGCGTCGTCTGTGTCGCCTGATGTCACTATGTCAACCTTGCGAGAGACAACTGGTGAGCTGGATGTCGTGTAGGTCGTCACTACCCTGCGGGTCGACCTCATGCCTTGACCTCCATCTCCAAGCTGTGACCTCTCACTGACAGATTGGCTGTGGCCACCAAGTTGTGACCTCTCAACAGTGCTGCCACCTAGTTGTGACCTTTGACCAAACTGACCACTAGCAGAACCACCAATTTGTGAGCTCTCAAATGACTGGACACTGCTGCTAACTTGTGACCTCTCTGCAGATTGACCAGTGCTGCCATCTAGTTGTGACCTTTGACCAAACTGACCACTGGCAGAACCACTAATTTGTGAGCTCTCAAGTGACTGGACACTGCTGCTAACTTGCGACCCCTCTGCAGATTGACCATTGCTGCCATCTAGTTGTGACCTTTGACCAAACTGGCCACTGGCAGAACCACCAATTTGTGAGCTCTCAAGTGACTGGACACTGCTGCTAACTTGCGACCTCTCTGCAGATTGACCCATGCTGCCACCTAGTTGTGACCTTTGACCATACTGACCATCGGCAGAACCACCAATTTGTGACCTCTCAAGTGACTGGACACTGCTGCTAACCTGCGACCTCTCCACAGATTGACCAGTGCTGCCACCTACCTGTGACCTCTCGACATACTGCCCAGTGCTGCCACCTCCCTGTGACTTTGCAACTGATTGCCCAGTGGCGCCACCCGACTGCGACCGCACGGTCACAGACTGGAAAACGGTGCTGCCACCTTGCTGTGACTTTGCACTAGACGATTTTGCATTTCTGTCGCCGGCGTACGACCCTCCTTGCCCTGGACTGCCACGCAGATACGCCTTCTCGTCGATAGAAGTGACCGTCCTGCCCAATGACCTTTGCACCCTGACCCCAGTTGCAGTGTTCAGGTCGTACGTGTCAACCACGGGTACGTGCTCGGTGAGGCAGGTTTGTGTAGTTTCCTTCGTCACGGTCTCCCTAACCTGGCCGTCGAGTGAGTCGCTGATGGTGTTCACGTTCACCCCGGTCGAGTACATTGTCCTCGCGTCCGTGTTGGAGCTGTTGTGTCTCAGCCGAGCCTTCTCCGTGTTACACGCTCGCTCAATACACAGCGTCTTCACCGTGTTCACCGCCTGGCTGTACTGCTTCACGGCCTGCGTGTTAACGGCACGCTCGCAGGTCACGACCTTCGCCTCGACGACCTTCACCTCGACCTCTGTGTTCACCGCGGAGTCGGTGCAGTTCACCCTGGTGGTGTTCATCGCGACGTTCTTGACCTGCTCGAGGGCCTGGAAGATCGCGACGTCGGTGTTGGTCTGGGCCGTGTTCTGCTGGGAGTGGTCAGTGTTGGTGGACGCCGGGTAACTCTTCACCGGGCTTGTGCAGGTCGACCGGTGCACCAGCAGGGCCGTGGCGGGCGTGTTGGACGCCGTGTCGATCGTCAGCGCCCTGTCGGTGGCGACGGTGCGGTTCTGCATGAGCGGGCGGCTCTCGACGGCGACGGACCGCGTGTGGACAAGCGGGCGCACATCGACGTCGATCGTGTCGCCGCTGCTGCCGATGTCGACCATGTTGTAGCCTGTGTGGTTGACGGCCTTGTCGACGGTCGACGCCGGCTCCGTCTGAATGCTGACGCTGTGGAGATCCTTACGCAGGACTTCATCCAGCATCAACCGCAGCTGCTCGCCCTTGATGTGGATGTGCTTGCTGTGGAACGACGCCAGGTTCATCTGTTGGATAGCGGTCAGCGTGGTGTGGACGCTCGTCCCCCCGATGCCGCCCTCGGCCAGCTCCCAGCTGTCGGTCACGCCCATCTCGCCCACGCCGACGGCGACGTTGCATGTGTTCGGCCGCGCGTCCTCGTACATGTACATGACGCCGACGTCGCGCGTCGCCGCCTTGCACACGATGCCGACGTTGCGCGTGCTCTTCGCCTCGGTGGAGCTGCCAATGATCAGCGTGCGCAACTCCTTCTCGTGCACGTGCGTGCTGCTGCTCGCGTCGTGCACGTTGCCGTCACCGACCCCGATGCTGCGAGTCGGCGGCAGAGGGCGTGGCGGTCGCCCCAGCGAGCGACGCCCGGCCGCGAACATCTGTTCATCAACCGGCTGAGCCTGAGTGCCACCGATGAACATGGTGCGGATCTCGCGCTCGTACTCATTCGACCTCTGCTCCGTGTGTAGCTCGCGCTGGTGGACGCGGACGGTCGCCATGTTTCCGCCGCCATTCACCGCCACTAATGCCATGTCATCGCCGCCGTCGACGGTATCGTCGCTAACACCGATGCTGCGCATGTTCAGCTTGTTGTTCTTCGCCCGCAGCTGCAGCATGAGGAGCCTCTTCTCTTCCTTCAGCACTGAGATCCTCACCTGGAGCACGGGGATGGCCTTGACCTGCTCCTCCAGCTCTCGCATCCGCTGCAGACTCAGCGCCATCTGCTCGCGGATCGCCTGCAGCGACGTCTGCCCCAGTGACGCGTCGAAGCTGTCGTTGCCGCCGCCGCGCTCCGGCAGCAGCGTCGCCATGTTGTCGGCCAGCTGCGTCGACGTCACGTACATCGTCATGTCCCGTGGCTGCGTCAACTGGTCGACGAGCGTCGACGGCGACATCGGACAGCCGGGCAGCTCGCTGTAGTTGGACTGTGAGGACGCGAGGGAGCTAAACGATCCGCTCCGTCGCATCGTCGGGCCGCCGCTCAACTGGATCTCCGCCTCCGTCCGACACACCTGGTCGGTGGCGCCTCGCGAGTGACCGTCAATGTGACCTCGCTCCTCACCGCCATTCCTCATCAGCAGGTCGATCGAGTCAACGGAGAAGTCGATTTCGTCGAGAATATGACTTGTGGCGCCGCCGTCTTCGGCAGAGCTGAACGAGCGATCGGTGGAGTGGACGACGTCGGGTGGTGGCGCCACCTGGCCGTCTCGAATGAGGCCCGACTCCTGCTGCTGGACAAGGACCTCGAGTGACTTGCGCAGTTTCTTCTTGTTGCGGTGGATCTTCTTGAGGTTGCGCAGGTACGAGCCGTTGTTGAGCGCCTCGAGGTAGCGCAGGAAGTCGAGGTCGATGTGGTAGCCGTAGGGGCAGCACGAGCACCGGCCGTCCACAAACGTCATGTGGGACGTGTCCTTCATATCCGGCTCCATCGGGTCGTCTGTCGTCTCTGTCAACACACAGGGTCACGCTGGTTAACACAACACACTTTACTATCACATATCACACGTTACAATATTGTCGCATAGTCGCTATTCAAAATAACATATTGACTGCCCCCTAGCAATTTAATACCACACACCTTCTTGTCTAGTCATCTTGGATATTTCAAACTCTAATGTGGCATCTCGCAATGTTTAGTCATTATATTTCGAAACTTATTTGGTGCACAGCTCTAGTTGTAAACCTAACGTTGTGCACCACAAACTGTTAAACCAGTATTTGTATATTGTTCTAACTATAACAATTTGTATCCCAGAGCTCTAATAAAAACCATACAAACATTGGGAAGAAAACATTGGGTAAACACCTCTACCTTCCTGTGACATATTTATTTTACATATTAGTTGATCTACACCGTATTTAATGAACATCTTCTTACAACATGTGTATGAACACCCTATAGATACATAAACTGACAGCTTATGTAATCATTTTATAAAGTTTATCGTCACTTGTTCTATGACCATCTAATATTTTTTACAGCTACGACATGTCAATGAAGTACCCTTAACACAGTGTCGTATTTATTTGACACCTATCTATGACGTATCTATGTACACAGCAAAGTGTTATTCTGAGAATCCACACATAGAGTGTCTGAATGACGAAACATCCTTGACTTTCATTTAACTCTTTATAAACATTACAGTCTGTCTGTCTGTCTGTCTGTCTGTCTGTCTGTCTGTCTGTCTGTCTGTCTGTCTTTCTGTGTCTGTCCCTAAAGTTGGTACAGGGATGGGTTGCATATCTGAGGTGCAATTTTTTACAATAAGCAAACAGGAGTTTATGCAAGCATGTGATCCATGTGCCACTGAATAACTCCATTTGCATAACTTTTAACTATGCTTCATGACACAACCCGCTGACTGTAAATCTGAGACATTTATAAGCATCAAATGAAACCTTGACAGTTGTTCTGTGAGCATGGCACAGTTGGGAGAAGACAGACAAGTTGGAATGGAAAGCGGCCACCACCATGTCGGTGACAACACAAGCCCACTTTACTGACTGCGGCCTGTCTATTTATTTTGCACAACAAAACAGCTAAACCTCCGACACACCTAAAAATATACCAGACCTCCTCCAAAATAACACTTACAGGTGTTGATCGCCATACTACAGACAGCACCAGCCGTCCTGCCAGCCTCCAGGAGTTGGGTTCACAGGAACCAATCCAACGTAACAACCTGTCACTCCAGAAGAAACTGTTAGAACTGGCCACGAAGAAGGAAATGACTACTTCCTAACACCATTACGGTATAATCAACCTTATGCCAGAGCACCAACTGTGCAAGTCACTGTAAGCTGGGCGGACCAGAGAGAGCAGGAGGGTAACTTGAGAGGAAACAACAACATCCTTCCTGAGTCCTGTCAACAAGTTAACTCAGTCCATCCTCTGAGAACATGGAGAGGACAGGACTCTGCCGACACTAGCGAAGGCACAACTTCAGAGCATCCTTTTACAAATAATTAAATCTGAAAAGCTGGATATGATCGAGACATCATATTAGCTGAATATAAATAAGGTTTTTAATTATATATTTCTGCATTGTTGTGCTCCTTGTGACAGTCAATTGACTTACCGAGGGAGTAAGTAATATTAAATGATATGCAAAGAATTGAGATCCAGGCAAAATTGTTCCAAGAATTTTTTTCTTCAATCATCAAAGGAACTGACTTACTTACTTAGATTGTTTGTCATTGTATATACACATATGTGTGTGAACATGCCTTACACTATCAAATATAAAAGCAAGTCATTTTCGCAATTTTAGAGATATTTTAACAAGATCTGATTAGATAATGTTTTGAGTTTCTCTGTTGATTTTAACAAAACAAAAAACAGTGGAACAAATCAGCAAGTACAGGTTGGCTTAGTGGATATTAAATACGTAAAAAAATTGTGTGTAGGCAGTTTAGAAGACACTCTCGTCTCTCTCTCTCTGTTCTCTCTCTGTTCTCTCTCTGTTCTCTCTCTGTTCTCTCTCTGTTCTCTCTCTGTTCTCTCTCTGTTCTCTCTCTGTTCTCTCTCTGTTCTCTCTCTGTTCTCTCTCTTCTCTCTCTCTCTTCTCTCCCTTTCTCTCTCTCTTCTCTCTCAGCATAACAAACCCAGTGGTTGGCCCCCACTGCACCCAGCCAGCCACGCTTGTGAAAACAGCCCGGAGACAGAAATACCACGCGCTATTATACATCGGCTATAGCAACAGGAACAAAGTAAAAAGTGAGGTTTCTTGATGCATCTCCCCTCTAACTTACACTCCCGGCCATTGCTCCCTGAAGGCAGCGGGTGGGAAACATCCCACTCGGTTCTGTGAAACCCAGAAATGTGAGAACACACACACGCACACGCACACGCACACGCACATGCACATACATGCACCCACACACACACGACTAAAATAGGTAGCACACCATTATGGCTGTCCAACTACACTGGCTTGTGAGGTTGGAGCTTAATTTCTGGGTCCATGGTGCAAGTGGATAAGGATTAATTCCACATGATGCAACTGTGGCAGTGGTTAATCCGACGGCAACTCAAGCCATGGACGGACTTATTTGATAGCTAAGTGACCTGGAGTAGCGAAGATTGACATAAACAGCTCAGGCGGCTAAATGTAGCCAGCTGTAGCGAACTCAGCTGTTATTCCAGGGGCCTGGTTCCATGACCACTTCACTGAGTCTACTATACGTGTATTTATGTACACATTCTTGTGAGGTTGAACAACATACTGGCATCATTATTAAATTACACACACATATTGGCTCCCCATATTTTTATTATTATATATGGCATACTGGTTAACATCTGATATTATATCAATTGACTATACTGGCACTATATATTACTGGTACATGCATCTTTCAAATATGGGCAGGCAGTTTGGATCATATATCTCACAGTTTGTTGTTCCTAGAACAAACATTAACATGGGTATGTGTGTGTTTCTGAGCTGCACTTCCGATAAATAAAAACATGTCTGAAACTATAATACTACTAGCATCCATAAAAAATGTGATTCACATATTTATTAAAAATTACATTTCTAGTCTAAATCCTCTATATTCTAGCTTTATGCACGATAAATTCCATGTGCACACAAACCAGTTTAATTGTACACAATGAAAAGCTTTTTCGCTACTTAAATTTCTTGCCATGCATTTACTTGTCCACTCTAATTTGTACCCGTCCAAAATTTACTTTACCCATCCAAGTGACAGTAGTTGGGTCTTTAGTTGAAGCTACATCTATGATTCATCACTCCTGTGTTTAGCTTTGTTCATCCCTCGTGATGACAACAACTGATATCCATCATGTGACCTGTTGCCTAGCAAAGTAGTACAAATAACAAGTGCCAACCATAAATTAGTGTGTTGAACTGTGTTCGTGCATCCTGTCATATTTCCTTGGTAATTCGGGCTACAAAAAGTGCTTCTTAACAACAACAATTCTAAAGGGACAACTATTTGCAGGGAATGTTTGATTTATGAAATGTCATGCAGCACTAGGAATATAATTCATGAACATATAACACTTACAAACATTGTAGCAAAGGTAATGCTCGACAGAGATCACATGCAAAATATAATTGTAAAGCTATGGATGCAAACTGTGACATATTGGACACATCAATTAAGTCAGCAAACCTTGCAGATTTGGGGTTGAATTATCAGGTGTTATGGGGGCATATGTTTACTGAGGACAAGTAGAGAAGTCAGACACCACCCACCCCACTGTCCACCTGATCTGATCTGAGGGCTGAGACAAGATACCTGAGTCAGTGGGCTGAAGACAGACTGATAGCCTGGCCTGATTAACGCTGCAATTAGCAGCAGATATCACTGACCAGCTGTCAGAGAGATAACAGCATAGGTGTGTGCAGTCAGGCAGTGGCTATCTGTCATTGATCACTACATAGTGGACAAGACATATCTAGTATTATCTACTGAAGCTGCTGCATGTAATAATCTACCATGTCTCATTCTAAGCTTGTATTGAAATTTATTATGCACAATAATGAATTGTTTTCATTGTATTAATATGTATAAATATATATATATATATATATATTTTATTAGATATATATATAGTATATATTATTTTTTAACTTGTACTGAAGAATAAATTAATAATGAAATATTTAATTGCATTAACAAGTATAATTTATTTTACATTAATGAAAAGTTTCTTTATATTTATTTATTTTATTAGTATTCGTTATTATTATTATGTACTTCATATACAACTAGAGGTGAAATATTATTACATAGTATTTAGGCATCCTGGCATTCACTGTTACACTTCTTTATATGCCAAATAAATGTTGATTCAATGGCCTGGGCGGTGAAGGCACAGGTAAATATCCTCTCATTTCCCAGACATTACTCTGAGTGAGTCAGGGTCGCTGGCAGCAAGCCAGGGTGACACATTCCTAGCAGGACAGTCAGTGTTCACACACGCCACACCACACCACACCACACCGCCAACATTGCCGTGGCTCACAGTCACACACTTGGGGTTGTCTGCGGGTTGGGCTCGCCAAAAAACAACCCTTCTCTGTACAGTGTCTTATTGTACTCTTCACTCCGCATTCATGCGTGTGTCCTCTTATATCCATGCATGCACATGAACTCGCATGCACATGTGTGAAGTCACACCACTTGCAGGATAACAACGACAACAGTGACATTGTTTTTGTTAATTATAAGAAAGGGTAAAGAAAAGTCTTATATGATACAGCATCCAGTCCTTAGGAAAAAAATACTATGTTATTCACCACCAGGCATGTTTAACTGGACTGACAACTCTACCTTGATTTTTCTCAGAAGTATTAAGCCATGCTGTAATTACTGCATTATTCGTTCACACACACTGTATGCATCAACACGATTACCCATAACTATCACTGTCTTTGCCAGGTACTTATTTATTCAGCCAACTGACCTGGAGCAATATGGAACGAACAAAATTAACAAAGCTTCGAAACAGCACCAAGAGGATCAGAATCAACATTTTTGACTGAGAATCTGGTGTTCAAAACCTATGCTATTCCACACTTCAGTGCTGTGAAGGTACCACCTTACGGGAGCACTAGTGATACATAGTCCCCGCCCCCTCCTGGTGACTTATCATTCCTGCAGCCAACACAGCTGTACAACACGTCTCTCCTTCATGTTCCTAGCAAGTGCTAATGCGTTCCCGTCAACACACCCACCCACACTTCAACACACCCTCCCACACTGCAGCTGCTACAGAGGCTTGTTGAAGAACCGTTTGTCACTGCAGACACCGTTGTTTTTTAAACTTCAATATTTTATATAAGAATCTGCTTAGAGTTATGGGGTCAGCTGTTGTTTGTTTTTTCTTTACCACAGTGCCTTTTGTGTCTTCTCTAAAACAGTATATATTTTTTAATGGTGACAGGTAATGGTGGTCACTCTGTGTGCATGCAGACCTGCTCAAATTTGTGAGTCACCAAACGAGTATTCATCTTCACAAAGATCAAGGCATCCATAGGTCTGTGTGAATGTGAACAGTTGTATCACCATGTATTCATGCATGTACATGTGTGTGCATTAAATCATGCGCATGCCCACATACATATGAGTCAGCATTCACGCATATGCACATTTCATTCATACACACATACGTGTCTATTTACTTGATCCGGTCCCATGTCACCACTGTACTACTACCTGGTACACGCGATTAATTAGCACACGTGTGTCAACTATATAAACCAATGTCAATGAAACAAGAGCTTCGCCAAACTGGTCAAATCCATGGATACACATCTGACCCGCTCATTGAGCTGAATGAATGCCCTGAGTGCGACACACACTTGCCGTGAACTAACACCCGGCTTAACACTGCATTAGCCTTTACGAACAACCATAACCTAGCCACAATACAATTCCCAATAAACTGTTATGTGTACAGACTTTTTCATCGAGGGCCATGCGACGTGCTTGTAACAAGAGAACCGGTTGCCCGTGCGTGGGAAGCCCAGGACTCCCCATCTCACATAAACTACACTGTCACAGCAGAACAGGTTTGTCTGTGTGGGTGGGTGGGTGCAGTAATATGAATAGACCTTTGTCGGTAGCCCAACAACAAAAACTGGAATGTGCCGGTGTCGGGTTTGGTCTGCCCGTGAAACAGCTGCTAGAAGTTTTGTCAATACCCAGCCATGCGTTTGATTGGCCTAAACAATGACGTCCTATTTGGCTGTGCGGAACCATAAAACGTAAAATGATTACAAGAAACATTATCCCAGTGTGACTATATCTGGTGATATCGACACCAAAACTTCCCACTGAAAACAAACCCTAAGTGTGAATCAACCTGATGTATTTGACACCGGCCTAGTCAACTACATGGAGCCCGGTGGCACATGAGTGACAATTTATTTACCTAAGTTTTCAGCCAAGTAATGAAGCGGTAACTAGATCTACACCCGGGCGAAAGGAGATCCTAATGGATTCACCAACGACATCTCTACACAGTAAACCTGTTGGATCCAGGGTACATAGATGTGGGATTCATGATTGCACTCGTACCCGGACACCACACAGCAGTAGCACTCTAGTTAACAGACAGTTTCCAGGAGTTGCGTTCAAAGAAACCACCTTGTAACCCCATGCTGCCCATGCACCAACAGGACCCCATTCCTTATCATTATTGCCCCGTATGGCGGGAGGAAAAAGGGGGTTTCTGTCTTGTGTCACTTTGATTACCGTATCTGCACGCAAGTGTCTGTCCTGGGTAAACTCAGTGGGGACATGGCTGTGACATCTGCAGCTGTACGTGTCACAGTTGGTCACTTAGCCTGACACTACAGCCGTAAATGGGACATAAAACTTCTGCAACAGAGCCCCAGTCATGTAAAGTAGAACCCATCAGAGATTTCACAGGTGTAGGAACATAACTGCCTGTATGTCTATGTTTTTATTTTAGCTGTCACTGAGTGTCCCATGTCAGTGTCCACACTTCTCTACATGTAGACCATGGTATGTTGCAATGCAACAGCATATGAAGACCTGATGAAGACCATTAGACCATAATTTCTTTTTTTTGCTACAATACAACTACAAGAGCGTGAACATTACATTTGATAATACAAGAGGCTGACACTGATGTCTGAAGACAATAAAGAGAATATGAGTCTAAAGACTTAATATGGGGTCCATATATGACTTGAATTAATACGAAAGAGAAAGAAAACAGACCTGAAGGACCAGTGGCAAGACCAGCCTTTGGGAAACAGAGGAGACCAACAACATATGCACAGATCAAAGAGTAGGTCTTATAATATAAGACAGTGTTTCAAGACAAAGAAGACAGTAGACAGGTTCACCTAAACACCTTGTATAATAAAACCCAGGAAGCTGTAGACATGGAGTGTGTTACAACACAGCAGAAAACAGTGCACAAAGAAAGACCTTCCTACAGTTGACTTGACACTTTGGAGACCAACCTTGCTGTTGGACACGAACTGGTGACTGCTCGATGCCACCGACGCCGCTGAAACCACCGCCGCCACTGATGACATTGACGCCGCCGCCACCGCCGCCGCCGCCACTGTAACCACCGTGGTGTTGAACACGAACTGGTGACTGCTCGATGCCACCCATGCCACTGTAACCACTGTGGTGTTGGACATGAGTTGGTGATTGATCAATGCCACCGATGCCACTGTAACCACTGTGATGCTGGACACGAGCTGGTGATTGCTCAATGCCACTGATGCCACTGTAGCCACTGTGGTGTTGGACATGAGCTGGTGATTGCTCGATGCCACCGTAACCACTGTAAACACCGACGCCACTGATGACATTGACGCCGCCGCCGCCGCCGCCGCCGCCGCCGCCGCCGCTGACGCCGCCATTGACACCGCGCTGCATGTGAGTGACCGTCCGGGTGGTCATGGTCTTGGTGACCATGTGTTGTTGCCGGGGGGAAGAGGATGCCATCTTGGGGGAGACACTGGCTAGTTGACTATGGTGGAGTGGCCAGGTGACGGCCGCAGGTGACACTGGTGACGCAGGTGACACAGGTGACACAGGTGACACAGGTAACGCAGGTGACACAGGTGACTGCAGCCACGTCCCAAGCCAACATCATCTGCAAAAACAACAACAGGTTATTAGATCATGAGAACTATAGTTCAGTGCTGTAGCTGAATTCCACCGTGATGCAACTTGACTTTGCTTCGCCTTAGAACAGCCGGGTGAGGCTTTGTTCAAGTCACTGTTTGTGTAAGTGCACTGTTTGTCTATCTTATTACGTTGGCCCTTACTCAATCTGATCCCACAACTACAACTACTGCTAAATTCCAAAGGTGAATGCATTCAATAATTAGATCTTACATGTTATTATTTATCCATCAATTCCGCACAGTGTGATACGTGCATGAAACAGGCAAAGTTTCCGTTATCCCTAGAAACAAATGTACTAATAAAACTCCTACAATGTGTGTCTCCTCAAGCTACAGAAACAACTGAGCCCAGATTCGTAACAAACCAGACTCATTTAGCACACAATGATGGACTGTTAACACCCAGCGTGTGAATATGCAGCTAATACATACATAACAAAGCCCTGCCAATTAGCCACTAGTCCATCAGACAGTCCATGTGACTCTGCAATGCAAATACACAGGCAGTTTCCTGCAGGGACCCAGCATAATCCTCAGACAAACGCCCATGGCCTTCCTGGGGGAGTGGTTGGCGTGCTGGGCATGTTCTAGCCCAACGCCAGGGCTGTCTACAATCCTGGCTAAGAATATGAATGATGCTTTAGGCACTGCCCACCGCAAAGCACACAGACCATGCAAATATTACATGGTCCACGTATTGTGAAAGGAATTTATTGACCTATAAAACCAGATTCCGGGATGCGAGTGAATGACAATCTTTATAGTTGGATTATCGGTAATGAATGTGTCACTGATAGAGATGTTTCACTGTAACACACCTGTGCAACACATCTGGCGAACTACACACCAAGATGTAGTACTGGTGAACCCCACACCGACATCCCTCTAAAACCCTTTCAGCCATGCCAAATAAGTTTGTTCATTTAAATCAGATAGCATAGCAAACATTATCAGCACGATCTGCCATGTTATCGACTAAGAAGTCAGTAACGGCTACGGATATCTACAATTATAATCTAACATCTATGAGTTTAGGTATGTCGGCAAAGACTGCGCAACAAAATACAGTGTCCTCTGTTTTTTGGATGAGTACGTACAGAAGTCACAGTGTCATAACGACAGTAAGAATTATGTGACTAACGGTCCACTGCTCAACGTATTTACCTGTGTGTAGTCCTAAGTAGTGCTTCCAAGTAAATCACACCCCTTTCTGGCTAACCTGGGACAAACACACAGTGCATTGAGTAGCTTCTGCCTAAGGGATGAACATTTCTTATCACAAATCTGTTGACCTTTGTGATTTACAGCTGCGGAGAAACTGATAAAACTGAATGTACAAGCACATGTATGCACCCTTAAAGTTTAAACACTGATGACACTGTTCACAGTGTCTAAAATAAGACATGTCACACATGATGAATCTTTAAAGTTTAAACATTCACAACACTGCATACAGCGCCTACAATAAGACATGCCACTGTAAGGCGGCTCCTCTAAAACTCAGGTATTTATCGCTGAAGAAGTCTACTGATAGTGATACATTCGTCATTCCCCGACACCTGTCTCGGTCACTCTCACTGACCGGTGCAGCCACTAGACAGTACCTGGCGGAGATGGAATGACCAGTCTATAGAGACTCACACCGCACTGTAGATATATCTTGTCTACCATACTCATTCTGAGTCAGGTGTCATTGCTTCTTACCGAAATGTCTTAGAACTGACTTCAGCTGCTGTTGTTCACTGCAGTTCTATCAGATAGCAAATTCCAATATTCACTGAAACTTTTAAACATTCTCATTGGTGTGGATGGTACTGAACGTTTTCTGACATACAGGTGATGTGATTAACGTTGAATAAAGAGAGAGTTTCTGAGAGGCAAAGGATCATATTATTGATAATTTTTTTGAACTATAGTGAGACATCTGTGTTGTATAAATTCTAAGAAGCATTTAGAATGATAAGAACACTTTTTCTCCACCCACATCCTAGTAAGTTCCAAAGCACTTCTATGAAATGACACAACACATTCTTGAAATTGGTAAGCAAAAACAAGGCATTATTAAATTGTCAAAAGGTGGCGACATAACATAAGGTTTTAATTTAATTAATGCAGCTCTACATTTGTTTCAAAAACAGCATTTAGTAATGCTAACATGATTCCACAGTATTCCAATGAATACAGTAAACTTATATAAACGCCTAAAGGCATGAACCTTGCACCTGGATCTGAATACATGACTTGGACAGTGGGTACACAAACACACACTTGACTCACGTCAACTTTCTATCAATAACTACACTGTCTGAACATGAATCATTACGCTTGCTTAAGCCTTCTGTGGTGAGGAGTTTCGACATAAGAACTCCACATGAACAGGTTCGTCTGACTTGTGCCACACAATGACGCAGAAAGAGACAATACACAGACACACATAAAACATGCCTCAGCTTTTATACCTGCAGCCGCTATTAGACACGAATAACACTGCTCGCAATGTTGTGAAGCAGCACTTGTTCAACAACTAATTGCCAAACGCTGCTTGACATGGCTGTTTGGCAACAAGGCCAAATGACTACACGTCGCGCGTTTTTATTGCAGTTCTCCGAATACAGTGTAACTGAGTATACAAAAACCCCTCTACTGATACATCGTGTTGTCGCATTTTACCCCAAGTGTCACTACTACCAACCCCCCAATAATATCACCCCAAACCCCCTCTGTATGCACCACGTAGGTGTGTAACTGTGGATATATCACACAGAGCACAACTCACACGCCAACTAATGCAAACACCCCCACTTGCTACTGCGGAGACAAGTGTCCAATTGTCGTCTATTGACAATCAGAAAAGTGAAACACTGATGACATATCACAGGTCTGCCCACTGCCCTGATCAATCACCCCGACACAGGCCTCAAGGCTCGCTTTGTACAGGTGTCACTGCACAGGTATGTGTGCCTACATGTGTCTCTACACGTAGCAACTCGTCCTATTCGCCACATCTGCCCACAACTGCGCCAACAGAGAGGTTCACGTTTCCACAACTGTGTCACCGAATTATGTCACCGTCCACAATTGTGTCATTAGCCTGGTTCAATTGTCTGTAGTAGTGTCACCAACATGGTAATATATCTTTCCACAGTTATATCACCAACTTGCTATCTGTTCACAGTCACCCAATATTACAATCTGTTCCATCGGTCCACAGCTTGTAAGGTAAACCAAGAAACCAAAAAGAAATTCTCCCAATTGTGTCACCAATATTCTATCTGTCAACAGTTCTATCATCAGTTTAGTCTGTACATCCAAAACTGTGTCATAATTCTCAAGCTGTCTGTGTTATCAATTATAATAGAAATATACATTATGTCTACCTTTCTGTCACAAGTTTACCTTTCCATCACAAGTTCACCTTTTTGTCATGATATGGTAAGTCTACCTCTATGTCATATGGTAAATCTACCTTTCTGTTACAAGCCAATCTTTCTGTCATAAGACACTTTTCTGACTCTAGTCTACCCTTCTGTCACAAGTCTAAACTCCCGTCACAAGTCTACCTTTTGTCTACTCATAACAGAAAGACACTTTCTGTGACACCACCTGCACACATGACATGACGTCACCCACCTTCCCTTCACCCACAGAAGTCACCAAAGTCACCGAGCTGGTGTCGTCCCGTCCAACTGCAGGGCCAGGCAGTAAACAACCGGCCTGTCACAGCAACAATCACAACCCTCAGAGCTATATATTACACTCAGGCAAACCAAACAAACAGTCAGTGAATCTCCTGCCTTAATGACTGCGACTGACTCCTGAATATGGATGCTCCTGAGGCAAAGGTCAACCGCTTGTCACATTAAGGCAGAACAAACAATGGCTGCAGGACATAGCCACTGTCCCCCAACCGCTGTAGGGGGGTAGGACGCCACATGACAACCACTAGGGGGACCCAGAGGTGTGGCCGGCCGATTAGCGCAGACAATCACGCATTCAGCAGAATCAACCGCACATAAGCAATTAATAATAGCTTCGTTCCGGACAACAAAAGACGTCACGCTGTTAAATGTTCGCATTTAATGCGTCACTGCCGTTCACCAGTTCAAAATGATTAGTGCTGTCTGCTAAATTAATCTGAATCTCTGAAACACTTTGAAATCTTATTCGTTTGTTATTACAA
Source organism: Oasisia sp. SBJ-2009 (assembly GCA_964017155.1). Lineage (NCBI taxonomy): Eukaryota > Metazoa > Annelida > Polychaeta > Sabellida > Siboglinidae > Oasisia > Oasisia sp. SBJ-2009. The sequence goes on along the minus strand of OZ024863.1, from coordinate 47,306,922 downwards.
CATATATTTATGTTACGATTATGAAGATACATTCAGGCACATTGCAGTGTAATGATTATTGCGTTAACCTGGCCTAAACTCCAAGGTTAAAAGTATTTCTTAGAAGAAACACGCCACCATTGTGAAACTGCCCCAAGGCACAACCACATCCTGATTGCCACAGTAATTTCATATAAAATCAATGGATTCGAGGAAGAAGTGGGCAACATGGGGAAGATATGAAAACAGTTTCAATAGATTGTGACCACAAAGGCTACTAGTTCCAAACGCCAACGTCACAAACTGCAACATTAACAAACAAATTCCACGCACTGACATAGAATGATCATCCCTCGGGCTATCTACTGTAAATCACCGCAATATCTCTCTCCGTAATAACCATTACGTTGCCGCCCACAGACATAGTGCCTGGTAATAGACGGCATTCGAGGTGTACGCTACATATTAAACAGTGCTGTAACTTCTAGTAGGTGAAACGAGAGTTGATTTAGGAAAGAGTCTCAGTGATAACTGATATGTTAATATGTGCCACATTTTCAACAGTGACAGAATGCGAGGGCCACTTAACTTGTCATGTTCGCATGTATCGTGACCATCTGTATATGCTTGTTAGCAGTAAGACATAATGAATACTTGCCGTGACACGGTGGTGACGGTTTTAATTAGTACCCTCTGCACCGCGTTTTCAACAATGCACGTTTTCAACAATGCACGCCCAGGGAACACTACAGATAACTTTTTGAGTCGGCGACACAAAATCTGTTTACATCACTTTGATCAGTCAGGTACATCTAGATGCGACAGATACAGATTCAAATTGTCTATATAAAACGTCACGGCTTTAAAATTATTATGAATGCGGTATCTTGATTGGCCGCCCCAACCCCTGCCTGAAAAACCTGGATAATGAAGTGGATATCCTTTGCCCTGTAATACAATGCTTCTAGCAATAAAAAAAAAGATAGCTGCACTTTATTTGCATGTGCCATATTGAGCTACCTAAATAACTATAAGCCATGGTCTGATGACCTGTTTGTAGATAAGCTAGGCCTACCTGTGTACAAGTCTTTGGAATTTTGCTGAGCAGTGTAGATACATCATGTCAACCAAACGTGCCATATCAATGTTTTAGTTTGAAGGCATTAATCCCAATATCACCTGGTTATCTTAAATGTGTTAGCTTTGTAGACAGCCCATTAACTTATCAAACTTGTTTAACCATTGAATCTTTTCACTTTGTAGACAGTAAATATTTGCATAATGATCAAGCTATCAACTGAATGATTATGTTGCAAGTGTTGCCATTTCACAAAATCATTGTAACCTCCAGAATTAAAATGTCAGCCGGATAATTGGAACATTGCTTAGCCTTTAAATCATTTTTGCAAAGCTGAGATTCACTGCAATATTATATGGGGGGCTCCACATCAGGGAGATTCCACCACCAGATCATACTGTGAGGATGTGGGGAGGCTCCTATTTCCCCCAGGGTAGCCTCTTGTGGACTGGGGCCTGGAATTCGGGCTTGAGTGTTCTCACCCTTACTGCCTGAGCAGCCTCTCTAAGCGAAGTGTGCAATTCACCAAGGTGCATTTCTTCCTTATGAATATTCATAGAAACTGATTCATACAGGCACATTTAACATGGATTACAAAACTCAAAACAATCGCTAATGACATGTGTAAAGTTCCTTCATACAAGTATCTTCGTATTCATAAATTTCTCATGACTTGGTATATTAGCTGCTGAAACTTGGAGCAATAGCTTCTGTAGCATCAGCAGCAGCTACTGGAGCTGCTATAATGAATATTCTGGAGCAGCAGCTAGAAGCAGCAACAGCTGCTGTAGCGTAGTGTTATCAACTGCAAAAACAAGGCAAATGAAGAAACATTTCTAAGGGCTGTGACAGGTCAGTCAACATACGGATCACGCACTTAATGACTGAGTCTAAGTTGACAAATAAACACTTCAACTGGCCAGGGAATCAGGTCAAGACACAGCCATGTGGGTCAACTACACCAACCCCAGTTGGACCTATTAGTGCAAGGACATGACACACAACTTGCCGGGGTGACAGGCATAAGTTGTCTGTCTTGTGGGTGACAAACTTGTCTGTCCTGTCAGTCTCCCCGACTCCCTTAAATCAAACAGCGTCATCTCACTTCTGGGTGACAAGGGGTTCCAGAGTGGGAGATATAGGGTGGAGGCGCATAGTTAGATCGTTAATCTTTCCCCCTATAGACTATTAGTTCTACTATTTGTGTGTGTACTATTTATATCTATGGGTGGAGAAGGGAAACATCTAGGAGACTATGGGAAATGTGACCATACTCTGGCAGCAACAGGATTTGGGGTGAGAAAGCCTGAAGGCATCGATGTGATAACAGGTGTGTGAACATCTGGGTCCTTAGAAAGCCCTACTCAAGGCTTACGTAACCACCACAGAATGGGCATTGGGTGGGCATATGAGGGCACAGGGTGGGCGGTGGAGGGCACTGTGTGAGCAGCCAGAGGTCATCTGTCTTCAGCTGTCACCATTACAGAGACCCCACACTGCACAACCATATTTCAAGTCACATACAGGATGTGAAAGGAGAGTGCTTTGTAAAGACAACACCAACATAACAGCCTAGTCACCCCCACCCCACCCCCACCCCACTACTGTCATTACCCACAGGATGGCTGCAATGCTGTAGCTGACCACCCCTTCATAGCCTGAGGGGTCAGTCCTGTGACCACCCATCCTAACAGCTAAACTGACCACAACCCATCATTGACCACAATTAAAATCATGGCAACCTGTCAATCACCAATCGCTGAACCATTGCCAAATAACAAGATAAGTAAGACAGCTGTTTGATATGGGTGGCCTGCATTGCATGCAACTTATTGATACATGCCAGGTAAGTTTGTTATTGAGTTACCCTGGGGTATGTGGCTCTCAGGTGAGGGTATTAACATCAAAGAAAACAAAACTGGGGTAAGCTGTCTGCTAAACTGCTCCTTTCCTCTATCCATCTGGGGAAATGACAATCACATAAGAACAGCTGGCAGCTATCTAACAGGGCACTCACTCTTCATTACACGCATTAATTAGAAGTCAACAGGCTTAACTAATTAATGGTGATCAGCCAGCATTAGGACTTGCCAGCTCTCTGTCAGTGGCCGTTACCTCACTGGGGACTTGCCAAGAGACACCAGACCTCAGATGTAATGTTTGGAATCATTCTACACAATTTGTGTCAAAATTTTACCTGTGGATGTACACACTTTAAATTAAATTGTTGACCAGGTTTGTATAAATAAAACATGTCATGAATTAATGCAGCTATAAAAAAAATCAATTTTATGTACAGAGAAGATGGTAAGTAAAGTGCAAATAAAAAATCTACAATGTTGAAATGGTAATAATTACAAAAAGTTTCAAAAATTTCCAGCAACAAACGTGTAGGTAAGATTATTGTATTTACGGTGATCAAAAAGTATGTTCCACAATTGCTGTTTCAGGCACCAACATGCACAGACTTGTGTTAAATGCCAGTGGTTGTTACTCTATAGCGACATCACCACTAGGCAGTAGGCACTAGGTGTCAATGTCACAACAACTGTGCAGAAAAATACAGAAAAACATGGCCCAAAGAGGCCCTGAGGGCAAAGGCAAGTATTTGAAAATCAGGACACTGTATTTGGTGTGCAATTGCAATTAGGAATAACAAAAGTTCATTTTATTTTATTAATTTAAACAAAACACTGATTTTAGATGCCAGCTTGACAACTGTTTTGACGTTCAGTGGTATCATTAAACGGACATTTCAACTGACACACTTTGCCCAGGTCTGTTACACATCTAGACCACTAGTTGTCAAGGTGCACTGACAATGTATTTACAAGGCCAGCACTGTCCAATCATTCCAGAACAAAGCCAACATGCAAACAGAAAAACTACAGTAACATAATGTGTCCTATCAAGTTACGCTTCCTATTCACCAGGCTTAATAATGATAGATTTATGTGAACGATAAATGACATATACTTTGATTAGTAACATGACCTTCTTTATAATAGTTGATGCCAATATAATATCCATTTGTGTACATACCATGACAGAATGGGCATTGGACATTACCATCTTCTCTGTACACAACTGCCACATACCAGTCAAATACAAGACTAATAGCAGTGGCACATTACAATTCACACATTTGGTTTCCATTCAAGAAACTATGTCAATGTGACAGTGTGAATCAATCAATCATGACACCTTTGACAATCACACTGTGTTCACTTATCCAGGTAACAATCCTTCATAACTGTCATCATTAATATATTGAAACATATGTATCAAGCTTTTGAGGCACCTCGTTCAATAAACTGCAATAAATCAAGCTCCCCCCTCCTCAGGTAAGTATTCATAAAATGATTACCAGTAACAAAAATTCCAAATACACCCTACAACATGCACTCAGCTAATCAATTATCATAAAATTTAAGGTTACATCAGAACACTTTAAAAGCCCCCCAGACATATAATATATGACTTGCACAAGGCTTACATTAAATCACTTCAGGTCATAACCCTACTTCCTGTCTTGTAGATATAATTCACCAAGTAAAACATGCTGATGATTTTTTTTATCTGATGTGAACTTTTTGCTGAACGTTTTCAATTAACCAAAAAAACATTGACGGACATGCCCCTCTCAACATTACATGTTCACTGGAATGTCAACCATGTTCTGGTGTCCCCACATTCATCAGAGGCCTACACAGAGTACACCCTGACTGACTGAAAGATGTGGGTCATCCCTGTGGCTGACTCACTCAGTGACACAGCCAGGGGGCAGCAACCAGGGGGCGGTTTTTCACAAAGATACACACCGTGTAAACAGATGTCACTGTCATTGACAGTGGATCCATCACCAGGCGGTTAGCACCGTTTGAAAGATGTGTTACGTTAATTTTACATCACAAAGAGTGAGTGATGCAGAAAGGAGCTGTCTGGTGAGCTGAGGCCAACCTTAGAACCATACTAGTGTGGCATGTGGGATGTGGACTGTGTGTGTCTTTGAGTCTTGACATGCTTCTGTTTGGCTGTCACTGTCAGTCAGTCTTCGCTTGACTTGCCGTGTTGTATTTCAAGGTTGTCTGATGACAACAGTTCTGTGGGAAGCTTTCTGTCAAATGTGACGTCTGTCAGTGCTGTTGTCATGACTCCAGTTGTCATGTCTGACTGTCTGTCTCTCCAGAGTGGGCGGTGTGTGACTGTCAGTCTGTCTGTAGATGTTCTCCATGTTTGATTGTCAGTCTGTCCATGACTGGTGTCTGTCCGTCCGTCCGTCCGTCCGTCCGTCCGTCCGTCCGTCCGTCCGTCCGTCCGTATGTCAGTCAATGTCATCCAATATGTGTACTATCAATGGCAACAACCTTTGACAGTGCGTGACACTGAGCACATAGCCAAGTAGGGCTACATCCACCTACTGCCTGGCAGTACCAAATCCACAGTAATTGTGACAGATTCTGTCATCACCTCATAAATTAAACCCACATCAGCCAAAAACCTGCAGCTATGACCCTAGCTGCTACTGGATGTGACTCTATCTACCCTATTGGTATAACCCCAGGGTACACAAGTGAACCCAGAGGCCAGTGTCACAACCTCAGTCTGCACCACCATGAGTCTAGTAAACGCTGCTTTGATAGTTGATACTAATGTTTCTGAGAAAGAGAATCAGCAGTGACCAGTGAGAAGGGGACACTAAGTGAGACAGCTGACTGAGACATGAAGTGTGACACAACGGGCCAACTGGGACGTGCATAAACTCAACCACCTAAACCTAATCAGTCAGCACAGATTAAAACCAATGAATACCTCGCCTTGAGCAACTGTCATGCAAACAGGTGACCTCACTGAATGCTTCAGCCAGCCACTGAGGGAGGTAATTAATGCAGACTGACCCAAACATGTCATGTCCTGCCACCACCCTCAACCCCTCAGATATACCCTCCACATTTTCAGAAACGATATCACACTCTTCAGACTAGCAAACCTTACCAACTTATGCAGAAGGTAGTCAGCAATTTTGTATTTACATCATTCTAACTTTTCTAAGTTTTAAAATTAATCCATGCCTTCAAAATATTGGTTTGACAGCAGAAAATAATAAAGTTATATTCATATCTGTGTATACATGACAAAAGTCTACATATAATTCATGCACTATACGTTGACATGAAATGTGTACATAATGTTTACAAACAACAGTAAAAAACTTCAGCAACATTCAGGAAAATGATTGCTGCCACCATTTTTATCTCATATGAACATAACAGCAGCAAATATTGTATGAATCATAAGTTCTCAAAACTACTGAGCTATCAAATACTACAGCTGAGAGACTTCAAGCTGTCCTTGGGTGTACTTTAACCAACACACACAATGTCACCGCTACACGTAGACCTGTCACAGTGTACAAGACTGCCATAGAAGTTTCACAACTTAAATAACTACAATCAACACCCCCACCTCATTACCTAAAGATGGATTACACCCCCACCCCTCCAGACCAGAGCCCTGTCCGAAGCAGTCCCTGTGAACAAATGACACAGCTGAATGTGCACTACTGTACTGCAAAGCTGCACTAAGCACCAGAGTTGCCCTGAGACTGTCCTGTGCAAACTTACTTGTAAAGTGGTCTTGTTGTGTTGTGTGGTCACAGCTCCTGAGTCCTGGCCACTAGCTCCTTTGATCTTAGTTGCCTCTGATGATGTCAGAACTGAGCAGACTCAGAGCCAGTACAGCCCTGTCCAGGTCCAGCTAGTTGGCCAGGGGGAGTTGGAGGCAAGCGCCCTATCCAGTCGGGTCAGCCGAAACTTAGTGAGAGCCACCCACCGCCTACCTGAGAGTTCAACTCAACTCAAGTCTGAGTGTGCCTGCCACCTGGTGTTTGCCGGGACACTTTGGTGATTCAGTGAGGCTCTCTACCAGTGGGCACTGGGGAGCCTCACTGCATGCACATTGCACAAACAAGGTCAACTGTCCTTGTATCAGATCTAATCACCAAGACACTGGGTACACAGTACATTACACACTACACTGTCCAAGTATGTTGTCACTGTGATGCTATCACATGTCATATACAAACTAATTGTGCATTCATTAGAAGGTTGTTATTTTATATGCATAATTGGTGACAACGTATCCTGTAATCTGCCCTTAATGAAAGGTAGGCGGCTGCTAGGTAAACTGCAATAACTCCAACAACCGCCTCACGTGTTCTCTCTGTTGTATGTCTATAAGCAATAAATAACTCTCACATAACTTATTTCACACAACACAATTTAAGGCAAAATTCATGTGCATTTTTGCGCAAACTAAACCAAAGTCGGTCAGTGTACACCAATAATGGGCTAGTTGGAGTCAGTGAATTTATGACTGTATACAAATAATGGTTTAACACGCACAAACCTATGGATTGTTCACAAATCATAACTGTTGACATTTACCTAACCATACGCAAAAGGTTAGGGGTGTCACAGCCTGGAAATTAATGATAAAAATGTGGATGTTTCATTCAGAGATACATTGATTTCTCGTCAACAATTATAAATGACCCCTTGTAAAGCCTACACAAATGCCACCAGTGTGTTCTCATTCCAATGGAACTATCTCATTCCGTGATTTAAACAACAACAGCAGCAAACAATGCACAATGGTTAATTATTCTATTGTTATGTGTAGTACTGCGAGGCCAGGAACTGCCTACAGTCACCGACCAAACTATATCCTGTGGAGATCTCCAAGTCTCAATCTGTTTGTCAGATAGCCACAATGAGGCCTCTTAAAATGTATACACCTTTTGTTAGTTCTGTAGACTGTAAACATGTTTTAGCAGCTATGTAGGATAAAGTAGAGGGGGATCTAAGAAAATGGGCGGGACTATTTGATACACCCCATATTTCTTGAGTTTGAATTGTCAATCGAATTCTAATTGTTTCCGGCATTCTGCAGGGTTTTATTAACTGACAAGTCTGTCAGTATTGTGGTTACAACATTGTGATCTTTACTGAATTAGTCAGATTTTTTCTTTCCATCAACTCCTTCTATCTTTCACTCTTGTTCTCCATTCTCCTCCCACTCTTTTCAGATCTCTCTTAACATCGCATTCTCTGTCCTTCTCACCTCTTTTATCCCTCCACTCTCCAGCCATCTGATCTCTCTGCCAGCTTTTCATCTCCCATTCTTTCCACAAGACTTCAACCTACTCCTCAGAGTTCTCACCAATTTTTTCTTTAAACTTTCCTTCACCCCTGTCTTTCCATCTTAATTTGGTCTCCCTTTGTTCCTTCTACGGTACAACCTTCTTCTGTTTTCTACACTCTCCTTGTCCCATTCTGTCTCAACCAAATACCCTCATTTTCAGGCACTTTTACACTCTATGTTCTCCAAACTCACCCGTCTCATGTTATCGTAAAAGTATGTATAAATATTTAAATCAACAAAAAACACAGGCATGTGTGACAGACACGAATGCCAAAGCAAGGTAAATCAAGTGCCGCAGTCAGAAGCCCCAGGCAGATCTGACCACTTTAAAGCCCCTCACAATAGCCTCATTCATTCCACCCACACACGGCCCAGTTAGTCTTTTGCATGAATGACAGTGATTGAATGCCAATTACCATAAACGTGAGTAAACAGTGATGACGACTGGGTGAACCTCTCGTCTTTGTCCATCTGTTCCTTGTGATAAAGTTTATCAGTGGGAAAAAACGTCCTCCCTGTTTACAAGTTGGCCACGCCATGTCGGCTGTCACGAAGTGTCATTTACCACCCAGGGTACGACTGGGGTTAATTAGTTTGTGAGCTCAAAACCCAAAAAGTGATACAGCTGAGGCACGAGTTGAAATACAGTTGTTTTTTAAATATGTAGGGGATTAACAAGGCCGGGGTGAACAATTGCGTCAGCGCATATAGAGGAGTTTGGCATGTGTTATTCTAAGTTACTGACCTGTTACACTCCAAACACAAACAGGCCTGGTGTAAGCACAGGTGTTTCCCATAGTGGGTGAGGTTCACAGAGATACACCGTGAGTTTATATATGGCATGTGGGGGATGTCTCGCCTCGTGTGATAGAAGGTATCTGCGGTTATAAATATCTTAAATAGGAAATACTTGTTTTTCCAAAGAAACAATAACTGACAAAAATAAATAGCATGATAAATAACACAAAACAAAATCATTATATTTTAAAGATATTTATACCATTTTAAGTGTCGCATTGGGTGATTGAGACGAGAACCTTGAAAGGTTTGAAGAGAGATCTAAGGCATCCACAGATGGGTCTAATGCAAGCTATTTTATTCATATACTGAATAAAATATTCTTGCATTTTTAAATCGAAATAAAATTTGGAAATGAAAAATGTGAAACTGTTAATTTAACTTTAAATAGTAGTGTTGAACTGTCTAGAATCAGTCCTGATGGCAGTTCATCTAGGAACTATACACTGTATGACTACTGTTGATCATGATGACTTTATTACTATCAACACATTTAGAATTAGGTAATAGGTAGGCATCCTATTGGGGAGCAAAGACTTGCGTTTCAATTTGAATCCACGGATGCAAGTAAATATAAATATAATGGTATCATTTATTTGTCAAGTCATTGGAATGTCTAGAGTCAGCTTAATCTGACAGTCGGTGGCATCTGAAAGTTGGTTGCAATTAACAGGATCAGTTTGGTAGGATTCCAGAAACACAACTACTATTCTGAAATTCCCACACCACCCACACAAGTGGACATGGGCATACACTGTATGCCTCAAGGCCCTCACAGTTATTACCTCGTCTACTAGCAGAATGTTTATGTTGGCTGTCCCCAAGCACCTAGGATTCATTGGTGTTTACAGACATGAATGGCCCATGACAGGCACACAGGAGTGAGGTCTCCATCGACCTTCAGTTGGTCAATGTTTGAGGGCATTACATCCATGAACTGGTCAGGCTACATGGCCAGGGGGCAGAGGAGCTGATGTTAAGATCTGCACTGTAACCAGAGAGCCTGTTTGGGGGAGAGACAGGTCACAAGCCTTCTCCCTCACCTGGTTCTGTCAGTCAGCCATCAGATCACGTTTACTCTTGTACCATTGACAAGACGTAATGAGTAATGTGACTGACAGGGCAGTGGGGAGCCCAGAGAGCCCTTGTCTGGCCCCCTTGGAGCTACCTCAACCAGCAGAAATAGCACACAGTGCCATACACTCAAGACAGGACATCAACATGGCTGACGCCACTGAATAGTTTCAAGCACAGAAAACAGGTTACGAATAGTTTTTATTGTCTGGCAGCTTGCATGGAGTTGGTTTGCTCTGTGAACTACCCTATCCAATCTGGAGTGCTCATCATGGATAGTGTTTTGCCAAACAGTCTCTGGCCCAACACTTTTTGGCGCAGTAGGAAAAAAGATATTTTGCCTTACTATAAAAATTAAAAATCCAAGTTTCAAAGTTGTTCATTTTGATATCAAACTAACAAAACGATTCACATTTCAAATACCTGGGTAGTATTCTCTAAAACATCAAAACATAGTTTTATGCAAAAATGTAACATTTATGTCGTACATTGATTCAGTCATACTCAGAAGACATCCATATCATCCACTGAAAGTATTCCAAATTCATGACATTTTGGTAAAGGACACAGCCAATGGACATTTGGGCACGACATTTTGGTAACAGGACTGTTTGGAATAAAAATTATATTTTGTATTGTAATAGGATGTTTTGATAGTAAGATATTTTGGTAACAGGACATTTCAGTAGACATCCACTGAGATTGCAGGATTGTTTAAGAAGATTCATCTGGATCTAGAGAGATCTGGAGTGACAACAGATGGTGGAGAGTGCAGTGAAGCGTAACCTATGTGAGAAGGGAAAAACAGCATCCTGGAACAACAATAGGGAGATTGAAATCTATGCAGAATTCTTAAAATACTTTTTTTTCACAAACCACAATCACACAGACAAAGATTTACTTGTTAACGAAATCTGGACCGGTTTCACATCATGGTTCGATGAGAAGTGCTCACGCTCAAAATTATGAGTCTCTAAACTTAACAGGTCTTGGCTCACATCATTAAATGGAAACTTGAGATGGAAAGCAGATAGCCAACTTAAATTGTGCAAAACATTTTATGATGGTATCAAAGTAACATGTATAGGACCCAATCATGCAGACCAATGCCACACATGGGTACAGATGGAATGCCTAGATAGCAAACTCATAAACAATGGGCTGAGCAGCTGAATACTTTGATGATATCATCATGTGTGGCTATTTCAGTGGAACATTTAATGACAACAACTTATTATAAAATGCATACATATCAAATTTTAATGCAACTGATTGTAAGAGATTTTTACAAGGCTCATGCATTGTAATTAATTGACTGTTACACTGGATGTAACTGTCCATTTTAACTGCATACAACCACAGAGGTGAGAATTCACCTAAGACTGTATCTAAAATAAAAAGATGAGTAACTTGACATAAAATACAATTTACACATCACCATCGCCATCGCCATCGCCCTCACTTTTCACACTTTTAAACTATTTATATAATGCTTAAACCTATCCAGTGACATAATTTTTATTATAAATTATCATAATGACCAGTGATTTGCAATGAGACTACAGTGTACTGGACAGGCAGTACTGGAAGAGTTGAATGAGGTTTACATCCAACTGCCAACAGGACTTCCAATTCAACCCTATCTAGTTGTGTACCATTTGCCAACCGGTCTGGCACTGGGTCTACAATAAAGATGCTGGAAATAATTGAAGGTTGTTTGTTTCCCTCTCAATACAGCCATTATTAATATACAGATACAGGCAACAATGGCTATATCAAATTAGATATACACTGCTACATGTACTTGTTTATACATTATTTAAAACAGATACTGATCTAGGTACTAGCTAGTATATGTCTGTAACGTATCCTGCAATCATTCATGTGCAGAGTATAATCATACAACCACTTACTTACAATTACTAGAAGCACAGAACTGTTTCCACCAAAACTACACGTGGTAATCAAAGTTTCTTAATTACAATGATCATAAAATCATGGCAAGAACAATTTGTTTGTATTATTTGTAGAGCACAATGACTAGAGCTTCGGACTCTCAACAAAGAGAACCCGGTTTCAAATCATGTGCTGTGGCAATCTTGTTTGAAGACTCTACATTGCTCCAGTTCACGCAGGTATATAAATGAGTACCTAGCTACAGAGAGAGGTGGATATGAGCAGCCTTTGCGCATTAACTGCAGCATGGCTAGGTGCTTCCCAGAGAAGTTGAGATGGTGTTTGATTGAAAAGAGATCAGGCAAGTAAAAGTGTAAATCGCTTAGACTGGTCCTGAGAACTGGATACTGGGCTAGATAAGAACTTATCTTTTTATATTTTACTTGACCAGAGTGACACAGAAGACATCATCAAAAGTTGAAAAAACATTTAATGTGCTTCCTAAGATTTATTAATTATCAATTCAGTAACAGCGATGAAGTTATGTTGATCACACAGAACATAAGCAAAAGCTGAGCAATCAAAATTAAAACCAAACAATATGGATGTAGTAAATTATTTACCTCTCAGGAAACTTTTGTTTTCTCCGAATCAATGCATTCAAAGAATATAGACATATTTTACCATATATAGTAAAATGACACATGTATATGAAATATTATTGTGCATGCCTACTTCCAAGTTAAAGGTTTATCTGCATATAGAATCAATCCAAATTACTCCCTTAACCAGAATGTCTTAGTTATGACTACCAGGTATATCTTTCAGCAATATTTTATAGCCTATAACTGCCCAAAGTTTCATAAACGTGACTCTTCTGTATTTTTGAGCCAATAGTTACAATAATTATTCTTATCAGATGCTTAAGAAAATTGGTCATGAACGACGGGGCATCTTTGAAGTGGCCAGAGATATAATTGGCCGCCTGTGGGAGCCATTTACATAACCAGACAGTGTGGCCACACACAATGTCAGCCTGTGGTGATGTATAATCACTGTAAATTCACTGTTGGACACTTGCCATATAGACCGCGTATATAGAGCATTTGCTTTCAGGGCATTTGCATTTCAGGTTACGCTAGACTGCATACAATTACCATATATCTACAGTTTGATCCCAAATCACAGATAGCATGTAACCAGTGGTTTTCTCCTTTCTGCCTGGTACACACAGGTTAGTCTGTCCTTAAACTTTTAACATGTAAGTGCCGACTGCCAGTATTAGTGATTAGATTTATTTATATAATATGTACAGTAATGGCATTGTCAGCGGTAATTTATGAATGAACGACCTTTTATTGAAAAGGAAAACATTAACACGATATTACAATAAAAAATTACATTTTTGTTTACAAAATTGTAATTTACATTGTTTGATGGAATCATCAGTAAGCCAGTAACTAGTTCAATTTCCTTGCAATAAAATTTGGACGAAACTTAATCACTTTACAGATAATAGTATTATCTGATTCAGATGTATTCATGCAATGTTTATGATGCAAATAGCAGCAAGCACATACATGCAGTCACACATACATATGCAGTGGTTTATTTTTAAATTTATGAACTCTCTCATAGGAAAAACAAGAGAAGAAATCATGTGGAAGAATACGTGCATAGAAACAAAAGATATGTCACATACTGGAGTAGGTGGTCCAATCTTACTCTAGGTACATTACATCTAGATCTGTGTCAATGATGTAGATCCTGCAGCGGTTAGATGCTAGATATTACCAACACGCCCCACTTCAATTAAGGCATAAACACAAACAAACTACAGTGTATACCTTCAGGCCAAAACAAGTTCTACATTTAAATGTACTTTGCATCGTAAATGTTTGGATGTTGACCAGTTTTTTAGACTTGACACACATACAAAAAATGTACGTTAAGCAAACTGGCATCTTTTTCCACATTATGACTAAAAGGATAAATTACAAATTTGTTCCCCAATAATACGTGTGAATGCTGATTTCATCAGCATGGTGGAATGTTGCTGTACCGTAGTCAGTACTGGATGTGCCTATGATACGGCTATTATTGGAATAAGGAAAAATAACTGTCCGTGTTAACTTTAAAATGTAGTAAATTTACAAATGTCACGTTGTAATTGTGTTGGGATAGGTCAGCAGAATAATAGTCGATAATTGTGCCTTTGCCATTGGCAACACACAGTACTTACATAATATATGCAAGTCATACTTTTTTATTGTTGGCAACACTGTTTTGTTGGCAATTACACTGTCATTAGTGCCAAATAGTGACCCACATAGAAAAAATATTATGATATATATGGCAGGCATGACTGAAGTGTCTGCATATAGTATGCTTTTATCACTCAATGCACTTTTATTTACTAAAAACATAACAAAGTCATAAAACAATTTAATAGTTGCATTTTTTAAATAACTGCTTATTAAATAAACAAATAGACTGAGTCAACACTATATATACACTACTACAGTCTACACTGATGTCTATAGACGTTGGAAATATGATACTTGTTACTGTTAGACTCTTGACTTGTCTAGACGTAGACTCTAGTCTAGACTAGAGGCATATCTTGTCTCTGTCCTTATAAACTTTTGCTTGTTTTAGTCATTTAGACCAAATTTAGACATAAGTTTTTTATTTGTTATAATCTTATTAGACATCGTTAGCTTGTAAATTAGTAGCGCAAATTATGTTGGAATCTGTAGGCAACAGTAATGTAGATGTTTATTCATAGTAGCACATGTATTAATTGTCTCTGTCTTTATAAACTTTTGCTTGTTTTTGTCATTTAGACCAAAAAATTATAACTTATTTGTTATAATATTATTATACATCGTTAGCTCGTAAATTAGTAGCGTAAATTATGTTGGCATGTGTAGGCAACAGTAATGTAGATGCTTATTCATAGACATAGTGGGCGATTAGTGGCATGTCTTGTCTCTGTCTTTATAAACTTTTGCTTGTTTTAGTCATTTAGACAAAAAATTCTTAACTTTTTTATTTGTTATAATATTATTAGACATCGTCATCGTTAGCTCGTAGTCGTAAATTATTAGCGTAAATTATGGTGGCATCTGTAGGCAACAGTAATGTAGATGCTTATTCATAGTTCTGACGCTTGTGGGCACGGCTGTAAACAGAATCGACCCCGCCTACTATTACATGTGTCAAATTGCATAATGCCGTCCACATCGCAACTACCCCCGCCGCGGTAGTCGATAGAGAAACCGAGCTAGTGCACTTGGTAGGATGCGTTGTTTTAACTTTCATAAGATTGTCGTGTTAAAATAATGATGTCCGAGACCAATAACTTACCATGCGTATATGGGTAGTTGGAGATTTTATCGGAACGAACTTCACCGATAGCGAGAAGACGTCCGGAAGTCCTTTCCTAACATTCAAACATTACAACATCTACCGCCATTGCTGAAGTGCAATGGCTGACGGCCATTGTCAAATGCCCGGATTATGGGATTGCAATGACGTAGGAGCACCTAAAATAAAACTAAAGTTTGTTAAAAGTTTAACTGGGCGCATATTTAAGTTATTAAAAAAATATGTGACTATAAATGTATTTCTATCTAGAAAATATATTAACTGTGACCTGGTGCAGCCTCTCTTAATAATTGCACAGTTTCATTTGTTTACAATAAAAAATGCAAGCTAGATTAGATTTTGTTTTTGACACAAACATATACCTAGATTACCTACCCAAGGAGTGACAACTGACATGCCATAAGCTCTAGAAAAACCTAGTATGTCAAAACTTTTCAATACATAATGATGCCAAATAAGTATCTACATATCATATGTGGGTAGGTAGGCAAGCATTATACTAATATAACGAAAACAATAAATGATCATTAATACATTTTGCATGTAGGACTATGTATAAGGCACGGTACAAACACATTGGGACATCAATTAGATTAATCAACGATACAGGTATTTAGTGAAAGCGAAACCGACGACGATACATGCTCCAGTCGCTGCTAGCAGGTGAAAACAACGATTGCATGAAAAATTTGTGTGGTTGCTGGTCACGTTTGGCAGATAGTCATCCATGGCAGGTATGTCTTAATCAGAAACGATCTGCACCTAGGAAAATGGTCATTCAAGATGGGTGGTCGCTCATGACAGAGGTCGCCCAAGACAGGTTTTACTGTAGAATGAAAATGTTGCATCTAGGATACAAATATCTATAAAACAAATTACATAACCCCAACATACATACTTTTGTAAACACTCCTGAATTAGTTGGTATATTTAAAAAAATTACTTATTATTAGCTCAATTATTGTTACACTCACTACCATGGGCAATACTTACACCATAACCAAACAAAACATGTAAAATATTTTATTCAGTCAATTCAGAAAAGAAGCATGGACAATTGACACAAGAAGTACTGGTGACAACACAGTTCCAATATATACAACTTCTCTTTCTCCTTGACAAACATCAAAGTTGGCAGACAGGGCACAATCAAAATCATGTCGATACAAAATGTTGCACTACAGCAAATTACAATTTTGAAAGGCTTCATTTTATAACCGTATTACTATTATAAAATATGAGATTATAACTGTAGTACTGTTATTAATCGTGCAATTCCTCAATAGCAGCAGCAGCGCATTTTAAGATATGTTTGGTAAGTGCCCATCCGAACTCCTGTATAAAGGTATGTGCCAAAACAATACAATGTAAGAAAGTGATACAGAATTGCTGCTTCCACATCACTCAAGACAGTCGAGTGGCAACCAACGTGTAAACAATGTGCATTTCTGGACATATAATGAATGCTGAGTTGCTATACAACCACAGGATGGGGCCCAAAAGCTTGCCTCTTGTCTACAATCTACCTCTGGAATATAGTATTGATCTCCATAGCGTGCTCGCAAGCAAGGAGTCATTGCGCTGTGCTACAGTACCCCTGGCTGATCATCTCTGCAAACCGTGGAAGTGAGCGAAGTTGCCACTCACTACTGCACCTACCGACCCCAATATAAAGACGGATACACAACTGGTGGAAATTCCAATTTAATGCACATAACATGAGCAGCGTGTGGCTGAAATAACCCAAAATTATATCAGAGGCCGACGACCACATTCCTCGTGAGCAATTTCATTGGCTGAGGTTAACAGATGAGTTTTGCAAAGGGATGCGCCAAAGGGTACTGTAGACTGGTACTGATGTAATCAGCCACAGCGCCCCCTGGTTAATGGAATGAGAATACTCCATAGCTACAATGCCTTCTGTTACTGCAGTGTGCTCACTGATCAACTGAGCAGACATCACAAGAGCACTCTCAATAAGCCCAATTCGTACAGACACATCTCATGAAATAGCTTGACGAGTATATTTCTAAACCAACGCTGGTATTACACAGCACTGTTGGTCAAGTCTTACAAAGCACCATTACAGCAGAGATCAGGATTTCTTTCAAACATAAACAGAGTATATATTTCTTTTTCTGCCAACACAAGATATATTTGATGTGACGTACCATTCAGTCATGTTAATCTACGATTACACTACTGCCAATACGGTTAAGGGTCTCCACCACATGAAACATGTTTGTAAGTAAAATCACATGAACACACATTATGCTGGGTAACATCTGCATATAACCTCATGTCATGTGAGAAAGTAAAAGCCTTCCAGGGTTTAATGACATGGTAATTCTCAGCGATAGCTTGAATGATGTATAAATCATCACATTACCCCGTTAGGTCTTTCAAACATTTGATGTTCGCAGTATATATTTATCCTTCCATACAATTGCTTTAACTTGTTAGTTAATACACCAACTTTGCCACTCTAAGAACATGATAGATTTATGGTGATTTCCTTATGAACAAGTGCAGATATTGACAAAAACAGGTGCGTATCAAGTATAAACTGAGTGTTCAATGGCAGAGAATATCTACCACTCTTCCAATGACCCAGCCACTGTTGCGTGAACAGACATTGACACCAACAAGGTTTACCACACATAATAGCAAACCATCTGAAATAATATTTAAACAGTCCCCGATTACAAAAATAATACATTTACACATGTACCTACATAGAACATGCACACGCAAATGATATATCCCTCTGTCTTGACATCAAACACAGGTGTGTACCAACAGATTTACACCTAACAATATTTACAGTGACACCAGTAATGGGTGTACTGGCATCGGAATGATAACATGGGGTAGGATGGATCACTGCAACTGTATTCATAATTCACAGTGGTGATGACAATTTCACAAATGATACAAAAACGTATGAATTATTGATCTGTGGCTGTCGAAACGTAGCCCAAATTTCCAACAAACAAGAGGGCAAAACCCCAAAATTGATTACACAACTAGCATCCTTTGGTTCTACACTGCAGTCACATACCCATGAACTGCTCTGGAAAGTAGAACGGTAAGTTTGATAGATAAATACTTTTGGGGTAAACAACAACATTCAACGAACATATAATACAGTTTATTATTTACAAATGTACAACTACTCAGCATAATGCTGGATTTAGAAGCTCAATCAAAATCCTCATAAATATCTCATCAGCACAAGTGAAATTTGGATATTAGAAACATTTTCATTTCAAACTTTTCAATGTATGCTACCTGTTCATAGCAGGAATGCAAATTTGAAAGAGATTATATACAGATTTACAAAATGTACTCGTAACTTTTTTTCTTTTCACACATTTTCTTTATCTGCAACCCTGCACGACCAAAGTGGCTTTTGTAAAAACATGTTTTCTGAATCCAAAATTATAACTGAGTAACTCCGAATTAGTGCACCCACTATAGCCAGTGGCAGTGCCAGTAACACTGCATTGATTGGCCAGTGGCCTGTGCGCACTTGTAGAATCCTGAATCAGTCAGTGCACACCCACACATGATACACAAGTAATTTAGTATGCAGTCGTCATCATCAACACACCGACTGCCAACCATGCCTGCCTCTGCATGGCACCCCAACTACATTAACCAGTTCAGTTGTCAGTCAAGGGTGAGTTCAAGTAGCTGTCCACAACCTCCTTGCATGTGCCCGGGCCCCAGTACGTCAGTCGGTCCTGAATGGAAACACATCTGGCATAAATACAACTGAAAATTCCTACGTGTAAAATACAGCTACACTTAACATTTCTTCAGACAAAATTGTTTAAATTGGTGGCATATTTAGCTAGATGATGATGATGTTGCATTTTAGAAAATGTGTCCTTAACTCGTGCCTCTGTATATGTTAACATGAACAAGTAATGGCGTAATTTCAAATATCTTAAATATGCCAGTGTATATAAAAAGAGTACCAGTTCTGTGCCAAATGTTTGATACATATGAATATAATTAATAAGAAAATAAAATTATGTTGATAAACCCTGGAATCAGTGTTGCTTTATTCAAATTTGGTGATGAGGTGTGAATCTGAGCTAAAATGATATGCAGTTTACGGATTCAATACTCTTGAGTGATTGTGTGTATGCATGTACTGACTGTGATGTTGAGAAACAAGATCCATGTAGTCTGTTTACCTGTGGCAGGTAGAGGCAAATGCTGGAAAGCTTGAAGACAATTGCCTTGCTCTTGGAAGTCTGCAACATGTCAACCGTGTGTTCAAAACACTGTCACAGATCACAGAGTGATATGACTGAAAGCTAATCACAACAGGGTAGTTATCAAGTTGTGATGACTGAAGTTCACAGTCCTGACTAAGGACAGTTTTGTGCTTTTGTGTTTATTCATGTAACAAGCACATTTCTGAAAGAAATATACACATTTATTGTAATAAAGTTTATGATAACAACTTACCAGATAAGGCCCTATAAACAGGACAATGAAAATTGGCAAATATGCTTGGCATAGTGACTTATTGGGATAATTGATTTTTGGAGGCGAGTTCACATATAAGTGATATAACCTTTTGGGCTACTATGATGTGGCGAGGTTTTCAGAGGTCCTGTCATGTGTGAGGTTTACCCAATACCTGGGCTTTAGGCAAGACCAAATTATTGCCAGTCACACATGTTTTGGTGGACACATGGATGTTAACTGTTAACCCAATTTACAAACTTAAAAATGTCTCTGATAACCTGAAATAGACTACAAACACACATGTGCCACCATTTACACTTACTTCTAAGGCATTACTGATAATATCTATAGTTTTGGAACACTTCTTTTGCTCCTTCATTTTTTTACCCATCTACCACCCATCCTCCCATTATATCTACCTGTTCACCACGGTTTTTACCCGTCCAAATGACGGGTGGACGGGTCTCTGCATAAAGCTATGCCTAGTGCCAATCTTGCATCCCATCCATTATTAGGCTAACTCGCACCTCCAACAATTCTTAAGATCAATGTTCCACTTCCTGCCATAAGCCCACAAACCTTCAGTGTATATGGACTGACCTTCACCCTCCATTGTGTAATCACACCGACTCAGTAATCAATGCAGAACACCACACAGAATGCGACTCACCTCAAGGTGTTGGCGGTCAACAAATAGGAACATTGTCTCTGCAGGGTTGCTGATGATTAGTCCAGACTTGTCCTTGCATACAAGGAGTCTCATCAGCTGTTTCTCGTAGTCTTCATGGTGGAAGTCAAACTTGGCCTGCCACACACCACCAGGCTAGACTCAGTATTGACAGCTTCACAGAACATACAAACAACCAACACAGTGTAGCAGTGAGACTCGGTCTGCTAGTGGGTAATAACATGTGGAAAAACCATTCATCTATACTTGTTGACCTAGCCTGACCAAATTTACAGTGTGTTAATTAAGTACATGTGAAAAGAAGGGCACTACTCGACATAATACATGATTTGCATGACCATGCAATTCAAAATGCTGATGGGGTAGTTTTATGTTATAGCACAAGGCAAATTGATTCCATGTATGTTTTTACTTATAGTTACCATACATCGGCTTACATTAGGACATTAATTAGAATTCCGAAATAAGGATACAAGATACAAGAAGCTTTATTTAACGTCAGTTTACATGACAATTTGATAACATTAGCTCATCTGAGCTATTTTCCGACAAAGTGCACATACACACTCACCTCAAGCGGCTTGAAGATGCTGTTTTCTTCGCCCTTCCAGCGAGAGAAGAGAAGACACTCCATGCGCTCTATGTCCTTCCTCGGCCACAGGAAGAAGTTCATGTCCGTGGTGCACCCAATCACGTCCTGCACACAGTCAGGTCATCATATATACAACCGAGTGACCTGAGGCAACGTGGATGCAACAAAATTGTGCAACCTTTGAAGCAGTTTTCATTAGATTGAGAATGCAATGTTTTAGTCTAAATTTAGCATAAATCGACGTGCTCAAAATACCAGGTTGTTTCCTGAATGCGATCATTTACCAATGTGAGTGAGTAAAATAACAATTCGCAGATTTGGTTAACTCTAGCATATTAAATTACCTATATTTAGTTACCTTGCGCATTGACTGCCACCTGGGGGCATGTAGCTGCACCACATCTCTCTCCAACAGTTCACGTGAACTCTCATATGAATATGAATCATCCTACAAACACCATCATCACGTGTGACTGGTTTGAAACATATATCAGGCTATAATCAAGATTACTATTTCTAATGGTCGCTAATGTACCCCACCAAAACAGTGATAGTGTTATTTTATTCAATCCATTGATATCATTTTCAATTTTTTGCTTTGTGATAGTGATACACAATATTTACATCTCAAATGGAGCTATCAAAATTAAGAAATAAGTCACATTTAACACACTGACAGTATGGTTTGCTTCATGCTTTAGTAGTGTGTTCTAAATATGTCTTATGGGTGTGATGATGTCAAGATGCTGCCTAGACTTACTGAACCTCTTAGGCAACATACCAGGCTATAGCATATCAACAACATTAATATTTCTCACAATTTTTACTTTAAATAAACAATATTTCACAACACTCACAAAATAAACTGGAAATAATTTCATTTTATCAATAAAAATTAACAAAATGTAATGCTAATGCTGTGACAACAGTATAACTGATGATAAAGTCAGTGACATGAAAATTACTTACTTTGACACCTCTAAGAATGCTTTCCTCATAGTTGTTAGTCATCACTGGAAGAACTTCTGTTATTTCAAATACAGCACATGCCTTCTTCTGAAATTAATTATTGAATGTTTAATATATTAGTAAAATGTATATCATGTCATGAGACTATTGCATTTTGTTTGTTAATAGAATAGTATGTTATTTCCGGAAATGTATATTTCACTTGGTAATGTACATGTAAATAGTAAGTACACAAAAATACATGTTTAAAACACCATGCATATTACTTCCTGCACATCAATGCAGTTTTGGGTTGATACTGAAACTGCTTAAAAACAAAGTTATGTAATTAACGCATTACTTCCTATTTTGTGAATTTGTTATTATAAGATAGACAATTCTGTACAGAACATAATTTATCTAGATGTGCCAGAAAGGTGTAATATCACATGGAACATGGTCACCTACTCTTAAAAAAATCTTTGATATCGTTCCATATTTATACTATTCACAGCCTGTGTACAGAGGCACGAGATATGTAATTACTGGAACGAATGCCGGAACAGATGGAATGAGAAATGATGAAACATCAATCATCGACAATGGCACGAATAGAATTCCATTCCAACCCGTTCCGGCGCTCATTTCATATGTTTCGGCGTGTGTTCCAGCAATCACAAAGCCCTCTGTTTGCATCTATATTAACTTTTTAATACTTTAAACAATCAAAGCGCAACTTTTTCATTCGCTGTTTCTACATATATAAGCTCACCTGGTCTTTAAAGTGAAACACCATGTACATTTTGTATTCAAACTGATCTGCAAGTGCCTCTTTTTTCTTTTTTAATTGCTGCCTCAGACGGATTACGGCTGCATTCTTTCTCGAGGCTGCATCCCCCATTGCGTTTTAATTCAGAAACAACAAATAACATAGGCCATAGCAGACGTCAGGGGTTAGATCAACATGACTACACCCCACATTTCCACGTCCAGTTCCGTTAGCTTATATTCCGTTTACTTATGGTACGGTGGACCGCGGGACATATCAACATGGACGTGGTCACAGACACAGGCATGGTTGGTGAATTCAGAAATATTATTTGTTATTAAAGCCATTCACGTCGTCGTCTTCCGCCACAGTTTAACACATAGCTGCCCATTACGGTGGAAGGTCCTAAGCGATAATATATGATACATGTCTGAGCTGAGGATCGACACCATCCACCACAAATCCCCAAACAAAACACTCAATGTCCTAATTTACTCTTGCGCCCGTTCAGTCGATAATGGAGGGTGAGAGATTAACGTTAGAACGAGATTAAAGAAAAAGTGCAGATATTATTCAAACATATGTTGTTTTATTGGTCTGTTAATATAACATATCACATAGGTACTAAAATAAAATTAATTTCTTGAGGTATAATGTTAAGAGCAAATTCCCGTATCTATGACGACCGAATAAATAGACGTCATCAACAACATGGCGTGTTGGGCTCCAAGACCCACTGTCAAAACAGGTGCCCGCAAACTGTGAACTGTTGCATTGGCAGAATTATTTTGGTCTTGGATTTCACATATGTAAGTGGCACACTATTTGTGATTATTATTACGTGTAGTTGAAATAGTGTCATTAAGCTAAATAAAACCATGTAAATGGCAAGTTGTTAATAATGTATTACTAATTATTTACAATCACTTACGCTATCAGAAACAGATCAGTGCCAGTGGCGTAAACGAGCTTATGGCATGATGCCAGTGACATTGTGCTTTTGCATGCCAGTGCATGAAACTCGGTGACGTCAGTGTCTGAATAGCCAACAGTCTTCAAAGAGCTGGGTAAGGTGGCTTTAGGTCCACATCACATCTGTTTTTTTGTGTTTATGTGAATTACATCAAGGAACACATTGATAATGAAGTTATGATGTTTGCAGACGAAACTAAGATCTGGAGAACCTTGACCGTAATCTGATCATACAGTATTATAGCAAGACATAAATAAATTGTATGACTGTTCTAGACAATGGCTGCTGGATTTCCATGTTGGTAAATGCAAGATAAAACACCGAGCTAGTAATAAGCACATAACCGGTATACCTGGGTAGAGAAAATTAAGGGACAATTCTTGACAAATAGTTGTATGGACATCCAACGATACTATAAAAAATACACCAAATTACTTCACAGGCCTCTTAACAATTATCTCGAATACCTAAAAACTGTCAACACTGAGATGCCAGCGGGACATTTTCTCTGGTGTGTAATGGAAATAGTGTCCTTGGTAATGTGACAGACAATTAAACAAATTTCATCCAGTAAAGTTAAATGAAATTGTTTTCATCAACAGTTACATTAATTGAGCCAAAACAAAACCGATGATCATAGCAATTTCGAATTTTAATCTGTTCTGACGAGGCCCAATTCAAGGCACAACAAGTACACTGTACATTGACATTCATTTTAATGTTTTTGCTTGAAAATATGAAAATAGCAGCCTGCTGCAGTAAACTATTCCATAAACCAACCAGACAATTTATCTACTTGAGTAGTGGTGCATTGACAGGTGTGTGTGTGTGCATATGTGTGTGTGTGCATATGTGTGTGTGTGTGTGTTTGTGTGTGTGTGTGTGTGTGTGTGTGTGTGTGTGTGTGTGTGTGTTGAGTGGGTATATGTGCGTGTGGGCATGCGTGTGTGTGTGTGTGTGTGTGTTTGAGTGGGTATATGTGCGTGTGGGCATGCGTGTGCTTGTGTGTGTGTGTGTGTGTGTGTTTGAGTGGGTATATGTGCGTGTGGGCATGCGTGTGCTTGTGTGTGTTGTGTGTGTGTGTGTGTGTGTGTGTGTGTGTGTGTGTGTTGTACAATGTGTGTGCATGTAATATTATTTTATTATGTTTTTGTCTACAGAGTGCAGCAACCATGAATGGGAAAGAAGATAAAATGAAGAAACGCAAAGGCAAGAGCCGAGTGGGCCCCACCCCTACTGGTGATGGCGATGATTTGCATGAAATGGAGGAAAAGCAACTCCGTAACAACAGGTTTGTAATTTTTTTATCGTACATGGCAGCTATTTATTTTCTAAATGGTTGTGGCTAGATTCTATTTAAATGGCACTTGGATAATGCAAATGTACTAGTATATTTTATGTTTCCTGCTAATGTTAAAGGGGCACTGTATGGGATTGAACCTTCCAGGCGAAACGGCAAAATTTGGCCGACCCGCGAGGAGGCAGCACCATCAGTACCTAAAAATATCTTGTTAACGTTGACAATGTTGCGCAGCCGAGCGGTGGACACAACTGCGACAACTGACAAGACAAGCGTGCCACGTGATAACTGTTGTTGCTATTTTTAACTCATGGGTTTTAAAAGTGATCCTGGACAGTGCAGTTGTGGAAACATCTGTAATAGATTGGAAAAGAGAGGCGCGTGTCCATGTTTGATTCAAACGTCAACAAGATATGTTTAGGTACCGACAGTGCTGCCTCCTTGCGGGTCGGCCAAATTTTGCCCTTACGAGTGGAAGGTTCAATCCCATACAGTGCCTCTTTAAAGGTCAATCTTTGGGAACATATCTGTTAGTATTTCTATTTTTGATCAGTGAGATGTGAACTTGTGACCTATGTGCACATATGTGTTTGAGGAAATGTTGTTATGTACATATAATTTCTGATATTTCAGGAGCACGGCCAAGAAGTTTCGGATGGATGGCATGGATAAAAACAAGCTCAATGTTATTAGTAACATCAAGGCTGGCACAGCACATTGGCGCAAATATGTCACCTCAAAGAGGAAGACTACGGCCCAAGGTAACTTGTAGTTGTATACCAGCAGTAGTTTTATTTGATATTGTTTCAGATTTCCCTTATTTGGCCAGAGCTGGCTAAATTCAAGGTGGAACTAATATTTTGATCACATTCTACTGGCTGGTGTGTACATAGTGTTATTTACACAATGAAAATATGAAATGTGCTCTAATCATGTTTAATTTTATTTTCTAAAAAAATCATATACACAGTTTACATAGAATTATATCTATGATACATATTTTCCAAATTTACAATAAATAACTTGTAATTCTTCACTAAGATATAACAAATGAATACATAATATTTTAGTAAATGTTGAGTCATTTCTACAATTACACACAGTGTCTAGAATGATATGGAAAAAAATTACATCTCACTTATCTAAAACTGAAGTTTGCATTAGTAACACATCTGATTATAGTGATGAAGATTACTGATCAAAACAAACGTTTATCAGGTGAGCTGATCAAAACTGTCATATACCATGCATCGATGATTTACGAGGTAGTTATCAGTATTAGTTATTTTGTTACAAAAGCAGCTTCTTAAAATTCCCGTCAGTCTTTTCTCATGTACACATGTAAGCAGTCTAAGCACTGCTTTCTCGGCATTAGTAATAATTTCATATGCCATGCAATAATGTATTCAGTTCCACTTGGACTACAGCATATTGCCATGTTGACAGCAGTTTTGGTTTTGCTTTCACATTTGTTTCTAGGTGAATTTCAATTTCATTGCAGGCTGCACTCTCAAGCTTTTATTGTAAATAGGATTTTAGTGCTGTGTAAATTTCTGTTCTCAACTTCTCATTTGATCAGGATACTTTCAGGTGATGGTACTCAGTTGAGTAACTGTTTGTATTTCTGACCATAATCTAGTGACTATGAACATCATATCATTGGCATAGCCTCTCTACAACACATTGACTTTCAAAGTGTTACAACATTTGATGATTATCTTATGTTTTATTTTTAATATTTGAATATTGACATATAAATACAATTATATATGTATACATTTGTTTGTAAGGTTTGTGTATATGTTTTTCTTTCTTCCTTTACTTCTTTAAACTGGCTGCAGCTGTGAACTTTGATCTTCTGGTGTCAAGATTCTTCCGAGGTTTCTTCCCTTCATCTCTTCACTGCTTGTTCTGTAGCATGTTACTGTCAATCTGGGATCATCGTATATATACTTCAGGGCAAAACATGATATGTCAAGTTTTGAGACAAAGTCATGCATTTGATCCTCAAAGTTGGCACGTTTCAGAAACAACTGCTAAAATTGAATATATTAATATTAATATTATACAGAGTGTATATATATATATATATATATATATATATATATATATATATATATATATATATATATTCATTTGATTAATAATCCAATATAAAAAAGAATGCTAGAACAGTCTGTAATGCTTTTTATGTAAATTAATATATTAAATAATTTTGTTATCAAAATGCTATCTATTTAATTATTTATACATCATGCCGCCACTACATATAGCTAGGCAGTGCTTATTAGTTGAAAATAGATATATCACATTTTGGTTAAAAAAACTGAATCAATTAGTTTTCTGTATATGCTATTTAATGGAGATTTGTCTTTTTTTAAATAAATTAAATAGTATCCTAGCTCAACACATCTATAAACAATTAAACAACACTAACCTGGTAGTTGGAATATCCAAAATGATGTTTATCAAGTTTTGCCCTGAAACCCTTTATTTTTTCAGGCCTGAAAAAAGAAAGGGTTTCAGATTTTGTCTTAATGTGGTGCTGTATTTTTTCATTAGATCACCAGACTTTCCAGTAAGAGAATTGACTGATGAAGGAGACTAAAATGATTAATAATTATTGTAGAGAACGAAATTCTGAGATGATGTATGCTGTCAGTCTTTCCTTTGTTGCAATTCATATTAACATGTTTTTATGTGGAATCTTGAATAATGGTATGATATATATATATATATATATATATATATATATATATATATATATATATATATATATATATATATATATATATATATATATATATATATATATATATATATATATATATATATATATATATATATATATATATATATATATATATATATATATATATTCATCATATGTCACGGCATGCAATCACCTAGCTACTCTTTGAAGTCATGTTCTAGTCACCATTAAAATTCATCAATAAACATGTATTAATGGTGTGAACAGAATGATGTGCAGTTTGTCTGCTGATTATTCCAACAAAAATATCCTCATATCAGTCAAGTTCTCTATCAACCCTAGAGTAACAGAGAGCTGTTGATCACTCTCAACTTGCCCCTTCCAGGAGGAGACTCCGGGTTTGACCGTCGTAAGACAGGTGGGATTGGCCTGATGTTTGACGTGGAAGATGTTGACGTGTGTGATGCCAGTATGACGAGTACACAGAAGCACATCGTGGTGGCACACAACCGTAACCTCATCGAGTACTTTGCCCGCCTCGCCAAGTCGAGTGACGACACCGACAGCATCAACCTGGAGTATGTGGAGACTGTCCTGAAGAATGGCGCGGACATCGACTGCGCGGATAAATACGGGCAGACTATCTTCCACGAGGTGAGCTCAGAACTAGAGACAACATCCTCGAGGGTTCTGATAGTGAGGTTTCCTCAATACAGTCTAAAAGATTCGAGGATCTTGCAATCAAATTTTGCTTCACAATCACCCTTGTAATGCAGCAACCTCTCAGTTAAGATCAGAGTAGTTATAAATAAACTATTTATGTAATAATAAAGTGTATGGAACCTTGTCTCGGTAATACAGTCTCCGTGCCATTCAGGTTACTTCTGCCCAGTCACAATGGTGACCTTATTACTAAAGTGACCTTAATAGTGTGGTGACCTAAATAATGAGGTGACCTTAATCATGAGGTTACCTTAATAGTGAGGCAACGTTAATCATGCAGCACTTGACTTGCGAGGGAACCTTAATCATGAGGTGACCTTAATCATGAGGGGACCTTAATCATGAGGTGACCTAAATAATGAAGTGACCTTAACCATGATGTGACCTTAATCATGAGGTGACCTTAATCAGGAGGTGATCTTAATCGGGAGGTGGCCTTAATCGGGAGGTGACCTTAATCGGGAGGTTCCTGTGTATGTATGTGCTATATGTAAATGTGCTGCGGCTCTCTCGTCTGCAGGCTGCTCGCACCTGGCACTTGGATGTGGCCAGGTTTCTCCTGGAGCACAAGGCAAAGTTGGATCAGCCGGACAACTTCGGCCGCACACCGCTTCACATAGCAGCCGCTGTCGACTACCCGGAAATGGTCAAGTTCCTGATCGCCAATGGAGGTCAGCCTTGTCAAAGTGAAAAGGAGATCCCATGAAAGTTGAAACATGCACGTCTCCTGGAAATTATTAGATATAGTTGTTTCAAACGGAGCTGTTGTGGGTCTTTTATCTGTCTCAGAAGTCCAGGGTAGGTTGCGTCAAATCATAGTTGATGTCATATCTGTGCCATCTCCAACACACATCTGCACTCCCATGGATGTACATCCCCGATGTTGAAAGCCATGTGTCTACACCAGATATACTACATCTGCTTCAGTGTTTGTACTTCGAGCATTGGGGTGCCAGGCGGATGTGCTAACCACTACACTATAGCACTCTGTTCACTAACTATTTACTCTTTCTCCTTGTCCAGCCGTCTTTAAACAACTACTCACTATCTTCACCACGAAACACAATATTCAACACTGTCTATAGCCAGGTACTCATTACACAGCTGAGTGATCTGCAGCAGTGTACAGTGAATGAATTTGCCCAAAGTTCAACACGATAGCACCAAATTAGAACATGGCTTACCTCGACTAACTGTCTGACATTCTAGCCTGTCCCCTTCACTCATAAAAGTGTCAGACATATTAAAAAACTACTGCGTTATTTTTCAGCGAATAAAGAAGCACGCACTAAGGGTGAGCTGCAAACGCCAGTGCA
This sequence comes from Oasisia sp. SBJ-2009, assembly GCA_964017155.1. Taxonomy (NCBI): domain Eukaryota; kingdom Metazoa; phylum Annelida; class Polychaeta; order Sabellida; family Siboglinidae; genus Oasisia; species Oasisia sp. SBJ-2009. The sequence goes on along the minus strand of OZ024863.1, from coordinate 47,276,997 downwards.
TTTTGCTGCCAGAAACGACGCGTGTTCGTCGCTGAAGGCACTGATTAAGTGCGACTGTAAATACAAGGAGGTCGTGGACTACAAGAATCGGACGCCGCTACAAGTGGCAGCTGAACTAGGTATGTGTCTCCCCATCCCACCAGATCAAAGGAGGACTCCCTTCTTGTCATCCCTGGGACATGGACTGTAACCTACGGTGAACACTGATGACGTCGACATGCAGCCTGGGAACATTAAACTACTGAACACTCTAAGCTCATTTAAGAAACCGTTAAAAACACATCTCTTCAAATAGACATATAATTGAGTCACTCTCATTTGAACGACATTGCTATTCTAATGTTCAGTGTCATCCATAATATTTTATTCATGTGTACTATTAATGTAAATTTTATGTGTTTATTTATTCTAAATCTGCTCTTTTACATATTTTATTTAATGCTTATTTATATTATATGTAAAATGCCCAAGAGCATGTGTTTCAGGCACTATTTAATGAGTGTATTATTATTATTAAATACCTATGTTATTATACGTACATTTGTCTACCCTATAATATATGGCCAGTTTGTCTATTCAGAGGCACATTCAAATTCTGAAACATTTGTATTTACATATTAGATAAAGGTGTTTCAAGCATTAACGAATATTGACTACCACATGGGTATAACTAAAATAACATCTAAGTATTAGCTAATTGATAATGTAGCACACACAAATGTTTAACAATATCTAGAACTATTGTAAATGTACATTTTAAAGAAAATGTACTTTTATTGAAATAACCCAAGAAATAGTCAACAGTAATAATAATAATAATAATAATAAAGCTTTATTGCCATATTCAACATTACATGATGAATTGGAATGTAGTCTGGCATTGACTCATATAGTGCCTATATACAATAAAATGAAATATGGCAAATAAATATAAGATATATATTGTACATAATTTGTTCTTTAAAATGATTTTTTTAAATATAATAAATAAATAAAGACAAAATTAAAGTATTAGATTATCTATTTAACAATAATTGTGGTGTAAACTTAATAAAGTAAAGTAAAATTAATAAATAAATAAATATATATATAAAATGTCCTTTAAAATTGTTTAATATATATATATATATATATATATATATATATATATATATATATATATATATATATATATAATATTATCTTCTAAAAATGTCATTTAAATTAGTAAACATACCTATATTATAAGAGGACTAAAATATCATTTAAAATTAAAATTATATTTACATTTACAATTGAATGCGTCCAATTTTGTTTAAAAATATATTTATACAATTATTAAGTGAAGCTAAAATTTCAGGAGTTAAGTTACTAACAAGAACTGCACTACTAACCAGCCAGTCGATATGCTTTAGATCGCAGTGAGACTGCTCGCCTTCTGTTGGAGCTGGATGACCCCGCAGTGGCCGCAGTGGAGGACTACACTGGACAGTCAGCCATTGCCTGGATGATCACTAAAATGCCTACAGTGGTCAGTGTATTGGAATTGGACATCAGACATTAATATTTTTATATTTTTATATTATGTCAGGGGCTATCATGCTAGGAAGATATGTTGGATATGGATAATTAGGAAATAAATGTTGAGGCTTCGGAAACAGAGTAATATAGACAGGAGGATGGATGTGGACTGAGATCAAATGGAAAAAGGGAATAGGTCGCAGTAATTGAAACAACATTTGGCTTACTCTTACTCTTGTCAGGGTAAACTACAAATTAAATAATGAAACGTATATATGAGTGTTTTTTTTAATGTTAACAATATGGGTGGTGTAAATCTTGTTGTAATATTTCTTGCACAAATGTTGTCTTATTGTTGAGATAATTTGCAGTAATGTTTATAATGTTTGCAATGTTCACAAGGTGGCGCCACCTCACTCATATCCACTAAAATTAATGTGTTCACAGGCCAAGATTGCCTTGAGCCAGTTCCATACCACAGACCGTGCAAACAGGAAGCAGTATTACTACCTGAACAAACTGGACCCAAAGAAGTCAGGTAGGTGTGCTCTTTTGGGCTCCCTCATTTCGTCTTTTCATGATGTAGTTTAGCTAATATTTTCCATCTTTGATCTTTTCATGAGATTGAAACATGCTCAATGCGGTTTTCACAATGTTGCTTCAGTGTCACAACTTCGAACATTGATAGATATATAGATGGATAGTTTATTGCTGCATGCTTCCATGTTGTCTCCTGTGAAATATGCCTTTATGATAGGTTTTATTGCATGTTGTTATTGACCCCCCCCCACAAGCTCACAATGTGTGTGTTGTAACATCAGATTTTTGCTGTTACTTGTACGTTTCCACAGTTCCTATTTTCACCTTTCTCTGAACATTGTATGTCTCATAATTTGTGTGAATATTTGTATTTAACAGACTAGCTCAACATAGAGAGCTTAAAGTTAAAATACTTTATAAAAAATTATTTAACTTTAACTATTAGTATAGTTCAGCAATTTATTAATATTAAATAAGTTTGTCCTACTAGCCAATATCTAATAAACATATACTATTAATAATAATGGATATTTCTTCTATGGATAAATATTTTAAGAATTATAACTCACATAATAATGAGCTCTGTGTTCACAGAGTTGTCTCTCTATCTCTATTCATATGTCTTACACTAACAGTCATTATTAACACTCTGGTGTCTTTGAGTGTATTTGTTTTTCATTATTTTTGTATGTCTTTTCTTAATGATTTGTTATCTGAGCTATTTCAGTCATAAACTGACCAAACAGTAACTGAGATGTTAAACAAGTATATATATTATTTAACAATGTTAGCTGCTGCTGTAAAGTGTTAATGTTGTATACCTAATATGAATGTTGACACATAAGAACGTATTGATTCTAACAATGATAAAATATGTTTTCAGATGACAGTCGAGATGTTCATCCACAGTCTCCAGTGAGTAACTTGGATCAAATCAACTTTAATGTACCTCTGTGACACAAAATATAAATCCTACAATATTATGAACTGGATACTGGTAAACGATGGAACTTAGATGGAGTTAAAATATATGGCTGTAGATTAACCCGTCTTCTTACTATACAGACATAAAGGATGTGACTATACCACTGTTTACAAGGCCGAAACTCAATACATTATATAGGATAACTGTATATACAGGTGTACAAAAGGTTTGTATGACATGGCACAAATGTTCTCTTGAAAAGGCCCAGGTTAATGAATAATCACATGATAATCATCTATCCATCGTATATAGTCATACCACCATCCTGACAGCATTAATAGTACCCAAAGATCAATTTTTCAACCATTGTCATTTATGTATTTATTAATGAATTCAACTTTATGTAATCTGGGTGTCATACTTGAAATGTGTTACACTTGCAAATCTGCATGTCACATTTGAAATATGTTGCACTTGCATGTGCACACACTATGGACTTAGTCAGATATTCTTTGCATTGCACATTACCTCAAAGCACACATTTATGTTGTTAGTTTAAATTGCACAGTATATACCTGTCAATGTTTCTGATGTTGTTAATGTGGGGTAGCATGTGGCATGTGACATCATTTATCTGTGTCTTCCACTGTTGTCAGCTCCAGGTGATTGTGATGTATAAACAGTTTGAGCTGGTCACACACACAGCTATCAACCGCCTGCTCGGAATCAAGTGGAAACAGTTTGGGATGTACGTTGTCACATAGGATTCGTGTACAGATCCCTCTTGCATTTGGAGACGCCATAATTTAATGGACACTCCCTCACTTTTTAAATTTACATACTTCCTTGTTTACATTGAACACTCCCTTGCTTTCTTTCTCACCTACTAACTATACAATGAATGCTCCTTCAATTTCAATATGCATGCATGCATGATATATCCTATTGCAGTAGATTGTTTTAATTTCACCTTCATATGTGTATTCTTTGTGAAATACATAGTACAGCAGCCACGTGTTTTCTATATGTAAATTACACATTGTAGACAGCAGTTTGTGTGTGTTTTCTTATAATAATATAAAGCAGCAGATGTGTAAAGATATCAAACACATATCGTGAGCATAAAATCTTACAATTCACGAAGTTCACCAGATAATATTAATTTTCACATGAAACGTGCAATGTATCTATTGACAATAGCTACACTGATGATCATATGACAGTTATTAACAAATAAACAGGTGGCTGCTGTAGTTTGTTTGTTGTGCAATGGGCACATAAATTGTCGAATAAAATATCACCCTACTTTTTCTCTGTTTGCACTTTCTGTGGTCGAATAGTTTCTGTCTGGTTTTTTGCTTTCTAACTGTGGGTTTTGGGACATTGGGCAAGGCCTGTCTGTTGCTTTCAAACTGCCTATTCTTTCAGCATCAAGTCGTTACCACCTTTAAGCGTTACGAACTAATACTTGACCCAATCTTCATAGAACTTATTAGCATCAAGTGGAAACGTTTCGGAAGGTACGTTCTAACTTGCTTCCCGTTTCCTTTAATTCTTCATAAACATGTTCTTGTTAGTAATGCGCTATTTATTTAAGTTTCTGTTCATGACTTATCCTACTACTAAATACCTACTAACCAACTAACTTATTAAATGTGATTGCACATAGAATTTGTTTAGGATTAAAATGCAGTATGTATGTACGGTGGTATGCAAATCTGCATGTGTGGATGTAAACACATTTGCATATTGATATGCAAAAACGTAAGATATACTGACACAGTGGTGTCTTTTTTCATTTATACATTGTAACACTTGATTCATAATGCCAGTGTAAGATATTCTGATACAGTGTTGTTGTTATACATTTATACAGTGTAACACTTGATTCGTGATGCCAGTGTAAGATATTCTAATACAGTGTTGTCGTTATACATTTATACAGTGTAACACTTGATTCATAATGCCAATGTACTTAATTGGTTAATATTAGTATTTTATTTTTTATTTGTTCCTTAGTACTGTTCGCTTGCTTGTGAAACTTTACTAATAGCTGCAACATGCAAGAGAACACTTACAGAAAACCATTAAGAAGACCTGTTTTCTGGTTTATAAGTGATGTCATTTTTTGCCATCTATTTTAAGCATTTATGGCACTTGCGGATGTTG
>OZ024863.1:47161863-47266863 GCA_964017155.1 Oasisia sp. SBJ-2009 | reverse complement strand
TGCTCAACTTATTTAGTTAAAAACAAGTTATTTTAATAGCACTGTCACCAATATCAAAATAAAAAACATGGCTGGTGGATAAGAAACTCTTTGTCTGTTGAGTGTCCAGCCTTTTTGTGTATGTATATAGCCTGATTCTCTTAATAGTGTGATTAAAGATAATCATACAACATTTATTGAAACATTATGATGTTCAGAATTTGAAAACCAATGTTTACATTCTTTAAACACATACATGGCGGCCATCTTGGATTCTTAAAATGGCCGAAACCTAAGATTAACATTTATCAATATCTCGGCAACTAAAGCCTTTTGATTTTGGTGGCTAAACCTTTTTAATGAAGGGCAAAGAATCTAATGGGATCAATTACAATCAATGTCATGTATGTACATGTAATTATATCAACTCTGTCTGTTGCAGGGCATGAAACAAATTGACTCAGTGATGTGCTACATCCTGGTGGGGGCGTGGCTCGCCCTCTCTGCCATCCTCATGCTCAATCTGTTCATTGCTCTCCTCTCAGACACATTCCAAAGGTACAACTTTATTGCATCATATCCAACCTCCCTGCTAAAATGTACCATAGTTTCCTAGTGTAAACTTACTATAATTAACAATAATTATAGCCTTACGTCGTACTCCATTCAGATTCAGAATAAATACTATAGTTAACTACAGTGTTTTTGCGGAATATGTCACAACTTTTTGCAATAGTAAATACTTTGTTTTACTGCAGTAAATACTTCATTTTACCATGGTGACTATAAAATTTTACTATGACTTACTACAATGAATACCACTTTTTGCTATGACTCAGTGTGGTGAAGCATGGTCAAATATCACATACTACAGTTTTCTATAATTTACCATGATTTACTGTGGATTTTTCATGGTTTTCCATGATCAAGTGGAGTATATTTCTAGAAGGACTGTTACAGTGAACCAGGTGTTAAGTCACACTGCCCTGTTCTGTACATCAGCAAAAATAGCTGTCTAGGTCATGAAATATTTCCCAGAAATGCTGAAATTTCAATGTCAAATTTATTTTTCTCGACAAATGATCCCAAACTAAAAACTGCATGCTTTGATCCCAAACTAAAAACTGAATGCTTTGATAACATATTATGAACAAATCCATATACGATACAAATTAAAATTATCTCATCTTTCATTACATCATTTTAAAATGTTGCTTCCATTTCAGCAAAAACAAACAATATTTCTAAAAACAATAGGTATCATTTTAAATCTTGTGATCTCTGGAATACAGAAAGGCACAAAACTCCATTAAATAAAAAAAAATTGACTGACTAATACCCTGGGGCAGGGCAAATAAACCTGTTACATAATTATTTTAATTATGTACAATGGAACTAACAACCAAGATCTAATGTATCTGCTACATATGGCACATGTGATCAACATTTGATACCCAGCTAACAAAACAGGTTCCCAGATCATTACCAGAATGTTGTTTTCTATGTTACGATAACATTAGTGGTAACGTCCTCTTAATGTTTTTTGGAAAGTTTTCTTTATGTCCCCTTAATGTTATTTAGGAATGTTATTGCAAAACCTAATCATAACCTTATGCTAACATTATGGGAACATTATGTGTGTGTTGGGTGTATGCTAGCATAAAATGATAATGTCTAACACAGATCTCTGCATACACAATGGTTCAGGGTCCACGATTCTGAGCTGTGTTTTGTTATCCATTAAAAATAGTTCCAGACATGTGTCCTAAGTATTTCGTTCCCTGTATCACAGAGTGTACGACAATGCGAAAGCGAATGCGATGATGCAGAAAGCCATCGCCATCCTGAGCATTGAGGACCGACTCTCACGCAAGCAGATGCTCAAGTTCCGCACATTTCTGCACACGAACTGTGCCCCTGAGGAGGATTTCTACGATGACGATGCCACGGAGGCAGGGGATGAGGACTTGAAGAAGGTCACCTTCCAGATAAAGGTCAGTGCACTGTCCACCTGTCAGTCATCCCAGCAAACAAGGAAGCAGTGGTCGCGTGGTAGAGCGCCGGACTGTCAATTGAGGGAACAGTGGTTCGATCCCACCTAACGCCGTTTCGAAACTTACGCAATTTCGTTTACCCCACATTTGTCTGTGTCTCTTAGAAGAGACACTAAAAGCCGGTGGTCCCTTCTATCTGGTGTCTATGCCAGGGGAAGTAAAAGATCCCACACAGGGGGTAAATGTGTAACCTGTAGTGGACTCACTAATTCAATAGAAGAACTCCTGCGTTAGCCCAAGTTTGGGCTGTTTGGAGGAAACCACCTAAGAACTAAGAACCAGTTGGCATGTGTCATACTGGTTCCTAATTGGTACAGCTCCACCACTATATGTGTATTCATGTGTATTCACGTGAATACACGTGTTCTGCCTGTTGTCATGAGTTTGACACAAGTCGTACTGTGTCAGAACTGGTACTGTTTCTCTGGTATGTGTCGTCACGTTAAAAACTCGTGATTTCATAGTAAACACGTGTCGACACACCAAATTTGTTCACAGAATCCAGTGAATTCACATATGGAAACACGTGAATTGAGCCAGTTGAACTCGTGAATTCACTTACAGAACATGTGAAATCATGGGTCATTGTTTGCTGTGATCTGTCAATTACTTGTCAATGATCTGTCAATCAACTGTCAATCTGCAATAGCTTTTGATACTCCTTTAAGGCAATCTCGTCAACTCTGATGTAATCATAATGTGAATTAACATACATGATATTTTTAAACAGCTATGCAACACAAAAATGTGCAAACCAATAAAATCCAGTGATGGCCATACTTAGTCGTAATGTGTCAGTGCTTAAATGCCGTCTCCTTTGAGGAGCTAGTTGAGAAGTGATATTCTCTGAATGAGCCACCAGTCTCAGTGTGTCGCAAATTAATACACCAATACGCTAGCCTTCTCACTCATAGCAACAAGTTAACGTTTCACATGATGTTCCGTTTCTTTGACTGTTGCTCACATGCTCAGATCTTCGACCGAAACTTCAGCAATCACCGACTGTGAGGCATAGTTATGATGACATTGTTTCTAGAGTCACTGCATAGATTATGTTATTGTATATATGCACAGATGTTAGATATAGATTTTGTATGAAATGTTCAAGGTCAGTTACTATGCTGTATTAGTTGCTAGAATACCTCCTTACATGCCCTGCCATATGCAACAGTCGTGTTCCAATACCTCACACAGTCACACATTCCTAGATGTTGTTTCATTTGTAGATACGTCAGTAGATACTTAGACATTTTATTCATTTTATAATTTCTTTGTTAATAACTATTTGACAAAAGGAAAACATGTTATATATTACTTAGCATTTCATAAGTTTATACATACCATCTCATAAGTATTCTTCACTTCATATCAAATAATTAATCTTGTCGATCTGTATTTGTTTTAATTTACTTTGTTCTATATAATGAGTATTGTTCATGCTATTTAAAGGAACACCCCTCAATAAAACAATTGCACGTAATGAGTCTTAAGCTATCCAGTATAATGCATGTTGCTCACCCTGTATTATTCTTGTTCATCATATTATAATTAGTCTTATTCATCCTATTATAATTAGTTTTATTCATCCTATTATAACTAGTCTTGTTCATCCTATTATAATTAGTCTTGTTCATCCTATCATAATTAGTCTTGTTCATCCTATTATAATGAGTGTTGTTCATCCTCCATAATGAATGCTGTTCATTCTGTAATGGGTGTTGTTCAGTCTATTATAATGACTATTGTTCACCCTATTATAATGGCTATTGTTCATCCTATTATAACTAGTCTTCTTCATCCTATTATAATTAGTTTTGTTCATCCGATTTATAATTAGTCTTGTTCAACCTATTATCATTAGTTTTGTTCATCCTATTATAATGACTATTGTTCACCCTATTATAATGACTATTGTTCACCCTATTATAATGACTCTTGTTCATCCTATTATAATTACTCTTGTTCATCCTATTATAATTACTCTTGTTCATCCTATTATAATTACTCTTGTTCATCCTATTATAATTACTCTTGTTCATCCTATTATAATTACTCTTGTTCATCCTAATATTATTACTCTTGTTCATCCTATTATAATTACTCTTGTTCATCCTATTATAATTACTCTTGTTCATCCTATTATAATTACTCTTGTTCATCCTATTATAATTACTCTTGTTCATCCTAATATTATTACTCTTGTTCATCCTATTATAATTACTCTTGTTCATCCTAATATTATTACTCTTGTTCATCCTATTATAATTACTCTTGTTCATCCTAATATTATTACTCTTGTTCATCCTATTATAATTACTCTTGTTCATCCTATTATAATTACTCTTGTTCATCCTATTATAATTACTCTTGTTCATCCTATTATAATTACTCTTGTTCATCCTAATATTATTACTCTTGTTCATCCTATTATAATTACTCTTGTTCATCCTAATATTATTACTCTTGTTCATCCTATTATAATTACTCTTGTTCATCCTAATATTATTACTCTTGTTCATCCTATTATAATTACTCTTGTTCATCCTAATATTATTACTCTTGTTCATCCTATTATAATTACTCTTGTTCATCCTAATATTATTACTCTTGTTCATCCTATTATAATTACTCTTGTTCATCCTAATATTATTACTCTTGTTCATCCTATTATAATTACTCTTGTTCATCCTAATATTATTACTCTTGTTCATCCTGTTCATTCTGTAATGAGTGTTGTTCACCCTATTATAATGACTATTGTTCATCCCATGGGTGTTGTTTATCCTGTATAACAAGTTGTACAATGAACTATATATCAATATACAACAAACACAGCCCACCGAGTGTGTACTCACCGTGTCCCCCCACTGTGATGTGTCCCCCCCACCGAGTGTGTACTCACTGTGTCCCCCCACTGTGATGTGTCCCCCCCCCCCACCGAGCATGTACTCACCCTGTCCCCCCACTGTGATGTGTCCCCCCACCGAGCGTGTACTCACCGTGTCCCCCCACTGTGATGTGTCCCCCCCCCCACCGAGCATGTACTCACCCTGTCCCCCCACTGTGATGTGTCCCCCCCACCGAGCGTGTACTCACCGTGTCCCCCCACTGTGATGTGTCCCCCCACCGAGTGTGTACTCACCCTGTCCCCCCACTGTGATGTGTCCCCCCCACCGAGTGTGTACTCACCCTGTCCCCCCACTGTGATGTGTCCCCCCCACCGAGTGTGTACTCACCCTGTCCCCCCACTGTGATGTGTCCCCCCCACCGAGCGTGTACTCACCCTGTCCCCCCACTGTGATGTGTCCCCCCCACCGAGCATGTACTCACCCTGTCCCCCCACTGTGATGTGTCCCCCCCACCGAGCGTGTACTCACCGTGTCCCCCCACTGTGATGTGTCCCCCCACCGAGTGTGTACTCACCCTGTCCCCCCACTGTGATGTGTCCCCCCCACCGAGTGTGTACTCACCCTGTCCCCCCACTGTGATGTGTCCCCCCACCGAGTGTGTACTCACCCTGTCCCCCCACTGTGATGTGTCCCCCCCACCGAGCGTGTACTCACCCTGTCCCCCCACTGTGATGTGTCCCCCCCACCGAGTGTGTACTCACCCTGTCCCCCCACTGTGATGTGTCCCCCCCACCGAGCGTGTACTCACCCTGTCCCCCCACTGTGATGTGTCCCCCCCACCGAGTGTGTACTCACCCTGTCCCCCCACTGTGATGTGTCCCCCCCACCGAGTGTGTACTCACCCTGTCCCCCCACTGTGATGTGTCCCCCCCACCGAGCGTGTACTCACCCTGTCCCCCCACTGTGATGTGTCCCCCCCACCGAGCGTGTACTCACCCTGTCCCCCCACTGTGATGTGTCCAGGACAAACTGGATGAACTGGTGGAGGCCCAGAAGGAGGAGGAGACAGGGGACGATGAGAACGGGTCCGAGGCGTCCATGCAGCAGACCTCAACCCGTCCTAGGCGGGTCACTATCGGTCACTTTGAGAAGACAGTGTCATCGCTGCAGACGGACATCAGGGGGGTGCATGACCAACAAATGGACATGGCTGACCGGTTCCAGCGTGACCTCAACAGCATCAAGTCTCTGCTGAAGGAGCTGATATTTCAACAGCAGCAGCAGCAGCAATTTCCCCACGCAGGTGAGGTCATGTGATCAGTTGTCATGTACACAATATGTTCCTCTCAGGAGCTTAGCCAGATATCCTGACTGCCTGTCTTTAAGACTGGCAGACGACTGGCTGAAACAGGTAATGAGAACTGATAAGACCGGTTGAATCAAGAGGACGCCAGCTGGTCACTATACTAACTAACAGATCTATAAGTCTAGGGGCCCACATTAATTACCATGTTTTGCACAACTGGTACTGAAATAATGCAATTTTTTATTAATTAAATTAATTAATTAAATGGTTCAAATGATGCTGGTTTGTCACCAAGCCTATGTGCAGAATCCAAGGTACCAGACATAATTATATATATATATATATATATATATATATACACACAAGTCAATACGTATATTATGGCCTGAAATAAATCACCAAAACATATGTTGCACCCATTTTTAAAGCATTGCACATAAATGACAATATATCCGATTTTTGAAGACCTTTTTGTTCACTTTTTTAACCGTCCACCACTCATTCCGTCGACTCATTCCGTCGACTCATTCCGTCGACTCATTCCGTCGACTCATTCCGTCGACTCATTCCGTCGACTCATTCCGTCGACTCATTCCGTCGACTCATTCCGTCGACTCATTCCGTCGACTCATTCCGTCGACTCATTCCGTCGACTCATTCCGTCGACTCATTCCGTCGACTCATTCCGTCGACTCATTCCGTCGACTCATTCCGTCGACTCATTCCGTCGACTCATTCCGTCGACTCATTCCGTCGACTCATTCCGTCGACTCATTCCGTCCACTCATTCCGTCCACTCATTCCGTCCACTCATTCCGTCCACTCATTCCGTCCACTCATTCCGTCCACTCATTCCGTCCACTCATTCCGTCCACTCATTCCGTCCACTCATTCCGTCCACTCATTCCGTCCACTCATTCCGTCCACTCATTCCGTCCACTCATTCCGTCCACTCATTCCGTCCACTCATTCCGTCCACTCATACCGTCCACTCATTCCGTCCACTCATTCCGTCCACTCATTCCGTCCACTCATTCCGTCCACTCATTCCGTCCACTCATTCCGTCCACTCATTCCGTCCACTCATTCCGTCCACTCATTCCGTCCACTCATTCCGTCCACTCATTCCGTCCACTCATTCCGTCCACTCATTCCGTCCACTCATTCCGTCCACTCATTCCGTCCACTCATTCCGTCCACTCATTCCGTCCACTCATCCTGAGATGTTTCTACCTGTCTCTATGTAGAGCTATGTTTGTCACTAATAAACTAAACTGACCAGTAATCAGGGTGCTTGATGTGAATGTCTTAACATGAGCAGTTCATGTGCTAAAATGGGCACTTTTGATTAATTCGTAATTAATGTCTTAGTGCCTATGAGTGGCTCCTTGCAATAATGTCTAATTATATAAACTAAAGAACATCAGGTTAAGGGGAACAAGTGGGACAGTGAAATGGTTATGGAATCATGAAATTGTGAGATGCAGTTTTGAACGGATGTTCTTTAATTTACATAAGAAAACCTTATCATGCAAAGCAACTGTATTTGTTTTATAACTAATATTGTCGGAGCTGTGGCAGACACCAGTGTTTTCCTGCAATCGAGCAAACATCGACTCATCAAAAGCCGCGTCCTATGCCATTGTCAATTTCAGATTTGCCAAACTTGGATGAACGTGCAGAGACGCCCCTAAATAATCAAAGATATTGGTCACCTCGCAATGTGCATACTTCTGTAGCACTGCCGCAGGGCACCCTGGGTAATTAACCATTTGCAGCATTTGTCGGCTTTGTGTTTGGTGTTAGTTGCCTGGTAGTTTGCAAGAGCACCAACTGCATGTCATGGACCTTTCTGGAAACTGTCACCAAGCATGTTAACACAAATTTCTTAATTCACGACTAATGGGTTTCAACTCAAAATGACATTTTGACGACCATTGGCAGCCTTCATCGGGAACTGATCTTCACTGCTCGCCAGGTGGCATGCCAAGCAAGCTGTCCCAGATGTGTCTTAGTCGGTACTCCCTCTCATCTCTATTCATTTTAGGTGGTCTTTTTGTGCCAAGTACCTGTCTGTCTCTGGTGACTTCTTTGATACAAAGCGCACACCTGTCTGTCTGTCTGTCTGTCTGTCTGTCTGTCTCTCTGTCACCTAATCTGTCTATCTTGCACCCTCCCACTCTGTGCTTGCCCTGCCATCTGGTGGGCATTGCCGATCAGTTTCTGATGAAGGCAGCTGAAACGTTGATGTGAGTTGAAACTTGTAAGTTGTGAATTAAGAAATTTGCGTTAATATATTATTCTTCCAACTTGACGAACATTTTGTCACCAAACAGTTATCACGGAAGCTGTCACCTAAGAAACTGTTGTCATAAAAACTATCACCTGGGAAACAGTTGTCATGGAAGCTATCACATCAGAATATTTCAGAATATTTTGTGCAAGAAGCTGTCACTTGGAAAAGTATTGACAAAGAAACTGTCTCCTGTGAAACAGACCCTAATCACCCCACCAATTGACAAGTTGTTGTCCTGGAATCTATGACCTAAGAAAGTCTTGTCAAGGAAATTATTACCTGAAAATTGCTGTCTATGAAGCTGTCATAAGGACAACTGTTATCGAGGAAGCTGTCATATAGGAAGCTGTTGTCAAGGAAGATATCTTCTAGGAAACTGTTGTCAAGGAAGCTACCAGCTGTTAAATGGTTGTCAAGGAAGCAATTACTGGGTGAAGTGTCATGACATGCCTGAATCTCAATAACTTGTTTATTAATTAAGTTTTAGGTGCACAAATATTGAGTTTGCAAAATGTGTAGATGTATGTTCGTGAAATGATAATTTGGTCACTGCATGTTTTAGGTGCGCAAATGTTGAGTTAGTACTGCTTTTGCAAAATATGTAGATGTGTGTTCGGGAAATGATAGGATGGCATTAGTGATGTTACTGCATGCATTATGTTTTAGGTGCACAAATATTGAGTTTATTTATACTTTTGCACAATAGATAGATGGTGTTTGGGAATGATAAGCATTAGTGATGCCACTGCATTTGTAGAAATAATTATGTCACTTGCATATTTGTCATTGTGTGACACGGAACTGTTTTCTTTACCCATCTGTATCACTATCTGAATGTTACTGTTCAACTTTCAGACAAACAATATAGCTAATTTCTTAATGATCTGCTATCGACATCAACATTGTCAAATATGGTAAAATTGGTAATAAAATGGTGAGTTGCTATGAAATGCAGGTTAACTAATACATTTTAAGAAAATATTTCATATGCATTATCATGCTTGGGAATGTCGATGAAAACAACCAGTGTCAATTTAGTATTTATTGTAGTACATAAAACAATTATTATTGTGTATTTCATTGTAGCTTGTAACTGTTTATTTTGCTAAAGGCGGTGTTGTGTTGGACCGTCCTACAACTGGACGTGCTGGCTTGACCAGACACGACAGCCTGATGATGAGACGTCCAGCAAGGACAGACACAGACGCAGATGAAGAATGGTGGGACACATGGCAGCCACACAGTGGCACACACACATACATGCACACATGCAAGCTCACACATACACAAACACACACCTCCATACACAGTTACACACACACACACACACATGCAAGCTCACACACACACACACACACACACACACACACACACACACACACACACACACACACACACACACACATGCAAGCTCACACACAAATACACACATACACACATATGCAAGCTCACACACACATACACACACATGTAAGCTCACACACACACACACACACACACACACACACACACACACACACACACACACACACACACACACACACACACACACACACACCACACCACACACGCACGTACGCACGCATACACGCACGCACACACACATGCAACACGCACAGACAGTGTACCGATGCTTTGTTGCTAACACACAGTTACTAAACCTTACTGTTTACATCTTAAATGTCTACTGATAACAATGATTTGAATGTGAAATGTTGTATTAACTGCCGTGACAGTGAAAAGACAAATGACAGTTGTGGGAAGATAAATTGCTCTGATGGCAAGACAAATGACTTTGATGACAAAACAAATGACTGACAATTAACAAGACAAATGACAATTAATGTGATGGCAAGACAAATAGCTCCGATGACAAAACAAATGACTGTGACAATTAACAAGACAAATGACTCTGACGTTAAGACAAATTAATGTGATCACAAGACAAATGACAGCATTACCAATCAGACCGTGACATGTGATTGTGCTCTGGCAGGCGGAGATCTGAGCAGAAGCGGAAGGAAGACTTGGAGCAGCTGAGACAGCAGTTGGAGGACAAGAGGCGGCTGTCCCGACCCAACTCCCTGCCCCCCACAGGCAAGTGGAAGATCCCTGACTCCTGACAGGGAGAGCTACACCCAATCAGCATTGAGGGTTTCATTTTTAAATTGGAACATTTCATATTATCTTGGGACACAGAAAGACATCAAAATAGATTAGATTGTAGCAAACTAGAACCATTATGGCTTACACAGTAACACATTTGAATCATTAACATGAGTGTTTTGTTAAATTAATGCTATTTTGTTGTGGGTAAAGTAGATTTTTGTTGGAACAAATAAACACTGGTTATTGCTTGTCCAATTGGACAAGTGCATTCTGGGAGTTAGTGTCGTGATCTGAGGGCCATGCTCAGTTACAACTATTATTACTTTGTGGATGGTAACCTATACTTATAAAAAAAACAATACTGGTGCCATGCAATGCTATATTCTGAAATAAATATATACAATCTTGTTTTCATTGGTTCCTGACAGGATTCCGGCCAGGCCCCCCTGATGAGCCAACAATTGAGGTCACTGATATGTCGTCATCGGAAGCGGTCTAATTCTGGAATGGATTACATGGATGGGCCAAACACATTATTAGGCCATGTAAAATAACATTATTTTGAACATATCAAGGTCTGTAATACCATGACAGTGGAATCAAAGATCTGTCTGTGATTCAGCAACAGTTGGTGTGAGACGGTCCCCAAGTCTTCCTACAATGTCACTGGTTTTTGTGGTCAAATTTATGATCATTTCAAGCTTAAATTTGAAGTGATTCTTTCGTGCCCAAATTATAATGAAAGGGATTCTTTGAGAACTCTTTGTAATGTAAACAATCATGGTAACATAATTAGTTCATGTAGTTCATTGCCTTTTATTTATTTCATTGTGTTTCATTAATTCACAAATGACCATGCCATATATGGATATCACAGGTGGATTGAGCCAAAACTTGAAACTATGTGTACACAAGAACCACTTTGGACACAAAAGGGATTCTTTTTTATATATTATCAGGGTCGTTATTGATTAATAAAACATAATTGTACTGGATGAAGTCACAGGGTTATGTGAAAGAGTTATGTTAAGTACAAATTGTGTACATTACAAAGAGTTTTATATTCTGAAAGAATCCCTTTCATTATAATTTGGGATACGCAAGAATCCCTTCAAAGCAACGGTGTGTGTTCCAATATCCGGAATTACCCAGCCTACTGATTTGTAACAGGAACTGTGCAGTGGTGAATGTGAGAAAATGAATATCAACGGGTATAGCAGTCGACTTGGTCTGCTTCAGTGAGATGGCCAGTAAAACTTGTTTTGATGACGGATGTACTGTTGCCATTTGAACGGGCTTCCGGTGCCTTAACATTCAAATTACAAACATTGAAACAGGTTTATTAAAGTAACTAAACACAATTTAGCAGGTAGTATACCTTCAACATATATATATATATTATATATATATAATATATATATATATATATATATACACACAGTGTATACACATAATATATTAGTCATATGAACAATATTAATTTTATTAATAAAAAAAAACATAGGAACAGATGCCATCCTGTTAAACTGGCTACAATTTCTTATGAAGATCCCAAAATAATTACTTTGGTAACATAAATATCTTATTGACACATGTCTAAATTGGCTGAAATAAAGAAAAGTTGCAATTATTATGCAGTGTTAAATCATGTTAACCTCAGATACAAGTATGGTTAATAAACGTTTATGTTTGTATACTACACTGTGCTACTAAGTGCCTTAAAGTTGATAATGTTCATTATTCAGGTAGCGTATTTTATCTGGTGAATGTCCACATTACTGGAGTTTGTTTGGCATATGTGGCTGCATTTTTAATTCATTTGGAGAACAACATTGTTAATGCAGCATCAACAACCACATCACTATTAGTGAAGTTTTTATGTAAACACACCAGTACCCTTATACTACATTTATACCGACATATTAATCACGTTTACGTAGTCTAATGTGTGATGAGCCAATGGAATCCTTGGTGATTGCAGCCATATTTTTTAACACATTCGTAAAATTAACCATTATAGATGGGCCATATTAACATTTTAAGAAGAGAATTACAAATATTATCTATAGCTTTTGCAACTAAATTGCTATGTAGTTAATTTGTTAATCCTAAAAAATTGTAGTAGCTGAGATATTGATGTTGTGGACTTACATAGTACATTTGTAAGAAATTGTGGTATCTGAGAAATTGATGTTGTGGTCTTGTGGTACATTTGTAATGTGGTAGGGCAAATGTTTGTAATGTGTGGCAAAATTTGTGATTGCTGTATTCCAGTATGTAACCATGGCAACAATATTGCAGCATATCATGTGACTGTTGGTACTACTGTTAAGCGTTTTAATGGAAACAATATTTTATCGCATCGACTGACACAGTATTTATATGTACACTAAGTAGTTTGCCATGCAATGAACCATGGCATTTTTTCACATAAACATATGGATATTTTTCCATTTTTAAGAAGTGAAATCTGTGATATAACTTATTACTGATGTACATTACCAAGATCTGATTATAATCAGTCTACAGTTTGTTATGAAATAAAGCAACTGATTATTTAGAACTGTGTTGTGTGTATAATGGTGTATGTAATGATTTACGCAGTTGTAACAATATATTCTTAGAATGTTTATAAAATTATGTTATTTGGGTAAGTTTACAGATTCACTTACAGGTATACTCTAAAACCAACACTGGTTATTAGTGGGGAACAAAATAATTAAAATATAATATTAAAAATAAGTTTTTAACATTTTAACAAGATCATATTCACTGCAAGAGTGAATCAATTGCTTCTCTCTAAACTGTACCGACATTGTTATCAAATTTTAACTCTGATTGGCTTGGTAGTACTATACAAACGGTGTATAACTATGTAGTTACCACTTATTATTTTTATGGCATTAGTCAACTCTTGTTGCTGATACATCTTCAAATACCCCAATACGCTAAAAGGTTTATGCCTTTTGGATGAAACGACAAAAGCCCCTCGCTAGTAAAGCCAAACATAGTAACTGCTTGGAACTTCTGCAAATACAGCTGTATTGTTAATGGTAATTAAGTCTCTTGCAAGAAATGTCCCACCTACTGCAAATGATCCAGATGGAATTGTGGGATAGTGGAAAAAGTATCCTATAATTCCATCTGGAATTCTGGATCATTTGGTGCCTTTTCTCAAGACCTCTGTCAACTAGGGAAGCTCTTTAGTTGTTAGTACCTCTTTGTGCTAACTATCCACCACTGTACTGGTTTCATCTGCAATGCCTCCACTTTCCAGTGCCTCTTTACAAATCCCAGTTCACCCCATAAGTAACAAACATCAACCCAAGGCAATCATGATTTCAAATATTTCTTTAAAAACACATACAAAATATGTACAGAAGTACGCCTGTAACTTGTATCAAGAATGTTAGCTGTCAAAGTTGTACTATTGTCACTTGTCAATGGTTGAAAACACTCCTGTTGTCATTTCTTGTCAGTTGTCAACATCACAGCTGTTGCCACTCGGCAATGTTGACACCACTGCTGTTGCTACTTGTCAAACGGTGCATTGTCACTTCTTGTTAAAGAGTGACATCACTGGTGTTGTCGTGTCATTGCTGTTACTTCTTGTCAAAGTATTGTCACTTTTCAACGCTTGACATCACTGATGGAGTGGTGGTTATAAGTCTTCATGAGATGATATTAACAGTGTGACCATGGTCATTGTTTGTCAAAGCGCGGTAGCACTGGCAGTATGAGGTTTCCAAAAGACGAGTCTTGTGTGACAAAGTAACCGACCGAGTTGGCCTGGGCATGCTGCAACAAAACCAACATCTCACAACACACGCAAACTTGTACAGCAGAACTAGTAAATATGTGCTCAGATAAAGTCCTAGTTATTCACATGGCAGCTTATGCAACATTTATTACCAAAATATTTAAATACTGTGAACAACATTAAGTTGAAGCACTCAATGAGTTCTAATAACGCAGTTCTGTAAAAACATAAATAATTCACCACAGATAAACCGTGTTTAAATTGTCAAATGTGAAAGCTGAATACTTGCCTGCAGTGCTGCCCTCTGGGCTGGAGTCATGTGTTGTGGCTCAGCCAATGAGGTCTTGAAACAGAGACCCACACATCATGACTAAGTTAGATGATATACAGTGTGCCAAATTTTAGCTGTGACTTATAGTATGACATTTTTATTAGCTACAGTGCATTTCCAAAATATTTAGGAAATATATTATAAAATAAAAATGATGAGAGCACATACTGCTTAAGATAAACATGTATGCATTCACACAGACATTAAAGATGTAAAAGCTGGACAGCTGCAATGATCATTCAGTTAACTGAGTTATTATTATTAAACTGAATTAGTTGTCAGGACTTATACAGAAGAATACTAGTTATTCTATACAAGTTATTCTATATAAAAAATAGGTCATTCTATGCAAAGTAAAATCTACTGCAGGAATTCAGTGAAATATGACTGAAAATGTAATGCAGTATATTACTATCTGTAGGTGTTCTACACTTGTGATTTTTAAATATGAATAATACACAATCTTACCTGTGTTGTTGAAACTGGAGGATTTGCCCTAAAACAGATAATTTATTTAATAATTGCAGGCAACTTGACACATACACGTGTGTGTAACATTACACATACACATGTGTGCAACATTACATCTACAGCTCTCCATATACAGAATGTACAACTGTACAATTGGTGACTTGTGCATGTATACAAATACACAGATACACGGAGGGATGGACATGATGCACATGTACACATAATAGATACGTGTAAATAAATATATACAAATTGTGAGTACATATTTTTTATTTAAATGATTAAATGATAATCTGTTACAAACGAATGACAGTGAACACAGGAGACATTTACCCTGCGGTTCTGACAGGTGTGGCAACTGCTGGGGAACTGCTGCTGTTGTTTGTTTGTGTCTGTAGCTTCAGTCGCTTCTTCTGCTCTTCCAACTCCTCGAGAATCTTCAGGTTCTGTCTCCCTGCAAGCAGTCAAATGTCACAGTTTGGGGGGCAGTTTGTTGAGGTAATTAATTACAACTGTTTATCAGCAGATAAGATGAGATCAGATGAGAGACAGCAGGAGGGAAGATGTGTGATGGAGGGAGGGAACAGGATTAGTTGCAGGAGAGAACCAAACTGAAGCAGCGTCAGTGTCATTGTCAGGGCAGTGAAAATGGCAGCCATGCATAATTGGATAGCACAGCAAGCCATGAGATTTATAAAATCTCCACCAAGAACACAACCCCTGCTAGAAAATTGTTGGTCTAGAAAGGCCATCATTTTTAACTGTGATTATCCAAAACCAGCTTTCTGAGCATGAGGTATGTGTTTATAGTGTTTTTAAACAGTATGTGCCAGATAGTTTAGTATGTGATATGCCAGCATCCCAGTGAGTGAGGGGTGCTTGTCTTGCCCAAGCAGTGTCCACTATGTCTATGACGGGTCTATGTCTATGACAGAGCCTAAGGCTAAGAAGCCAGCCTCCCCAGTGAGACTATTGCAGAAACAACACTCTTCACACTCACAGTGGCACAGCTCACAGCTTATGGCCGGGCCAAACTTAGCCCCTTTCATTTCTTTTCAGTAAAAGGCAAGTGAGTGAGACTGGACCTGGAGGCTGGAACACACCTAGTGTGAGAGTGTGACCTGCCTAGGGCTAGCCTCAACACGACTAAGCACTAAAACGGAGGGTAGTTTGTTCGGTAAACTTGAAACCCACCCTGTCCAGAATTGGGGACTTGAAACGCCATATTGTTGTATTTTTCAAATATAATCGACTTAATATTGTAACTAGCTAATTATAACCCTCTATACATGATTTTTAAAAGCGATGCCACTCGCTATTTGTGTACAATTTCTTTGCCGCTTGCCGAACGATAATTAGTAAAACGTGACGTCATATATATCAATTATTTATATTCCTACAGAATACAATTATTAAACGGACACCCAATGAATCATATCAACTTTCAATTTTATCAAATATGTTAGCTTCGTGACAAAACGTGCTCTGTGTACCTAAGCGGCCGAGTTAAATTACAGGAAGTTGTTTTATTGACAGCTGCGCTGTGCTCGCCAAAATTAATTCCAACTGCGCAAGCGGCAATGGCTGACAACCAAGCACTAGCGGACGATGCTGGGAAAGAGAATGATTTCGCAGATCCTCTTGGTGTTATGGAACCGATTAGTGTCGACCTAGATGATGAAGGAAATGGAGTAGTAAGTTTTTAGTAGCTACAAAAATATAGGCGCCAAAATCAGGTCCCGAAGGCGTAGAAACAGTGCAGTAGCTAACACCGTGGCATAGGCATAGCCCAGGCAAAACAAGAGTCAAGACGAGTGTCATCTGCTGCCCCACCCCCACTTCGCTCCCTCCATAATTCAGTACATCAGTTTGGCCAGAGGAAATCAAATATCCCATGCAGGGAATTTTTTAAAAACATGTGGACTCGATGAGGGGACGACTTATTGTAAAAAAAAACTGACATAAATTATAAGAAGTGGTTAATTATTGATCCCCGTCTATTGAAATTATTGTAAAAGAAAACACAGACACCACCTCTCCAGTGCACTTTCTTTGGTATAATAACCCTTTTATATTATAGGAGCAGGATTAAGAAAATAAAACTAACATTTGAGGTCCATTATGGAAATACGATGATTGTGCATGTACAATTTTTTTTTCTTATGCTCCTGTTTTATGACATATTATTGGAAATAAAATATTCCTACTACATTCAGTGCTTAAAGTATTCCTATTAATTTACAGTGCACTACTGCAATAACATTAAGTTATTGCATTTTTATTTTTTAAATGGGCAGAAATGTAAAATGACACTATAGATGCACATTGAGAAAATGTAGGAGAAATACGCTCCAAATAAGTGTATAGAACTTTTTTTTAAGATCATGTATGTGGTTAGTGTAAGATAATTATACGTTATTGTTATTAATAAACTGATATATTCTACTAAACATGCAGTACTCTTAAAAATAAATATTCATAACATTACACAAAGATATTTTTCACACCAGTGTGACAACAACTAAATTGTGGTGCCACCTGGTGTCAGGCACTGGTGAAAAGGGTGAACATTTATTATAGCATATATTCTTAATAGAACAAATGCACATTTGCCTGCAGCAAAAAATTGCATAATGTTCTCTGTAAAATAAAACAAACAAAAAAACGTTTTCAATGAAACAAACCCGATTCCACCACAATGTCTCACACTGCCACCAGGTGCCGGATGTCTCGCAATTGCCACAGGCGGCAGCACCAGTCCAACCAACAGCAGATGTAGCATCAGTGAAGGCAGCAGTGGCGAAGTTGACACTTGATGACGACATCGAGAACGAGGTGAATGACCTGTCTGTGATCGTGGACAATCCAGAGAAACATGTGACGGCCATGGAGTCATACATCACCTTCAGAGTTATCACAAAGGTAATACCACTCCCCCACTGTCTTCTCATCCATGTAGAAATATAACTTTTTTATCAGCAAAAACATCTATAATATATTATTAAAAAATTATGTATTAAAGCGCCATAGAGCACTGTGTGATTATGGCACTATATAAATATTGTATTTTATTATTATTATTATCTATGCATGTTTGTTTGTGGACATACATATCCATTTGTATTGCCTTGTAATTTTGCATGTGATCTAGCGAGCCCACTCAGAAGTGCATGGTGCATGTGCCAAACGTAAATATCTTGTTGCGTCATGACACGAGTGTACGACCTATTTCTAGGACATGTAGAAACAGTGTAATGGAATTTTCAAATGTCTTGGCATGGGTCACAGGAGACTGCTTTTTCCCAGAAGCGAAAATTTTTGGAAGTGCTCCTTAAGAACGAACTCTGCTAGCATATCCAGGGTGGTGGGGATGAGACCCCGAGGATTGTAGTTTACAAATGTTTTTAGTGCGGGTGACTGGCTTTTCCCAAGCATCATTGGGTAATTTGACTAGTACAGTATCATGTATCTTTCATCACTGACAATCCTTTAAAGATTTTCTTATGTTTATGGTGAATGTGTTATGGTGAATGTGTGCTGTGATATTGTAGAATGTTGTTGAAAGAAATCTAACCACATGTATAAAAATGATGGGCAAGCATTAAATCCTGGATATAGTTCTCAGTCATACTAATGTGGCAGCATCTATTTTGTTATCTGCATGTGGCAATCTATATGGCAATATCCATTTTGTTTGCACATTGCAGACAACAAGATGTGAATTTGACAGTCACGAGTTTGAGGTTCGACGGAGATACAATGACTTCCTCTGGTTGCGACAACGTCTTGAGGAAACACAGCCAACTCATTTTGTTCCAGTAAGGTCATTCTTTCCATAACTTTTTTTAGTACATGAGGTCATTTTTTGTTTCGATATACACGATAATGTCAAGCGCTTCATTGGCTACAGTGTAAGATTATTCATAATTCTCTATGGTCTTATGGTTTAGAAGCATAAAAATACCCGTGTATCTGGATAATTATGCCTGGTAATATCTAACACAGAACCATCGTTTAGTTAAAAAAACTAACAACAAATGACAATCATCAGTTTAATTAATCATGTAATTTTGTACATTCCTGTTGGTAATCATAGTTGTAGCTATGGCAAATTAATTTGTAATAATAGGTCTTTTTGGCTATGACAGTTCCAGAATAAAAATATCATTTGTAATTTTCTTTTTCTGTTTTTCTTAGCCATTGCCAGAGAAACACAGTCTAAAGAGACTCGATCGGTTCAATCAAGAATTTGTCAAGACCAGAATGGGGGCGTTGAAGAAGTTTCTGAGCCGTGTGGCAGAGCACCCTGTGTTGTCTTTCAACAAATACTTTGTCGTCTTTCTCACCGCCAAACAGTCGGTATGTTGGCTTTGTGTGTGACAATGATTTAAGTTAAATCTTGGGTCTAAACATGTGTTAGTTTATAATTTTGCAACAGGTTCATTTTTGTACTACAATATAGGTGAATGGCAAGTTAAATCAAATGTCAACAATTCAAAACACAATTTAATTGTTAAAATTCCATAAAACCTGACTGGAATCTCTTGCTAAGAAAGATTAGCTTTAAATTTGGAAAGTTTAGTCAAGTTAAAATCTGCATGTGTAAATTCCATAAGTATTGTTTCAGGATACTGGTCATGTGACACTCGATGCTGGTCATGTGACACCCCTAGTGTAAAACTAGCACCTGGTGAATGTCACCATACCAGACTAAACAATTAAGTTATATCATGCGAGGTAAAAATCGTCTGATGAAACAAACTATATCAATGCATCGTTTATTTTGCCAGGAGTTGCAGGCAGCGAAGAAGGAAGGCTCAGGCCTGATTAGTCGGTGGGCCGACTCATTCCACAACATGAGTGCCTCGTATATGATGAAGAACCGCGGAGATGAGTTCAATGGCATGAATGACTACGTGAATGCGTTTGGCGAAAAGCTCAGCGTTCTTGAACGGATCTCACAAAGAATTGTCAAGGAACAGTATGGTAATATGTTGTTTGATGTTCGGTGTAGTTTCCTTTAATGATCATGTACATTAGCAGTTATTAAACGTGTCAGTTTGAGTAAAAAGTCATGGGAAGGTCAGCTCTCTATCACTTTAAAATCATCTGAAACTACAGGTTGTAAACCAACCTTCGGCAACAAATTAAAAAAATTCCACCCTGAACCTTCAGTGGTTCCTTGTTCTAATGATGCCTCTTGTGGGTGCCCCATTAACAATTATGCCTAATAACTAGTGTTATATTGTGTCTGAGCTCAGTTTCACCAAGATAAAGATCTCTTAACTTAAGAAAAAATTGTCATAAAACTTTGTGATTTTGGTCCAAACACAAATCTCCATTGCCATATTACTGAGAACATTATTTCCATGACACACCAGTGATAACGTCTCCTTGGTGCATCATGGTGTTTACAATTTTAATTAATTCACAATCACTGTTAAGGATCAAAATTGATTTTAAAGAGCAAAATAGGGCTTAAGAATCCTTAACAACGTTAGTAAAATGAACCATTGTTCCCTGAGGAGACACGCGCTATCAAAACGTATTATTAATTTATTTTTATTTAAATATTTTTTTGAACCATGGCAAAACAGAATTAGAGAATTACAAATTATTGACATTTCTAGCATTTGTGTTGGTTTGGTGTCTTATGTAAGGGGTACAGTTTGAAGCTAATATGACATAAATTAACTGAGTGTTTGTTGTAGAGTTTCTGGCCGAGCTGAATGAATGGGGGCCAATATTTACATTGTGGTCAAACTCGGAAGATCGCTTGCAGCATGCACTGGCCGCAGTCGCCAAGTCGACCGAACAGTGCTTCCTGGCCATGCAGGCCCTGGTGAGTGCTTCTGGCATCATGGAACGCATTGCCCATTGATATCAAGTGCTGCAGAACTTTGTTGGCATTCAGAAAGGCACTAAAAACTTACATTTTCAAAGCATATTACTGCTGACATTTTAAATATTCAATGACATTTTAGAAAATTTGTTTCGAATATTTCATCTTATCTTATTTGTACATAAAATTATATGTATTGATGTTTATATATGCCATCGTTTAGTATGTGTTTTGCATGTAAATAGAGTATTAATTAGTTTTATTTATTTATTGATTTATTTATTTTACTCATCGTTGTTAATGCTATATCATATTTAATTAACAGTTTTAATATGAATAATTTAACATTTCTACATTTTTTTATCTGAAAGTAAATTTCACAGTTGTATTTATTATTACAGGTATTAATATTAATTTTAACACATAATAAATAGCTTTATATTTTATTGTACAGCAGTTTGAGCATATTTGGATATTGCGCTTTATAAATAATAAATATTATTATTATTATTATGACGGTCTTTGTCATCGTTACGACCCTTGAAAGACTCACAAGTGGATAGTTTGCCAGTCAACTTATTCACTTCCTGTTGTCACTGTTCTTGTCACAAGTTCTTGCATTTCTCCAAGTTCCATCAAATAACTCACAGTAAGGTATCATGCAGTAGGGAATCTAAGGATAATTATGACAAAGACCCTTGTTTTGTTTTTTAACCCAAAATAATTTGTTAGTCACTAAATTTGATATATAAAACTGAACTTATCTCTATTATTAATAACATCAAGTCACCTTTGTATTCATACTTTACCAATGTTATGATGGTTTTATCACAAATTATGAAAAGCTGTTATTATTGTCTTATTAAATTATGATAAATGTTTGATTAATGTATCAGTATTATGCATTTTGTATGCTGGATAATAAAAACAATTATGCTGACCAGTGGATTGTTCTGGTTGCAGGTTGACCAGACTGAAGTGCAGTTTTACCAGCCCCTGCGGGAGTACATGCTCTACATTGAAGCCATGAAAGTAAGTCACTGTCCCCACAGAGTTCTCACTAATTCATTGTCAATGTTGTCTTTGAAAGTCTCTGCCGTGGAGTGAGTTGTTTCAGTAGTTTGCTGTCTCACTCCGGTGGTGAAACTGTTCAGTAGTCCACACTCAGATGGTTCACATGATAACAAGGTTAATCCCATAATGGGACCCATTCTTGGTAGTTGTTTGATTGTCCTCCAGGTGGTGCTGCAGTCTCAGTAGTTGTGTGTTTGTTCAACAGGTCTCAAAGGTTGTGTATTATTCCCCCAGGGGGTGCTGTGGTCTCAGAGGTTGTGTGTTTGTCCACCAGGTGGTGCTGTGGTATCAGAGGTTGTGTGTTTGTCCACCAGGTGGTGCTGTGGTCTAAGAGGTTGTGTGTTTGTCCACCGGGTGGTGCTGTGGTCTCAGAGGTTGTGTGTTTGTCCACCAGGTGGTGTCGTGGTCTCGGAGATTGTGTTTGTCCACTGGGTGCCGGATGGTGTTATGGTCTCATTAGTTATGTGCTTGCCTGCCATGTGCTGTGGACTCAGTAGTTGTGTTTGTCCACCAGATGGTGCTGTGATCTCAGAGGTTGTGTTTGTCTTCCGGGTGGTGCTGTAGTCTCAGTAGTTATGTGTTTGTCTTCCAGGCGGTGCTGTTGTCTCAGTAGTTATTGGTTTGTCCTCCAGGTGGTGCTGTGGTCTCAGTAGTTATGTGTTTGTCCTCCAGGTGGTGCTGTGGTCTCAGTAGTTATGTGTTTGTCCTCCAGGTGGTGCTGTGGTCTCAGTAGTTATGTGCTTGTCCACCAGGTGGTGATGTGGTTTCAGTAGTTATGTGTTTGTCCTCCAGGTGGTGCTGTGGTCTCAGTAGTTATGTGTTTGTCCTCCAGGTGGAGCTGTGGTCTCAGTAGTTCTGTGTTTGTCCTCCAGGCTGTGCTGCGGAGGCGGGATGCGATCCAGGTGGAGTACGAGATGACGCTGGAAGAGTTGAACAGGAAGAAGGATGAGAAGGAACAGGTAGGTGGAGGACGCATTGGACCCAACCCAGTCACATCCATTTCTACTTAAACAACACCCATGTCTGGTCCAGACAGCTACTTTATTGGCTGTAGGTGGTCAGTCTGTCCTCTTAGTAATTAAATAACCAGTCACTGGACAATAGATAACAAGTGATAAGACACTAAGGATTATGACATGTCCATATGATCATGCACAAACAGTTCTGACATGTGGCAGTGCATAGCCTGTTGTTACATGTGCACACAGTGAATGGCCAACAATTGTTATGATACAATCAAGAAATATTCATGGTAAAACCATACATTTGCAATATTTGCATTGAATACCTATTAAAACCCTATTAAAACTTACAACTGTTTGCCTTGCTGCTAGACCCAAGTAGACGAGGTGAGTGGTATTGTGTAGTGTATTGTAGCAAGAGGACCCCACCTGTAGATGTTGGTGTATCAAGTATGTTACGTTATGATTCAACTAGAGCAAGGTCGTCTTTGCCACTTGAGGGGGTTGCATGAAGTTGCATGATCTTATTTTATATTTTGGCATGTTTCTTGTGGAGTGATTGTTGCACATGTTGAGTGAAGGTGGAAATTGTGTTATTCAGCAAAATCGTGTTATATAAATATCTTGTGCTACTGTTACTCCTTGCAAGAGTAGGTGCTGCTATGGTGGGCAAAGTTACCCATGTTGGGGGTGCTTCCAAGCTGGTTGAGGGTGCCTGCTGTTTAGGGGTCTGGCTCCCTACTCCCTGTTGTTGTAGATGTTTCTCCCTACTCCCTGTTGTTGTAGGTGTCTCTCCCTAATCCCTGTTGTTGTAGGTGTCTCTCCCTACTCCCTCCTGTTGTAGGTGTCTCTCCCTACTCCCTGCTGTTGTAGATGTTTCTCCCTACTCCCTGTTGTTGTAGGTGTCTCTCCCTAATCCCTGTTGTTGTAGGTGTCTCTCCCTACTCCCTGTTGTTGTAGGTATCTCTCCCTACTCCCTGTTGTTATAGGTCTCTCTCCCTACTCCTTGTTGTTGTAGGTGTCTCTCCCTACTCCCTATTGTTGTAGGTGTCTCTCCCTACTCCCTATTGTTGTAGGTGTCTCTCCCTACTCCCTGTTGTTGTAGGTGTCTCTCCCTACTCCCTGTTGTTGTAGGTGTCTCTCCCTACTCCCTGTTGTTGTAGGTCTCCCTACTCCCTGTTGTTGTAGGTCTCTCTCCCTACTCCCTGCTGTTGTAGGTGTCTCTCCCTACTCCCTGTTGTTGTAGGTCTCTCTCCCTACTCCCTGTTGTTGTAGGTGTCTCTCCCTACTCCCTGTTGTTGTAGGTGTCTCTCCCTACTGCCTCCTGTTGTAGGTGTCTCTCCCTACTCCCTGTTGTTGTAGGTGTCTCTCCGTACTCCCTGTTGTTGTAGGTGTCTCTCCCTACTCCCTGCTGTTGTAGATGTTTCTCCCTACTCCCTGTTGTTGTAGGTGTCTCTCCCTAATCCCTGTTGTTGTAGGTGTCTCTCCCTGCTCCCTGTTGTTGTAGGTATCTCTCCCTACTCCCTGTTGTTATAGGTCTCTCTCCCTACTCCTTGTTGTTGTAGGTGTCTCTCCCTACTCCCTATTGTTGTAGGTGTCTCTCCCTACTCCCTATTGTTGTAGGTGTCTCTCCCTACTCCCTGTTGTTGTAGGTGTCTCTCCCTACTCCCTGTTGTTGTAGGTGTCTCTCCCTACTCCCTGTTGTTGTAGGTCTCCCTACTCCCTGTTGTTGTAGGTCTCTCTCCCTACTCCCTGCTGTTGTAGGTGTCTCTCCCTACTCCCTGTTGTTGTAGGTCTCTCTCCCTACTTCCTGTTGTTGTAGGTGTCTCTCCCTACTCCCTGTTGTTGTAGGTGTCTCTCCCTACTGCCTCCTGTTGTAGGTGTCTCTCCCTACTCCCTGTTGTTGTAGGTGTCTCTCCGTACTCCCTGTTGTTGTAGGTGTCTCTCCCTACTCCCTGTTGTTGTAGGTGTCTCTCCCTACTCCCTGTTGTTGTAGGTCTCCCTACTCCCTGTTGTTGTAGGTCTCTCTCCCTACTCCCTGCTGTTGTAGGTGTCTCTCCCTACTCCCTGTTGTTGTAGGTGTCTCTCCGTACTCCCTGTTGTTGTAGGTGTCTCTCCCTACTCCCTGTTGTTGTAGGTGTCTCTCCCTACTCCCTGTTGTTGTAGGTGTCTCTCCCTACTCCCTGTTGTTGTAGGTGTCTCTCCCTACTCCCTGTTGTTGTAGGTGTCTCTCCCTACTCCCTGTTGTTGTAGGTGTCTCTCCCTACTCCCTGTTGTTGTAGGTGTCTCTCCCTACTCCCTGTTGTTGTAGGTGTCTCTCCCTACTCCCTCCTGTTGTAGGTGTCTCTCCCTACTCCCTGTTGTTGTAGGTCTCTCTCCCTACTCCCTGTTGTTGTAGGTGTCTCTCCCTACTCCCTGTTGTTGTAGGTGTCTCTCCCTACTCCCTGTTGTTGTAGGTGTCTCTCCCTACTCCCTGTTGTTGTAGGTGTCTCTCCCTACTCCCTGTTGTTGTAGGTGTCTCTCCCTACTCCCTGTTGTTGTAGGTGTCTCTCCCTACTCCCTGTTGTTGTAGGTGTCTCTCCCTACTCCCTGTTGTTGTAGGTCTCTCTCCCTACTCCCTGTTGTTGTAGGTGTCTCTCCCTACTCCCTCCTCCCTCCTGTTGTAGGTGTCTCTCCCTTCTGCCTCCTGTTGTAGGTCTCTCTCCCTACTCCCTGTTGTTGTAGGTGTCTCTCCCTACTCCCTCCTGATGTACGTGTCTTTCCCTACTCCCTGTTGTTGTACGTGTCTCTCCCTACTCCCTGTTGTTGTAGGTGTCTCTCCCTACTCCCTCCTGTTGTACGTGTCTCTCCCTACTCCCTCCTGTTGTACGTGTCTCTCCCTACTCCCTCCTGTTGTACGTGTCTCTCCCTACTCCCTGTTGTTGTAGGTGTCTCTCCCTACTCCCTCCTGTTGTACGTGTCTCTCCCTACTCCCTCCTGTTGTACGTGTCTCTCCCTACTCCCTCCTGTTGTACGTGTCTCTCCCTACTCCCTGTTGTTGTAGGTGTCTCTCCCTACTCCCTCCTGTTGTAGGTGTCTCTCCCTACTCCATGTTGTTGTACGTGTCTCTCCCTACTCCCTCCTGTTGTAGGTGTCTCTCCCTACTCCCTGTTGTTGTAGGTGTCTTTCCCTACTCCCTGTTGTTGTACGTGTCTCTCCCTACTCCCTGTTGTTGTATGTGTCTCTCCCTACTCCCTGTTGTTGTAGGTGTCTCTCCCTACTCCCTGCTGTTGTAGGTGTCTTTCCCTACTCCCTGCTGTTGTAGGTGTCTCTCCCTACTCCCTGTTGTTGTAGGTGTCTCTCCCTACTCCCTCCTGTTGTAGGTGTCTCTCCCTACTCCCTGTTGTTGTAGGTGTCTCTCCCTACTCCCTGTTGTTGTAGGTGTCTCTCCCTACTCCCTGTTGTTGTAGGTGTCTCTCCCTACTCCCTGCTGTTGTAGGTGTCTTTCCCTACTCCCTGTTGTTGTAGGTCTCTCTCCCTACTCCCTGTTGTTGTAGGTGTCTCTCCCTACTGCCTCCTGTTGTAGGTCTCTCTCCCTACTCCCTGTTGTTGTATGTGTCTCTCCCTACTCCCTCCTGTTGTAGGTGTCTCTCCCTACTCCCTGTTGTTGTAGGTGTATCTCCCTACTCCCTGTTGTTGTAGGTGTCTCTCCCTACTCCCTCTTGTTGTAGGTGTCTCTCCCTACTCCCTGTTGTTGTAGGTGTCTCTCTCTACTCCCTGCTGTTGTAGGTGTCTCTCCCTACTCCCTGCTGTTGTAGGTGTCTCTCCCTACTCCCTGTTGTTGTAGGTGTCTCTCCCTACTCCCTGTTGTTGTAGGTGTATCTCCCTACTTCCTCCTGTTGTAGGTGTCACTCCCTACTCCCTGTTGTTGTAGGTGTCTCTCTCTGCTCCCTACTGTTGTAGGTGTCTCTCCCTACTCCCTGTTGTTGTAGGTGTCTCTCTCTACTCCCTGCTGTTGTAGGTGTCTCTCTCTACTCCCTGTTGTTGTAGGTGTCTCTCTCTACTCCCTACTGTTGTATGTGTCTCTCCCTACTCCCTGTTGTTGTAGGTGTCTCTCCCTACTCCCTGTTGTTGTAGGTGTCTCTCCCTACTCCCTGTTGTTGTAGGTGTCTCTCTCTACTCCCTGTTGTTGTAGGTGTCTCTCTCTACTCCCTACTGTTGTAGGTGTCTCTCCCTACTCCCTGTTGTTGTAGGTGTCTCTCTCTACTCCCTGTTGTTGTAGGTGTCTATCTCCCTCCATTCCTACGCCTTGCGTACCGTGTTTGGGAAAGACCCAGACAAAGTGAAACAGGAGAAGACAGAAAAGCACCAGCAACAGTTAGACGAGGTATTGCTCTTACTGACTGGCTGTCTGTCTGTCACTTCAGCTAGCTGTCTGGCTGTCTGTCACATCAGCTGTTTGTCTCTCATTCTAACTACCTGTCATGCCAGCTGTCCGCCTGGCAGTGTCTTGTCTGTCTGTCTGCAGTTTGTCCATATCTATTAACACAATTTGTCTAACATCTTGACATACGGCATCAATCTGACACTCTCCTTGGCTGTCTGAACACCTGTCTATCTGCACTAGACAACTTGTCAGGATCTCCAAGTTCTAACTACCAGCTTTTGTGTCTGACCCACTGTCTGTCTGCATCAACACTGGCTTATCTATATTCATACTCACGTGTGCTGTTTTTTGTTGTTGTTAACACTTCCTCTAACATTTTCTTTCAATATTGTTTTCATCTATGCTAGAATTATTAGTTCTTAATACTCTCTGTTTTTAGTTATTCTGAATATTGCAAAATTTTAGTTTCAATGTTGCGTGGACATTTAAATTATAAGGGATCATTTCAGAATGTCGATGTTCGATATCAGACAGAATTACTTTCATCCTCTGCCCACTGTTTGATGAAAGTTTGTAGTAACTGAAGTGACGATATTGATAGAGGAACAATATTGGACCAAAGTGTACAATATTGATGTCAAATTCTAGACAAAACTGCCTGTGGCTCCAACTCCCCCAAATGAAAGTAATTTAATCTGATTTCAAACATGGACATTCTAAAATAATTCCATAATTTGCATGCTACTTGGTTTATTTGTCTGACTGGACTGATGCGACCTCAGTCTTGACCAGTTTGGATGTGATGTTAAATTAGCCAAATGAATATATACACAGTTGACATGTGGAGGTGTTAAAAGACAAGACAGACTTTTGTGTGTTTCAGTTGACAGGTGGAGATGTTACAAGTGAAGATGGTATTTCATGTTTCAGTTGATTTGATAAGACCGTGTGTCATGTCTCGGTTGAGTCATGTTTCAGTTAAGTCATGTTTCAGTTGAGTCATGTTTCAGTTGAATCATGTTTCAGTTGAGTCATGTTTCAGTTGAGTCATGTTTCAGTTGAGTCATGTTTCAGTTGAATCATGTTTCAGTTGAGTCAGCAGGTGGAGATGCTATAATCAGACAAGATGGTAAGACTTGTTTCAGTTGTTTTCTTATAAGACGACATTGTTTCATGTTTTAGTTTTGTCGACAATTGGAGGTCTTACAAGACAAATCGATCTGTCATATTTCACTTGAATCTACAGGTGGCATCTTAAAGCAAGATCACATGTCATGTTTCAGTTGAGTCGACATGTGGACATCATAAAGCAAGATGACATGTCATGTTTCAGTTGAGTCGGCAGGTGGAGTTCTTACAAGACAAGATGGTGTGTCATGTTTCAGTTGAGTCGGCAGGTGGAGGTCTTACAAGACAAGATGACATGTCATGTTTCAGTTGAGTCGACATGTGGACATCATAAAGCAAGATGATATGTCATGTTTCAGTTGAGTCGGCAGGTGGAGGTCTTACAAGACAAGATGACATGTCATGTTTCAGTTGAGCAGGCAGGTGGAGGTCTTACAAGACAAGATGGTGTGCTGTGACTCGGACTTGATCTCGGACATGGAACGGTGGCACAAACAGAAGCGAGCTGACTTCAGACAGCTGTTTGTGCAGATGGCTGACAGACAGATCACCTACTACCAGAAGGTGGGCCTTCCTTCTCCTCTCAGGTTTCTGTCTTCTGTCAGATGAAATAGTACATGCCAGACAGTTCGTGTGGTTTAGTTCTTTGTCATAGGAGTCTACAAAGTACAATGTGTATAACTTGTTGAGGTGTCTGGTTTTGGTGGCATTGACACAAGAACGTTTTCTGTCTTGTTGCAGTGCCTTGAAGCGTGGGAGAACTCGATTCCAGCTATACAGAAGACAGAAAAGTTTGCAAACATTAACCAAATGAGAGACACTGCAAATAATGAACATGAATAATGTGTGAAGTTGTCGTGATTGTAAACTGCAGTCATAGTGTTCGTGAACCTACACAACATGCCCTACTGTTCATGAGCCTACACAACATGCCCCACCACTCCCCCACTGTTCATGAACCTACACAACATGCCCTGCTATTCACGAACCATCACAACATGCCCCACCAATGCCTCACTCTTCATGAGTCTACACAACATGCCCTACTATTCATGAACCTACACAACCTGCCCCACCACTGCCTCAATGTTCACGAATCTACACAACATGCCCTGCTATTCATGAACCGTCACAACATGCCCCACCAATGCCTCACTCTTCATGAGTCTACACAACATGCCCTACTATTCATGAACCTACACAACCTGCCCCACCACTGCCTCAATGTTCACGAATCTACACAACATGCCCTGCTATTCATGAACCGTCACAACATGCCCCACCAATGCCTCACTCTTCATGAGTCTACACAACATGCCCAACTAGTCACGAACCTTCACTACATGCCCCACCACTGCCTCAATGTTCATGAACCTACACAGCACAATTAGCACAATCAACATGGCTCACTGCGATGCTAGTTACCATAGTTACTGCTAACCATGGCTACAACTAAACACTTGCTATCTCAAGAATGTAAACTTAATTGTCAATATATGGGTGAAAAAGGTAATGTTTGCACTAGTGTTGATGTTACCATGGCTACTGGGTTACCAGATGGCTTGACCAGTCTGTTACCGTGGATACTGTGTGACCGTCTACAGTCTTACATCCCGTGATCCAAAGCAATATCCGTAATGGAGGATTGGAGTACTGTGTAGAGGTAATAGGAGTTGCTATCAAGTAACATGTAAGAAAGTATATAATAATACTATAGCTTTATGTTGTGATCAAGGAACATTTATTGAGTGTTTTGTACAGATAGACGGGAACATATGAGGAGATTAATGATCATATTTGTTGTATGCACTATGAAAATCAGGGATAATTGCACATATATTTCACATGTAGCATGTAAAAACATGAGGCCATTTTTGGCAAGCTTGCTGATGCATTATATTAATATTGATCATGATTGCTTTTCAGTGTAATGTTGTATATTAATTTTTTAACACTGTAAAGTTATTTCAGACAATTGTAAATTAGGGATTACACTGCAAGGTTGATTGTCATCAGCATGAACTACCGTTGAGGTAGTTGGTTATGTCATGATCATCCCTGGGTAATCCGCCAGAACCTTGACCAATCAAATGCACCGTTATGAAATTGCTTGGACTCATCTCCACAAGTTGTGTTTGCAAAATGTGTGCGGCTTTGATAATTTGAATCACAACTGCACTAAATATGTGGCTAGTTATCAAAAAAATTATCATTGATGCTTTGAAAACATTGGAGATATCTTTATTGATTTGTGTAGCACATTTATGTGGAGATATTCTATACATTTCAAACAAAGTTAACAATGTAAACTAAATCCATTTGCACGGCTCTCGGCCATGTGACTGGTAATAAATGTGGATGTTTACTTTGTAGATGGTTATACACAAACAACATTAAATGTTGTCATAATAAGACATGTTGGTGACTGTTACACCAATGCTGCAACTGTCAACATATCATGTAGGTCTGTGACCTGTTGTTTTCACTCTCATTCTACTAATTCCTTTCAAGTGGCTTGACCTGTATAATAGAAAATAATCATGGACCAATTAGAAGAATAGATGAATTCCTGAATGGAGCTTAGCATTTCTTACTAAAGTTTAAACTCATGTTTGTGCTCCTATTAAGTGATTTACATGGATTGTTGATTTTGAAAACCATTACCACAATGTGTGGTAGTGATTATCAAAATTAATTGCATTAATACAGGTCAAAACTGTATACACATAATTATGTAATGATTAGATAATCAGCATGTCAACAATGCTGATTTATAATTTGCAAAAGTACTGTTGTATGTGATTTTTAATACCACAACTAGGTTTATTATATGGCAAGTCTTTTTTAAGGAAATAATTGCAGGAACTTTTGTCAAACATTGAGTGTAAGTTTTGTAATGACCTTTGTCAGCTTTATAACAATGTGATCCAAAAGTACCTCATCAGTCAGGTCTGAATTACTGCGAGCTGCGGTGGCTAAATCAAGAGAACCTGGATTCAAATTGTGTCCTACCATGTCAAATCTTGTCAAGTTGTACTTCGCAAGTTGTGACTCAACTATGGGAGTACATGGCTATAGACACTCGTGGATATTTGTGTACGAATATTTGTCACACATTAATTGCAGCGTGGGTTTCCAGCGAAGTTAAGATGGTGATTTATTGAACCTGTCTCCCAGGGACTTATGGGTAGCACTTCGAGTAGTACAAAGGACTGAATACTGCGGAACATAAGAACTTGCCAGGTCATTGTGATGTGGGACTTCAGTCAGTACACTTTTACCCAGCTGTAAAGCAGTGTCACCATCAATTGGCACTCCAGTCAGTGTCAGACACTAAATGGTACACCAAGAAGCCGAGGAAGAACTGAATGAAGTTGTGTGTTCTACTGCTATACATTGCTTGTACTGTAGCCAATAAACGGCCTCGTATCAGTGTGAGCTGCGTCCGTTTCCTTGTGTCCCCTGATACTAGCTTAAACACAAAATGGAAAAATCCATCGTATAGTCCTTCGCATAATTTTCATTTATTTGTAGATAATCTTATCTTTGTATCATTTTAAAACTAGTTAGCTGTATTACGCACAATTTGAACATTGTGTTACTTTGCTGCAGTGTGTCCCTGAAACAGGTCATGTGCAAAACGCAACAAACTGCTAGCGTGTAGCATACAGAGTTTTTGCATGGGTTTTGCAATTTTACTGGCTGGCCAATAACTTTAAAAGTAGGTAACATATCTCAGATGCCCAGTGACAGAATTGTAAATTATCTTTATGGTGACATAAACAAAAAAATTCCATGATTGGAACTTCACATGTTCCCTTCTGAAAAATTGAGCCCCCCTAAATTATTCACCCCATGGATGAACTTTTAAAAGCTATCCATAAGCCATCCTGATGTGCCTACTAGAACCAAAAAATCGGCCCGATATGTGAAAACCTGAAGAAGATACAAATACAGTGAAAGTATGCACTATTTTATAACAGATGGTACCTACATCTATTATTTAACCTTATCGCGTTTACTATTTTATTGTATGTAATGGTTTTTTACCTTTGAAAAGTATAAATAAATATAGCATGTCACACTACAAACCCATTCCTCCCTATGGGAACTAAAACAACACCGCGTAAAATGGTGACGCAATCACAAGACCAACACAAGGCTGAACACATTTACAGTTTTATCACTACTGATTTTTGCAAACGATAAATAACAACCATTGTGGCTTGAGTCGGAAGATCACGGAGCCAGCAGGTCCAGGCTACATCAGTGGACACTGACTGATGTTACATGAGCCACCGGCAACTTAACTCACACATTCCTGTTAATTATTTGTAGAAGAGTTCGCCAGAGACGCTGGTCAGTTAGGGATGATCTCAAAAAATGGTAGACAAACTGGTTTGACCGGAGGATGTAGCAGCGAGTTTCTATAGCATGGTTCACTAAAAACTCGGCTGAATGATCACAGATTATAAGTTGTGCTTTGGCAACTAAACTGCCAGCTGACGAACAGAAACTTGTAATTTGGCGAGCGTGGAAAAATTCACGTAAGGGTAAATTACATAAATTTTGTTGACCATTTTGACATCACCCCCAAACAAAACTGGCCGTCTAATTAAAATAAATATAGCAGATTTGATGCCCTCAGTTGGAGGAAGATATGACATTACCTCATCTGATTAA
This sequence comes from Oasisia sp. SBJ-2009, assembly GCA_964017155.1. Lineage (NCBI taxonomy): Eukaryota > Metazoa > Annelida > Polychaeta > Sabellida > Siboglinidae > Oasisia > Oasisia sp. SBJ-2009. The sequence goes on along the minus strand of OZ024863.1, from coordinate 47,233,653 downwards.
TTTGTACTGTTGCAGCTATTTAATAGGCAATGCTACCAACATAACCCAGTTGCAAGGAAATTCTGGTTTATAGACTTATTTTCAGTGTTTTGCTGAATTCTCACACTTTTAAAATGTGTTCAACTCCACACAATACCGTTCTCCTGCATCAAAAATACAACTGTTAAAAATAACAAAACCACTAAACAGGCCATGAACCATAACCTGTCTTCACTTGAGTTGACATAATCTTCAAACGTACAACTTTTAAACGATACCTAAACTAAATATTTATATTCCTAATTACACTAGGTCTTGGTAAAATATTTCTCAACCTATCGGAAACTCTGCTATAGTCCGAGCCATCAGATACCAACATTAATCAATGCATAACAACCGCAGCCGAAAACCATAAACCACCAACAGCAATTGTCAGAAACACAATATTCAAAACCAATGAACCTGGTCAATTATAATGTTGCTAAGTCATTGCGTTGATCGCAACATACCCCAAATTATATAGGATCCCACTGCACATTCCTATTTTATGAACATGAAGGTGATCACAGCAAATTAATGCATAGCGCATAGTTAATTCATTATGGATGTGGCAGTTGTTTGCAACAACAGAAATAGTGGTCAGTACAGCACTTGTACAATTAGGAATGTGTTGCACAGTTGTATCAACACAGCTCGCATGTGGAATGCGGCACATAAATGTGTCAACAATAACACAGCTCGCATGTGGAATGTGGCACATAAATGTGTCAACAATAACACACCTTGCAGTGGCACATAAATGTGTCAACAATAACACAGCTTGCATGCGGAATGCAACACAAATGTGTGCTGCCAATAACACAGCTGCTTGTGCAATGCGACACATAAATGTGCCAACTACAACACAGTTCACATCACTTGCATGTGAAACATGGCACATAAATGTGCCAACTATAACCCAGCGCACATCCTAAATGCAGCACATAAATGCACCAACAACAGCATAGCTATCTTCCACTGAAATCACATGTATTGAGAACTGCACACAGGGATGTCACCACATCAAAACAAAAACATAACGTAGTAATTTACTATGTCCACCATCAAAGAAACCGACGACTGATGCTGTGCTTGACCAGTCAACTAGGCAAATTATAAATATATAACTGGTTGAATTATCTTTGTGATGAGTAGTCAACTTAATTACTGGCGATTTAGTGAAGATGGTTATTTCGGAGTTCTCGGCATCCATACATCCCACTTGTTTGGCAATGTTCGTTTGAATCACAACGCGCTTGCTTGCGAGCACAAGACAATGGCAATGTCAAGGTCACCGTACTGTCGTCCGTATCACAGCAGGATGGCGACGTAGTGGTGACGGTCCAACAGCATTTTGAGTGACTGACCTAGAACAACGAAACACGTTTGATACGTAATAAACAACTTGAACACACCAAAACTTCACATGCCAGTGGTTGTGGTTTTCATTGCAACAGACACAAGCAGGAGTCAGTTGCTGGTGTCTAAACACAGAAATATACCCCTATGGTTATCTACATTGCAGCAGCCGAAATGTAGTTCAAAATACAAACTAGGATCTCACAAGATTCTGCATAGTCAAAATATTCCCGTAGTGCAATTTACAACGTTTCAGTTAAAAAGGTAAAAAATGTACATAATGTTTTCTAGGCCATTGTCCATAAAATTTTAGAAAATCTATTAGTGATCAACCATCATATCAGCTGGTGCATCTAATGCATGAAAAAGTAATTCTTGGCCACGCATAGAATTACATTTTCTGACTGACATCCACTGAGCAATTTACTTGAAATTGTGCTTGGTAAAAATTTATATTATTATTACGCCAAAAAAATGACATGGGGACAACAATTCACTCTTTAACAGTGAAAACTGTCACCACCAGGATAGTTTTGCAGATGTGTATTACAGAAATAATGTCCTTTGTGATGAGGTGAAAAAGCTTTCCATTTTAAAATTAACAACGGCTAATTTTTGCTAGTGATGGGTTTTCTTACGAGCGCGTTATCTTAGCGAAACGGACCCCGGCTTTGCTTCCAATTGGACCTCTCTGTTACAAGTCTGTTGGCAACAAGTGTTACCTCTGAAGACGGGTTCGTTGGTGAGAACGTGGACACTCTGTGAGTAGGCCTGGGGCACTGCGAACCGTCGCTGCAGGGCTTCAAAGATGCGTCGTCCTGGATGCCACTGCTTGCGCAAAAGTTCTGCCTGATTCACCTCTACCAGATCCTCAATGTCTAATGTCGTGTACATGCCTACAATCACAGTCATGCGGTCGATATTATTCAAAAATAATTCAAATCATATGGAGCATTTGAAGCATGCCAAAATAATTTTTTGAATCGGATGTTAGTAAAACAATTATTGTTATTCATGTTTTTTACATGTCAATGACACAATATGTTGTGTTTGCCAGAGCCTGAATGTGAGCTGTAATAGATTGTAACAATAAATAACATACTTTGGAGCATTTTAATGGGAATTTGCAATGTTTCAGAAAAGCTGAACTGTAATGCCTCGTACACGTGGTGTCATCTCATGGATAATTATGAACTTAGTCCATTATGTTATACATTATGGGTATTTCAAGTATGGCTTTATTTTGAAAGTATTTGAGCTAGCATTGTGCCAAGACATACAGTGTATCTTGTTGAATGCATAGGGAAAAGGACAACATTTTGTTAAAACTTTGTGAGCTCTGAAGGGTTACAGTGAACGGTCAGCAAAAAGATATTAGAAGTGCACAAAGTAGAATTATTCCACTGTTTAGAAGGTTTGATAGGTATTTCACTTACCTGTTTTGAGGTTCCAGACCAGTTTAAAGCCACTCTCGTACAGCTTTGGCATGGACCTAAACAAACAATAATACACATAAGAACACTTTTTATGCAATAACCATCTGAACAGGATTCTTTACATGATAACCTATCTATATTGCATTCAGTGTGAATATTTGATTTAGGTATCCTGATACAACCTATTTAGTGTGTATTCTAAGTGAAAACTGGCTAAAATAGTGCAAATTTATACTGATAATCAATTTTCTTCTGTGTATAAATAGCTAATTGAATTTAAATGCCTGAGTATTTGTTAAAGGCTGTGATAAAATCTACTCTGTCCCTTAACAAATGGTTGATGCTCTTTCAAATGATGATACTGCCAAAGTATTTAAATATTGTATAAGAGTACACAGCCTTTGAATTTGCCATTTTATGGAAACTCCTGAGGATGTCCATTTTGGATTTGTGCTCTAGCGTGACGTTAGTCGTGGTTTTGACGTATCTAGTGCAGTGCAGTTGCATGGTGTCGTGTTGCTACAGCTCCCGTTTAATGTAAATTTACTTTTTTTCATCAAACTTGTGATTTTGGGGTTGTTGTTATATTGCATAAAACATGTAGATGCATATTTTTAGTTTTTAGAATTTTTGGGATGCAAAATATGTCCTTTAAGCCACAAGTTGCTTTATAACCAATACATACCTCATGCCATGGACGTGCTTGTCTTTAGGGGGTCGGGCGCGGATGAGGACGTACACGAGAGCAATCACTTCTGACGTGTCTGGACACACCTGATAACAACCACACAATAACAACCACCTGATAACAACAACACAATAACAACTACCTTATAACAACCACCCAATAACAACCACCTGATAACAACCACAGAATAACAACCATCTTATAAGAATCACCAATTAGTTTCATATCAGTCTTGTTTATCACATACGTGACCCTGACTATCCAGCCAGCAGTGGTGGTCCCAGTTTTCAACCAGAGTTTTCTGATTGTCCATCAATAATCCAACCACTAGCCGGGAGAGTTGCCAAACACGTACAGACATATTTAGTTTAAAATAATTGTATACTTGATTGACTTTAAAAAAATATGGCACAAAATTATGGTTAGCTAAAACATGGAAAGATTATGAAAGTTATAATTTATACCATGTCACATGATTTTATGTTGGAGACTACATGAAAACACATTTCAATTTATTTCAAACTCTGTATATGTAAACATAACATTTCGTGAAAGGAAATTTACGTTGTGATGTGAGACTGCACTTACCTCCACGATCTGGACGTCGTAATCGGTGAATGCGATGTATCTGTGACCCCACTCCGCTGTAGTTCTCACACTCTCCCCCAGGTAGTGCTCTATGTCGAGTGTGAGTTGTTTGACGACAACGCAGGGCTGACGATGGAAGGGTAGAAGTTGGTTGCAATCAAAAGAATATGACAATTCTCTCCAGACAATATTGTTCAGAAACTCTGATTGAAATTAAAACAAAGTAGAATTTTTCAACATGCGAAATCCTGCTAAGAATGTATGAGATTTATGTGTAATATTTACTAGCGAGTAGTGACCAAATGAACTGACAAAAACAGCAGGTTATGTCTGTACAACATTCTTTATGTTCGAGTAAACACGTATACAAATGGCATATCTATAAAACCTAGGCTAGCGCTGGGCCTAAAATTTGTGTAGCCAATTTGGCTAAAGGCCTGAAATTTCTTTAGCCAAATGAGATTTTCTTTAGCAATTTTTAGATCAAAACATGGCATAGTATTATATAGAATGCTATACATTATTCACAACACATCAAACAAATAAACACCTAATATAATTTAAAAGTACACTGTTTAATCATAAAAAAGCTTTAAGTTATTAAAGAAAAAAATCTAACACCTACAATTAATGTACACGTGTAATAAAATTAACATCATAGCGTAAGTTTGGTACAAGGCTATATCATTCAATCTAGCAGGTCCCCATAGTCCAGGCAATACAATTCTTAATTGGATTAATTCTACTATTGCCTATGAGTGTGGCTAATTGGAAGGATTAGCGACCTATTGTTTACCCTGCATGGCACGTCACACTGACTGGTTATTTGGGTCGGTGTGATGTGCAATGTGAATAATGCAGTCATGTACTGCTGATACCATCAATAACAATTATCAAAATAACATTTCGCCAATTTGGCGAAGAGTTTTCATTTATTTTCACCAAATAGCAAACCATTTCGCCTATGGCACAATTTGGTAATCGACAGCGCTAGCCTAGAAAATCACTAAATAGTAATGGGTATTCTTCTTCTGTGTGCCATGTCTGTCACTGACGTTGGTGATAGTGTCCCTCCAAAGTTGTTTATAAGGTGTAGCAATTCTGTATTCCTCCTTCCACACCACAGAATATATTATTTGTATTTGTTGGCGGCCTCTTGATCTTTTTCCTTCAATCTTTCCCGATGTTCTAACCTATTCTTTCTCACGTTATGTCCTATAAATAGTGCTTGTCTTTTTCTGGTTTTGTTAGTCATCTCTCTTTTGTTGTTGGCTGTCCTAAGGACTTCTTCTTAATCAATGGAACTCTTGGTGTCCTTCTAAAGAACCACATTTCATTGGCTTTGATGGGTTGCTGTAAATATTTAGTTGATGTCCAGGATTCAAATCCATACAGCAATATGGGCTCGATCTAACAGTGGGGTTTCATGCCTGAAGACATGTAACTAGTACATACCGTGTGTGGCGTTGGGAACTGTTTTGTCTGTAGTCGCATCGGGGTGTAGTTTGTTCCATGTACTTCAATTGGCAACACACTGTGATAGGCCAAGTTCAAGTCATCTACAAGTGTACAATGTACATTGTAGAAACAAATCTAAGATAACATCAACACCCTTTTAAATCCCTGTTTACCCACTGTTTGCTCTCGTGATGTCACTAACAGAATGATAATTAATCTTCAGTATCAAAGGACGAGTCAATTTGGTTGTATTTTCAGTATCAATAGGCAACTAGGACATTGCTTTCAATATAAATAGACGAGTGGAGCACTTACCTTCAATTACAATAGGTAAGTAGGCATTAACACTCAATATCAACAGGTGAGTCTGACCTTACCTTTCACATCAATAGGTGAGTCTTACCTTACCTTTCACATCAATAGGTGAGTGTGACCTTACCTTCAATAAAAAAAAGTGAGTCAGGCCTTACCTTCAATATCAATCGGTGAGTCGGGGCGGGGTGGGCCGTAGCTCTCCATGAAGCGTCTCACGGAGTACGTAAAGCACTGCGAGTCACTCTGCAGGATAATTGGCGAACTGACACACGAGCTACACGTGCTGCTGCCGCACTGTTCCATCTTGCCGTAGCCAGGAGAGATGCACAAAGCCTTACCAAGGCCAAACGTGTCACCGGTCATCAACGACAGGTTGGTGAACGGCTTTGACGAGTTACCTGTGAAGTTGGCAGCCGAGGACAGATCTCTCGGCTGCATGCGAAGCACCGGGGTCGGCTTCTCAAACAGCCCCGCCTTGTCTAACGCATCCAACGGCTGTGAGTCCATGCTCTCGTTCTGGAAGAGACAGATCTCCTCCGATGGGACGTGCATGCGTGCACCTTCGTGGAACGAGAGAGTGGCGCGCACGCTGCCGGACGGCGCGATGTTGGCGCACTCGAAGTAGTCGCTCGAGTCGTCCTCTTTCTTCGGCGTGCTGCCCTCGAAGTTGTACACGTCGAGGGCTCGGTTGTGTTTGGCACTGCTGCTCGCCGAAGCCGCGTCCGTCATCGACGGACTGGTCAGCTTGTTGTTGTTGGTCAGGACGTTCTCCTTCCCGAACGAAGGGCGCCGCTCACGGACGCCGGCGGCGGAGTAACGTGGCAGCACCGGCGTGGTGGTGCCGGCGCTGGCGGTGCGCGCCATGTGCATATTGGAGCACGTGGGGCTGGCGATCCAGTGACCTAGGATCACGTCGGGGTTGTTGTCGAGCTCCTCCAGCGGCAGGGGCTCGGAGTGCATGTCAGAGCTGGTGACGTCGTCGCTCGCGTCGGCCGTGCTGATGCTGGAGGAGCCGCAGCCGACGCGGGGCGAGTACAGGGCGAAGCCAAAGCCCCCGTGGTTGTCCTCAATGTTTGAGCTGAGGGCGATGAGCGAGTCGCCCGTGTTCAGTATCACAACACCATCCAACTTGAGAAAGACTTTGGGCGCGAACACCGGGTAGGGGGGAGCGAGCTCGTACTTGCTGTGTACGGTGAAGCCGTGGTTGAGGCAGCGGACAGCCATGTCGTAGGAACCACCGTAGCTGGCTGAAACACAAACAACAGCCATCTCATAGGAGCCACCGTAGCTGGCTGAAACACAAACAACAGCCATGTCGTAGGAGCCACCGTAGCTGGCTGAAACACAAACAACAGCCATGTCGTAGGAACCACCGTAGCTGGCTGAAACACAAACAACAGCCATGTCGTAGGAGCCACCGTAGCTGGCTGAAACACAAACAACAGCCATCTCATAGGAGCCACCGTAGCTGGCTGAAACACAAACAACAGCCATGTCGTAGGAACCACCGTAGCTGGCTGAAACACAAACAACAGCCATCTCATAGGAGCCACCGTAGCTGGCTGAAATACAAACAACAGCCATCTCATAGGAGCCACCGTAGCTGGCTGAAACACAAACAACAGCCATGTCATAGGAGCCACCGTAGCTGGCTGAAACACAAACAACAGCCATCTCATAGGAGCCACCGTAGCTGGCTGAAACACAAACAACAGCCATGTCGTAGGAACCACCGTAGCTGGCTGAAACACAAACAACAGCCATCTCATAGGAGCCACCGTAGCTGGCTGAAACACAAACAACAGCCATGTCGTAGGAACCACCGTAGCTGGCTGAAACACAAACAACAGCCGTGTCGTAGGAGCCACCGTACCTGGCTGAAACACAAACAACAGCCATGTCGTAGGAGCCACCGTAGCTGGCTGAAACACAAACAACAGCCATCTCATAGGAGCCACCGTAGCTGGCTGAAACACAAACAACAGCCATGTCGTAGGAGCCACCGTAGCTGGCTGAAACACAAACAACAGCCATGTCGTAGGAGCCACCGTAGCTGGCTGAAATGCAAACAACAGGCATGTTGTTGGAACCCAAAAGTAAATTTTATTTAAAACAGCCACACATACAGTAGACAGCCTGAGTTGGTGTTGTAAAAAATTAACTTACTCTGGAACAACCTTTTGAAACCTATGATGTTGTAAGTTAATTTATGACAACATAACCATATCTTAGAGCCACGAACAATATATTACATTCTGAGTTGGTGTGAATACAGATTATAAAAATGCATATGTGCATGAAACCAAATGTATAATTTCAATCAAATAAATGCTTTGATGTTTGTCTCATATCCTACAATAGAAAATTTCCCTCAGGCTTATCTGTTGACTTATATAATTAATTAAAGCAACAGCTCAATTTATAAATCCATTTTGCACAACTTTGTTTGATAATCTTCAAATGTTAACACATGTAAATCTGCAAAACAACTGCATCAAATAATTATGTATTTGAAAATGTAATAAAATCCAACTGCATTGACACAAGCAACAAGGCCACTGCAGGGACCCACCAGTACCTGTCTGAGTGACCCTACTGTCTGACCCTACCTGTCTGAGCCTGGAGGATGGCCATCTGACTGCAGTCCTCGCACGGCCCCACGGGAGGTACGGCTGTGATGGTCACAAAACACTGGCGCTTCTCCTCGTTGTGTTGGGCGGCACTGCAACGTCACATGACATGTGATGTGTAGAACGCTAGGAACACTGCAATGTGTAGAATGCTAGGAACACTTAAATTAGAGTTGTAGCAAAAGAACAAGATATCTATATACATAGAACATGCCCTATATTGGGGGCAGGGTTATGGGGTCACTTGTTATCACAAATTGAACTGCAGCACAAACTGAATAAATTCCTACTAACAGCATGTGATCTAAAATTATACATATATATGTATGCGTGTGTGTATTCATCTTAGCAGTTAATGTTTTATTATGTTTCCTTGTTAGTGTTCAATCTCCATTACAGCAAATTACTATTACCAGGTACTAAAACGTGAAATACAGCACATTAGCTAGTCACATTACATGTAAATGACAATTCATTGTGAACAGGTTGAGAAGGGGCTGTGGACTGAAGCCACACAGAGTGTAGTGATGTCAGTAAGTCAGGATGTCCAGTGACAAGATAAAACAACTTGATCGTAGGAAATCTTGTGACCTAACACAAATATACATGATTTCGAATGACTCAATACCAAGACAGTACATCCACTGGGCCCTCGTGGGGTGATGTGACAGTCACTGGGCCCTCATGGGGTGATGTGACAGTCACTGGGCCCTCATGGGGTGATGTGACAGTCACTGGGCCCTCATGGGGTGATGTGACAGCCACTGGGCCCTCATGGGGTGATGTGACAGCCACTTGGCCCTCATGGGGTGATGTGACAGTCAAGGGGCCCTCATGGGGTGATGTGACAGTCACTGGGCCCTCATGGGGTGATGTGACAGACATTGGGCCCTCATGGGGTGATGTGACAGACATTGGGCTCTCATGGGGTGATGTGACAGACATTGGGCCCTCATGGGGTGATGTGACAGACATTGGGCCCTCATGGGGTGATGTGACAGACATTGGGCCCTCATGGGGTGATGTGACAGACATTGGGCCCTCATGGGGTGATGTGACAGTCCTGGGCCCTTGTAGAGTAATGTGACAGCCATTAGATTCTCATGGAGTGATGTGACAGCCACTGGGCCCTTGTGGAATGATGTGACAGCCACTGGGCCATCATGATATGAAATGATGGGCAACGGGCAAAGTGATGTGATGGCTACTACCCCCCCCCCCTCCCTAAAGAGTGATGTGCCAGCTACTGGGCACTCCTGGCATGATGCTGTACCAGTAGCCGTGGATGAGGACGCGTGTGTCATCAGTCGGCCATTCACACATGGACATGAACAACTCCTGCTGGATATCTTCCTCACCAAACAATTTCACCTGAGCCACCTACAACAACCACATCAACAAACTACAGGACAAAAATAAAACAGGACACAAGTCTCTAATGTGATACACACAAAACAGCTGAAAAATTTGACATTTTATCATTACTTATATTTTCTCAATAATCAAAGGTATAAAATTATACATAGAATAATAAGATTTTAGCCAATATAATTTCTTTGTTTATATTGAGGTTTTGTCTGGTGGGGCTTTTGTCCATAGGCGTTTGTCTGGATGGTAACTGTTTTTATGGATACAACTTCAATACAAGATTAATACTAACGTGTGACATTGATATTAACCGTATTGTTTCAACAAACATATTACTCCTGTAATTAATAAACGTGCTACAAATGGCTTTTGTTCTACTCACCTTCCTGAGTTTTTTGTATGGCACAAAATGCCACCACTGCAGCCTGTAGGCATAGATAGGGTAGGCTGTGTGTTCATCAGCCTCGACATTGAGGGTATAGGACAGCACAAACTGGCCATTCTTTGTGAACCCCAGGAACACAGAACTGAAAGTAAAAATAAGAGAATAGATAAACAACTGGTAATTATTAACTATTATTATATATTATTATAATTATTATATATACAAAACTATTGGTTTCTTCTTCATAAATGTTTTTTATTTAAAGACACTTAACTGAAACAATAAAGATGAGTTGTCAAATTGTAGAATACTTTATTTGCATCTCATTAATGAGAAAGTTCATCATAGGAAAGGTGGATGTATAACCAATATGGGAGAAGAAAAAAACCTGCTAAACAACAAGGATCACAAAAATTATCTGCTGAAATCAATTCAAAAAGATTCAAACCAATTAGTTGGTGCATTGATGACAGAAGAATGCACAATGCATGACTGAATTGTGTTACACAGTCATAACACTCACCCATCGTAGAGAATCGACTCATCCACCAAACAATTGATAGAGAAGCCAAGACGACCTGGCAACTTGAGAAAGATCTGTGAACGCACACTTTGTTTGTGGAGTCGATGTAATCCACCAAACTAAAACAGCAAATTAATCCAACGAATGAAGAAAACAAAAGAATTATACAAGCTTATAGAGGATGCAGTTTTCAAATTGTCATTTGGCAAGAGAGCCATCAAAAATATTTTAAACACTGTTAATTGTGAGCAGTGGTCTAAAGTTAATAGTTTTGACTGGAATAACTGGCAGTGTGTGGACAAACTTTCCCAGCATGATTATAATTATGTCATGCAGAAAATCAATCACAATTATTTACCTGAATGTATGACCTTTAAAATTAATGAAGTATTTTGTTTGATTCATTTGTTAGATACTGACTATATATTAGTAATTAGCATACATTGCAAAAACTTACTTAAAATACTAAGTAACATTTAAAGCAATTAATCTAGCCACTAATTCTTAACCTTTGCCAAGAAACATTAATGTTCTATAGTACCCTACATAGCTGACCCAAATTAACATGGCTTTATATAATTGTTACATATCATTTTTACATTGTTTGTCTATCCAAAAATGGTCAATCTATCATTATCACTACATCAACTGACGTATACTGAGCATAAATTTTTATAAAATACTGCGGATTAGGGCACTTTGTGATTCGAAGAACACTAACATTCCAAATTTACAACCTCTGGACAGGACAGTCTTATCAAACATTTTGAAACTGTAATGCTCAATAACACTGAATTGTGTTTGTAATTTAACTGATTATTTTGGAATGCTAAAACTAAAAAGGAGACTGAAACATATTTTAGAATGCCTGCTCTTTGTGTACCTGAAATGAATGTGTGATGTGACAGAATGAACATTTCAGGAAAGGAAGAAAAATAGGTCAGGACGACTTAAAACCACACACATTTCGGCTATGTTTGCAAAGGATTACCCAAGAATGCTTCGTCCCGACAGAGTAACACAACTGAGAACTATCATATGCTGTATAATTGTTTTATTAAAGACCTCCGACGCCCTTCTCGACCCATACAGCGTGACTGAACCAGAGCAAAACCCGATTATACCCAGCAAGGATACCAATGGGAACTACGGTGGGATTCCGGTGTTATAATTGGCAGGTGAATATTATTTTATATTTATATTAATACCTCTCTATATTGGAGCCTGCTTAGTGGATTTTTTGGTAGACAGGCTGCTTTTCTTCCAGTGTAAGGAACCTTTGTATTTAAACATCGCGGCAACCCGCCAGATTTTTCCGCCATGTTTCCTTGACGAACGCCAGTGCCACCTGGTGATAAAACCTGATATTCGTTTCATTTTGGTGGCATCGCTCCCAGGGTCGTGTGTCCCAAGTGTACTCCCATAAAATAACAATTTCGTAAGTTTGTTGTTGTCAGTTGCAACATAATGACTTTCGATAGTTGATGCAAACCACCGACATGACATGATCTTAGATTTGTAGCAAATTGTGTGATTATATTATATTTTGATATGTGGTGATATATATGTACCAATTGTATATGGGTTTTTACCTGAAATAAATATATTCGTATTCGTATTCGTATTCGTATATGGTATATAATTTGTAATGATTTGTCTTTAAAATACATATTTTTTATTTAATATGTATGCAAACACTGTGCATCTTGTTTTGTTCATAGACATAAGGTATACACCATATGACCGTCTCCGGATGGGATGCTGTACAGTTGTTTTAATTATGAATATTGCAAAATTCGGTGTAGTTTTTGCCATATAATGGAAAAGTAATTGGTTATGGAGAATAATATTTATTCAATTTCATAATGTTATTGCTGATTAGCATTGCTCTTGACAATTGCACTAATACTGTCGCATTCAGCGTGCAAATATTGAATATTCAATCCATAAGTCGTGGAGAGGCACGCTAAGACGATCATGTATCCGTTTTCTTGTTACTACAGCGCTTAGCGGTGAATCAGAGCAACAAGGATGTCGGCTACTGTTGAGATGACGACACCGCAGAAGTGTCAACTTCGGCAGAGTAGCGGTCACGTGACCAATCTTTCAAAATGGGAGCGGGAGAAAAGGTGGCTTCTGATAATAAAAGAGGAGGAAAATATGGGGATCAGTGTGACTTTTCCTCAACTCCGTTAAAGCAGGGGACAACCAATAAGCAGTGGCTTGCCGACTCCAAGAAGAATTTCAGTGGAAGAGATCTAATTCTTGTCATTGTCTCGCTTATGACATATGTGTTAGATACTGTCACAGGTAAACAAACTTCCAAATCCGTCCTGTCCTGCCAAATGCAACCAGTTTGTGTCTTTAATCAGGGCAGGAAATAGTTAAATAAATATATGGAATACACATACCATGTAAACAAATGTTTAATGTTAAGACTTAAGTTATACCGAACCACAGCGGCTTTAAAGTTCTGACATGAATTTACTGACTTAGCCTGGCCCTTGGCCTGCTTGAGTTGATCATGATTGACTCACAATGTCAATGCATGGTGTGAATACATTGAGTTATAGACGTTATGTTTCAAGTTGCTTATGTCCCAAACATTGTGGATGATATGGTGCATAAAAGATAAGTAATGTTTGAAACGTGCAAATGACTTGAAATGTTCCACAAAATGTGGCAACATGAGTGGGTATATCCACTAGCAGTCATTGATCTATGATTACACTTAAATAATAAATGCAAGAATAACATACATATTTAAAAAAATAGGACATGTGACTTTGGACATAAAGTCCATAAGCCAATACAGTGAATGTGGTTGTTTTAGCAGGTTATAACAATATAAGTTAGGACCACACCAAAAACAAACATTCATTTTAGGATAAGTTGTATATCCACATGAAATCATCACAATTTTGATTTGTCACTGTTCTTAATGCTTCAGATATCCTTGTTGGCATAAAATACATGGAAGATGGCGAGTACACATTTGGCAGCCTGGCCCTGGGCTGTGTTGTTGTGTCGTCGGTTGTTATCCAACTGTTCAGTAGTCGGTGGTACTCCAGGGATGGCAAGTCGACTGGCTGTCGACACTGGTTCGTCCATGTCTTCCTGCTCCAACCTATTGAAAGGTTCGCAGCAAGACACCTGACATATTTGTGTTATAGCTAGTTAACTGTACATTTGCCTTCTTTTCAGTATGATCTCGGTGTAGACTACTGGCAAGTCAGCAAATCATTGAAAGAGTTTTAATTTAATAATCAGTCAACATGTAAAAACAAATTTACTTCTGCCTTGGGCATCCATTTTCCTGAATGCCTTTTACTTGTGTAAAGTCTAGGATTAACTAAAAAAAGTTATGTATTATGTTCTTTTGTTTGTTGAATGATCTTTTTTATATTTAATGATTAATTATGTATCAATATGTGCACATTAATAAAATAATTTTTTTATATGTGAATGAAAAGCAACATAATTGAGGATAGCAGTATTCTGTAACTTCTTAATTTAATTGAATGAATAATTGCTTGGTGTTTGTGGAATGTTGCATGTTTATCTTTCCATGCACGTATACATTAGTGTATTACTTATTACACGTAAGTATCTACCACACACTACCAAGTGGGTAGAGCCTGGTGTGATGCAGACAGAGGAAGACGTGTATTTGCAGGCCTATATACAGGATGCAGATTTTGCAAGTACAAAAATAGCCTGGTAGACACACGCATCCACACATTTATATATACCCAGAAATACACAATAATCTGTGCATAGTATTGCATGCACCCAATTTTAACTCATAGCTGACAACATATACCTGGTAGTTCAAATAATTTTTTTACATCTAACAATTTCTTTCCATCCATTTACCTGTTCGCTCTAATTTGTACTCGTCATCCAGAATGAACTTTATTCATCAAATGACGGGTGAACCTGAACGAGTCTCTAGATAAAGCTGTGTGTCTTTGTGCAGGTATCTACTGGTGCTGGTCGCAGGTATGCAGGCTCGCTACGACACGACGACAGAGAACATAGACAACTACTTCTACCAACAGAATGACTTGTGCATCCTGCGACTGTTTGAGGCGTTTCTTGAGTCAGCGCCTCAACTCACGCTGCAACTCTACATCATCATGTGTAGTCAGATGGCTGGCTGGCTCACAGGTCTTGACTCTCTTTTAGTCATTGTAGTAGTTGTATAAAAATACCTCAATTTTTTTCCCAGCCAACTTCCCTGTTTACCGTCCACTGTGGCCCATAAAAAAGGGCACTAGCCATTCTAGATTAGTTCCACATACAGAAATGTATAGGAAACTAGTCAGTCCCACTAATAAGGTCACCTTGCTATTCAGGACACTTATCCAATTCGCGGGGTGACCTTAATACTGAGGGTCCACTGTAATGGTTGAACGTACATGACTGAAATGTTATTGGTTATTTGTAATTGTCAAGGCCAACAAAATTATAAGCTTGGAAATTACGAAGTAACTGTTAGAAGTGTGAATATGTCTGTCTTAGAAGGCTGGATACATGGATAGGGACACACTGTTGGATCTTGATGTATTTCCTTACCTACCTCACCCATTTTCCATCTGCACAGAAGCATGTTGCTGTAGATGATGATCTCGTTAAACGAGCTCAGACGTCTTGGTGTGATGTGTTGCAGTGACGTCAGCGTGCGTGTCTCTGGTTGCGATCGGAGGGGCCGTGGCTGCCTACAGCCATGCCCTGCGCCACGCCTACTGCGACGACTACCACGTGTACTGGCCTGGCCTCGTGCTGCAGACCGTCTGGCACGTCAGCATTGTCGCGTCACGTGTCGTCGCCATCGTCGTCTTCACAGCCACGTTCTCTGCCTGGGTCCTGCTGTGTCTGGGTACGTACACGGCCACATAACACGCTAATAAAGACAAGACACTTGTCAGTTTATTTAATTTGTATTTTATTTTTATCTATTTATTATCTTTTACATGTTTTACATTAATTTTACAAAATGTCATACTCATTATTTTATTATCAATATGCCATTTATTTTAATAATTATCTTTAGCTAACTTATATATTTTATTGTTTATTACTATTATTTTTTATACATATTTTTGTTATTTTATTTACCTTAACAAACTTAATATTATAATTCTACGACACATGTATATATACTCATGTACAGCGCCTCTGAATGGATATTTCTATATTTATAGCGCTTTATAAATGTTCTTATTATTATAAACACCAAGGTGTATAACTCAAATTCAATGCTGAAATATTCATATTCAGGGTCACCAAACCTGGTATCATGTGGAGTCATTCTATATCAATACCACTTGAAGTAGATATGCCATATTTACAATCTGGATCCAAACAAGATTAGACCCCAAAAACAACCTTAACCACTTAATTTAATAATTATGCAGATGGTACCTCAGTTTTCCATATGACAGTGGTGCAACTGGAAATTCTGTAGCCTTGCCAACAATCTCCCCCAGCCTGTGGTAGCAGTTTTTATGTATTCAGTTCTTGTAATAACAGCTGGTATACATTTTGCAATTGTTAGAACAAATAAAAAATGTTAACTTAGATAAAATGCACTGTAAACATTGTTTGGTTGTTAAATAATGGACCTCTGTTTAGCTATAATCGTGCGTAGCTAAAACAATTAGCTATCAGTACAATCTGTTGTAGCTGGTCACTGGCTGTTGATGACCATTTGGGTGACCCTACAGAAGACAGACTTTGGCACGAGTCGGTGTGAGCGCACGCTGTTTGTCAGCGTCGTCGGAATAATCTACTGCTTCAGTTTCTTCAACCTGAAAGAGGGCAGCACACGCTGGCGGGCGCTCGCCTTCTACTCACTCATGCTGGCCGAGAACACTGCTCTCGTGGCTGTGTGGTATTGCTACAGGGTACCAGGCGCCTGGTATGATGCCAGTGTCATTCCCGTAACGTCCACCACGTTCCTTATAGGTCAGTCGTTATGCAATGTGTAGTGCTGTATGTAGACGTTTTGCCTCATGTTTATTAAAATTGTACAACTGTAGAGATGTGGGCTCCAAGCAATAACACAGACAGAACAGAACACTGTTATCAAGTAGACATATTCAACAATATTGCGTGATACATTTTTAGGCAACAATCACTTCACAGGTAACAAATTATAATTTTTTGACTTGCAATGATCCATTAAACTTATGTAAATTTATGCAGATTGTGTCCATTGCTAATTTTCACAAACAAATTATATTTGCCTTTCACAACATAACTTGCAAAATATCATCCGGGTCTTCACTGTGAAGATGAATCATAAATAAATCGAGAGTCAACTGATTGGCAACCTATGAACAGTACTTGGTTCTCAAATACATAATTAACTACCCACTTTACAAATAGCGTAATTTGATTGAGTGCACATACCCTCACAAATCACAATTTTCCTCATGCAAATGTAGTAATTTTGTTATAATTTTTTTACTTTTTCATGTCTGACACCTGGTGTGTGTTGTCTGCTGTAGGAGTCTGCTGCATGCTCATCTACTACCGGTTCTGCCATCCTCATGGACCCATCTACTGGCAGCGAAAAGAGGTTGCCAGAAGAGAGCCGGTCAAGTACTGTGGCCAGATGGCCACGACAGACCAGGCAAGTGACCCCTATTGTTTTGACCATCATCTGCATTATGACTGTAACATCAAATGTACTTCTGTAACACTGCACACTATTGTATTTATTTATATGCCTAGTAGCTTTGACATCACAGATTTATCGACAGGTTGCAGTAAATTTGCTTGACCAGATTATCATTGAAATGTCACACGGTTATAATCTTTTATTTTATATTATGTTTTAATTGTTTTATCACGTTTGTTTTTTAATAAATTATTATTATTGGTTATACAATGCTTTTCAGAAACTATCATCATAAAATGGTCAGGCTCCTATATTGTGTGATGCTAAATTTGTACATACATATCATTATGTTCGATGCCGCATGTTTTAATGCAAATTATTAAGTTCGATGCCTTCCCCTTATGCATTAAAACATGCGGGAACACCACCGACAGTTTGACATCACCCCTTACCAATGTCACCACTGACACGAACCCTTGTACACAGCTGCGTCCAATGACCACTCACAGTAGCGCCAGGCAGTTGTCACGGCGATCGCTGCTGAAGCAGCCGAGCGAAGCGTTACTAGATGTTGAGTTCCGCGAGGTGGCGACACCGTCTCATCTGTCTCCAATCCGGGGTCGAGTGGACGACAGTTACGACGAGAGGAACGTGTACATCGACTGTAGCCTCGATCTGGATGCTGTCAGCAACTACCAGCACTACAGTGTGGACGCCAGCGCCTGCATGAGTCGGTGTCCCTCTCTCGCCACCACTGGCATCGACCTCACTCCACCACCAACAGCAACGACGACCTCCAGTAGTTCGCTGCCACCAGGTAGCAGCACTGATCGGGTGACAGACGAAAGTGCACCAGTTCCAAGTACGTCACAGAGTCGGTCTAATATCAAGTATGACCTGCAGGATCTGTTCAGAGACATCATGGTGTACACACGCACTGACCGGCGGGTTAACAGCGGGGACAGATTCGTGTCGCCCTGTCCGAGTATACAGCGCGGGAAAGTGGTGTCGAATGGACAGGGGTCAAGTGCAGATAATGGACTGGTCAGCGACAGTAGTAGCTGCCGTTAGTGATCGTCCAACACGTCTTTGGTCAAGTTTAGAAATAAGGTATACAAGTGGGATGATTGATAGGTGCTTCCATTGTTTGTGGTTTGGTATTACTCTATTTGCATTTAGGCAGCGTGTGAGATCGTGTACTCTACATTACTTATCTGTTTATCTTGACAGATGTGCTTCAGTATTTCATGTATTCGATGCTGTAAATGTGGATTCCGTTTGTCAGATATGAATGTGCGAGAATACCTTTTTACACTGGTTCTGCTATGACATTTATACACTGCTATTTGTGAAGAATCTATATTTTTGTAATTGTGCCTTGTTTGCGACTTTATGATGTGGGTTGTCCACATTTACTGTGTGTATGACAGTACGTCGCTTGTGACTTTTCTTTGCTAGTGTGTTGTTCGTAATTACTGTTGTAAATATTACTTATATGTTGCTCATGAGTTCACTTCATGCATTCATGACTGTTATACATGGATTGCCATTTCTGCTGCATGTTTATATACTGCTTTACAGAAATACAAAAATAATATTTATGTATACTATTTTTGAGATAATTACACAGCATGTATTATCATTATTATGATAATATTAGCAATACTGTTGTACAGTGCAAAACTTTTAGTTATTAGTACAACACAGATATGGGTCTTTTTATTCTGATATGTGCATGTACAGATAATCAATATACTTATGTGAGATGAATGACAATGGTAATTGTAATCATTTGAGTTTGCAATACAAATACTGTAGAATTGTTTTAATAGCGATAATATTTATTACATTGCATAACTGGGGGATAACCAGCAGTGTTGCATTATTATACTTTAGACAGTTTGTAGTTTTTATATCACTGCAATAATTTTAGCTTACAGGTACAAGTAATAAAATTAATTAAATTTGGACTCTGTGTCAATGTGTTGTAAGTATCCATCATTCGCTATGCAAAATAACATATCCAGTCTGTGATCCAGAATGTCTGTAATGTGCATTTATAGCAAACAATTGTCAACTGTATGATATATACATATATGTATAATTATACCAGTAGTGAAATTAAGTTGGTAAAGTCTACTTCCTATGGCAGACATGTTCCCACAACTTAGATGTTTGCAGTTATCAATTTATAATATTATGTTCGTACATATGCAACCAACTATCAGTGTTGGCCAATTAAGGACACAGGACAAGGAATAATTTGTCTTTGAGATTTTTATTTCATTCTTCATTTCAACACTTAACATTGTAAATGGCACCACATTAATTTTTTAAGGTTGTGCTTTTGAGAAAGAAAATGTTTTCCCTTGTTTTTATGTACATCTACTATAACTATACGTTTGTAAGTGTACAGTTAGCCCGTGCATATTGTTGCCAGCAATTATTTTAATGTTTTATTTAAATGTTACAACTAGAAAGATCAGCCTTTCAGGTATAAAACAGTAATTATACATTGTCACAGTGACAATGGTGATTAGACAGGGACAGTGTGATGCCAAATTGGAATGATTACTCACACTACAGAGTAGTGGATATCTGACAGTATAACTTTGTTCAATTCAACGTAACTGTTTCAGGCTGATACGACAAGATATTGCTGAAACTATCAGCACAATCTGGTTATGTCAGCATGGAAGTCTGACTGAGCGGCTGTTACTTCAGCTCCCTGACCCAGACTATACCAATGTGGAAACTTTACAAGTTCATTTTAAGTCACAAGTACACAGCAAAAAGAAAACACCATATACAACAAACTCTACAGCATTCTCCACCAGCAAGACTTGTCTTTTAAGTTACTGTGTGGCAATAAGAAATACTACATAGTAGTATATGCAGACACACAAATGATTTCATTTCTACCTCTGTCATCTGCAGGTAATGTTCCCATGAGAAATAGCAATCCACCACTTGATCAACCTCCACCACTAAGCACATGTCATACACCCAGATATAAGGAAGCATCACTTTGTCAAGATGGATGTACACACACATTTACAGTACAATCCCTGTCTTGATTTCTATCATCTCAATATACAAGCCAACTGACTGCAACATTAAAATACTAATATAAGTTAGCCAGTTAATTGTTTCGATTATTTATATACTGCAATTGGAACAAAGACAGACTGGTTGTTCTATTTTTGTTTTGTTTTTAAAGAAACACGCCATATATCATCCATCATTAAACTTGGCTAAATTCAAACACTGATATTGCTGCACTGACAGGTCGGTTATTGTATTATGGTGTCCAGTATTTATGTAACCACATAGAAATATAGCTTGTGCTGGTTTGCAACAGAAAGGTCAGGGGTCGTAGGTCAGGGGTCGTAGTTTAACCCCCGTGGCTTGCATCACAGTAGGAATGATTTACCATGTCGATGTCTTTGGTTAACTATATTAGTTTATATATATATATACATTACACTGCAAACACCATTTACCTTTCAACTCATCATCCAACCTTTGATAAACCCTGTATATGTTTTGCTAAGTTCAGTAGTTGTGTTTGTGCAAACTGCGACTGTTTCCCGTGTGCTCTTGGATCCTTTCTCCCAGCATTGTCCCACTCCGTCTTATTCCCAGCTTTCCCAGTCATCTTCCTGCAAACCACAACACCAACCCTTTAGGGATACACAAATGGAACATGTGGAATTCTTGGTTATGAAAACGTACAAAATAATGTTCAAATGCTCCATATCTTTGGCATCCATTGTTGATGACTTGATGGACTCTTTGCTGAGCAACAGGTCGTGATGGGTAAGTAAATACAGTCATTTCATATAAAATAAGTACACTTTTCATAACACATTTTTTTCATAGATAAACAGATACAACAGATTGTTATTAGTCAACTTACATATAATAAATGTAATACTTCACAAATAAATAGAACTCAACAACAACAGCCATATCACAGGTGACATACACAACATCTCAACAGAAAACTGACAATACAAACAACAGTTGCTTCACAAATTTGCAGATGTTCACTTCAAACAAATACACAGTGCGAAATACTAACATCAGCATCATCATCATCATCTTTCTTGTCGCCTTTCTCCGGTGATGTTGCTCCGGCAGCTAGTTCCTTCATCAGTTCCAGGTCTTTCTCTGTTGGTTCCACGTCCATCTCCCAGTCGTCCTCCAGCAGCTCTGTAACACACCACATCAGACGGTAGTCGGGTCTGTTTCATGAAGCAGGGAATGCTATCGTAATTATCTGATTATCTTTGTAAACAGAACAGGTTTTTAATAAGCAAACAGGAGTTTATGCAAACGCGATGTTAAGTAATTACATAAGCATCCTTCGTTACTTCTTACATTTAATTATAAGTACTTCACTGAATTTAATGCAGATTTTTGTTTTTATATGACCAGTTCTAAATACCTGTTTTATTTAGAAGTTGTTTTT
The DNA here is from genome assembly GCA_964017155.1 of Oasisia sp. SBJ-2009. NCBI lineage: Eukaryota > Metazoa > Annelida > Polychaeta > Sabellida > Siboglinidae > Oasisia > Oasisia sp. SBJ-2009. The sequence goes on along the minus strand of OZ024863.1, from coordinate 47,211,783 downwards.
AGAGTAGTTAGTCATTACTTTATGTCAGATCAACTTCTGTCTGACATATGGATCCATTAGTATTGCTATTTTGATGTTTTTCTACATCTGGATAAAGGCAAACAGAAAAAGACTGTTGATATTTATTGTAACAACTCACTCTAACTCAGAACATCAATATCTGATCCCAGATAAATTACTTTACTTGGTAGAGTCAGACACATTGTCATCTAACATCGGATATCGATACCTTACTCTTCAAACCAATACTGTGCATATAAATTCATATCAACATTTACACAAACTTTCGTCTGACACGGAACATGGACTGAGGCTAAATGAAAGTAATTTTGTCTGATATGAGACGATCCCTAAATGTCCCACCTTTGTTGCTGGAGCTGTTGATGCTCTCCCCCGACGGCGACGCGCTGTCCGAGGAACTGCCCCCGACCACGACCAGGTCCCCTCGCACCTTCATCTTCACCTCCAGACTGCCGCTGCTGGCTCGCCTCACCTCACTACTGTCACACACATCCACTGGTTCCTGCGATGGTGGCTCCACCTGGTGTGTGGTGGTGTCAACATGCAGCGGCTGCGAGACGTCGCTCGAATCAGTGTCCTTACCAACGACGTCAGTGCAGTGTTGGTGTGTGTCTTGGTGCTCCCCGGTAGTGACCGGTGTGACATCATGACTCACAGGCACACTGACCACAGCAGGTGTCACTTCCTGTTTCACGTCTTGGACGTCACCGCTGGTCAGATGACCACTGTCAGGTTGTTCCGGTGACGACTTGGCTACAACCGTCGGTTTTTCTTCCAGGACAACCTCAGTGTCCCTCTTGCTCACTGTCACAACCTTGTCAGCCACAGTCTCCCTGGGCGCAGTCTCTGGCTGTGGGGGAATCTCAGCAGCGTCCTGGGAAGATGTGCCAGGGACAACTGATGGGGAGACGGAGGCTGCAGCCTTGGCCATCCCCGAGTCCCGTGGAGGCGAGGCGGGACCAGTGACATCCCCCCAGTCGTCATCTGAGGAGCAGGAACAATTGTCAACAAGGCACGAGAATTCTTAGACGGTCATTGGAGATCAATACGAGGCTCGCAGACATACAAATCTACAACTGGTATAAATGTTTCTATTTACAATAAAGAGCAATGTTTGCCACTACACTAGTGCTCTTCTTGTGGCTACACTGGTGCTCTATCTACAGCTATACTCATGCCCTACCTGCTGCTCGCTACACTGGTGCTCTATCTGCCGCTACACTAGTGCTCTATCTGCCACTATGTTAGTACTCTATCTGCCACTATGTTAGTACTCTATCTGCCACTGTGTTAGTACTCTATCTGCCACTATGTTAGTGCTCTATCTGCATCTATGTTAGTATTCTATCTGCCACTATGTTAGTGCTCTATCTGCCACTATGTTAGTGCTCTATCTGCCACTGTGTTAGTACTCTATCTGCCACTATGTTAGTACTCTATCTGCCACTATGTTAGTGCTCTATCTGCAACTATGTTAGTACTCTATCTGCCACTATGTTAGTGCTCTATCTGCCACTATGTTAGTGCTCTATCTGCCACTGTGTTAGTACTCTATCTGCCACTATGTTAGTACTCTATCTGCCACTATGTTAGTGCTCTATCTGCAACTATGTTAGTGCTCTATCTGCCACTATGTTAGTACTCTATCTGCCACTATGTTAGTACTCTATCTGCCACTGTGTTAGTACTTTATCTGCCACTATGTTAGTACTCTATCTGCCACTATGTTAGTGCTCTATCTGCAACTATGTTAGTACTCTATCTGCCACTATGTTAGTGCTTTATCTGCCACTATGTTAGTGCTCTATCTACCACTGTGTTAGTACTCTATCTGCCACTATGTTAGTACTCTATCTGCCACTATGTTAATACTCTATCTGCCACTATGTTAGTACTCTATCTGCCACTGTGTTAGTACTCTATCTGCCACTATGTTTCATTTACAGCTACACTAGTGCCCTGTCTACAAAACAATTTTGCCGCTACAGTTTTGCTCTGTCTGCCGCTACAAGAGAGCACTATTTGCCGCTACCTTCGTCCCACTGTGTGTCCTTCTCTGTCTCCTGCGTGCGCTCCATGAGAGCGTTGCGTAGAGCCTCCTCCTCCGCCAGCAGGTGCACCTTGTAGAAGTACCGCTGCCAGAACAACGCGTGAGTCTGTGTCGAAGGCACCTGTCAAACACACACAGCCCGTATGTCGTCTGTAAGCTATCCAGTAGGGTAAACATTATAAGATTACTGGTTGATGTAAGTTTTAATTCGAATGGTTAGCCTTGCCGTTAACTAATAGATGACCGATTTGTGTGATGGTTGGCAGGTTACTGAAGTGACACTTTGGTGTGTTGTGTTGTTTTCTATCTGAATAAAATGTATGTATGTTCTGCCATTCAAATTCTTGCTGTGCCATTGTACAACTATTATTTAAAAAACTTACTTTGTACATGTACTAAAACACTTAAAATGTGGTTCAATGATCTTCAATCATTGTCAAAACATAACAATCAGAAGGTTTTTTCCCAATATTTGAGCTGTCCATTTCATGATCACGAAGGATGACAGCACCATCAAAAATGGCACTAAGATTAACATATTAAAAGGAAACAGAAAAACTTGGACGGTCAAACAACCTGGTGGAAAACACAAAACGAGAACTAAAACAATCACATCCAAGCTGGGGGGGTAGGCTGCAAAGCAGGCTGAAGATAGGGCGAGGTGAATGACCCTTTGTTCCCTCCCTGTGCTGGTGGGCATGAGGAAGACAAAGTAACTGACTACAACCTCAATGGTCATGTACGTCACTAGAGGTGATGCCAGTTGGTCGCACCCACTCACCAGGTGTGTGTAGAGGGCTCGCACTTGGACATTGGCCACAAGTAACTCAGATATCTCTCCCTTCTTCTCCTCGATGTTGAATGTGTCCAGCCAGTCTTGGTACTTTTCTTGAGATCCTGTTGGATCATTTGTGTATGTGCCAGGATCGATCTGGATTGCATGCAGTCTTGCCTACAACATCATTGAAACATTGCTCATTTTGTTTTTATATGTTTACACAACATAGACACTGCAACTAATGATACTAACATTTTTTTATTCAGATCATATTATCAATTAGTCATAACTATCTGACAAGTCAGATTATATTATCAATTAGTCATAACTATCTGACAAGTCAGATCATATTATCAATTAGTCATATCTATCTGACAACTCAATATGCATTTGGGAAACACTCACTCAAATGTAAATACAGCTGTATAATATTTATCCTTGAACATATAAAAATACTAGCTTCTTGGCTCATTTCATTTGACATTGTTTATCTCACTAGAAAACTTTCTTTTTCAGTCACTTCTCACAGGAGTTTGTCAGGGGACTCTCTGCCATTTGTTTTATGTATGTATATATTTTATATATTCTGCATCGGATGTTTCTGTGATGTAACTGATAAATAAATGTAAATGTATTTGATTGGCTGACCATAAACTCACCTTGGACCGGTCAAAGAAAGGGGGGCCCGAGTACTGGGGGGACGTTGGTTTATGCAAATCTTCTGCATCTATTGTGAGTACTTTGGTGAGTCCACCGAGGAGCGAACTTACTCCCTCCTTGACCTTTTGACCTGCCACGGTCGCATTTTCTTGCTGGAAAATAATAAAAACTTCGAAAACCAAGAAAAGCATCACTTGTTTTGTATTTGTATATACCATATTTCCATCACAAAGCAATACAGATTCCTTGTCATCAGTAAACTTACTGATCTCTATAAAAAAAACTGATATATTCATGAGATATATATGTTACAGTTTCGCATGTCTGAGTCACTACATTTACATTAGAATGATTCTTTTAAGTTTATATACATTCGAGATGTACTGTATAAAAACATGATAATTTTCCATAAGTACTTTCTCTCCTAATTTTGTCTTGTAAATCTATGCACAACTTACTGGTAGGTGTTTTCTGGGGAACTAGCCAATACATAGCTGTGTTTATGAGAATTACTTTAAACTTGCTGCCACAGCCTGATTATAATGAATACCGGTACTCATGCGTGCATAGTAAATCATGCAATGAATGTTGACTTAAAACACTGTTCTGGTGAACTGAATTGAATATTCATGACCATGCTTTATATGGATAACACATGGACACCCTAATTAAAAACTCTAACATATATTTTTATTGGTTAAAATTATAAGTGATTAATAACATACATTTGTAATTAAATGAAGATATAGAATAACATGAAATAATTATGCTAACACGATTACTAAAAATCTGCGTAACAGGATTAACAAATATGTCACTCATTACATGACTGATTATATAGTTTGACAGCAATACAATATACGAGTGATACTCACAGTTAATTTGCATTTGACATTGGCTGCGACACGGGTTGTGTCTTCCTGGACTGTGTTGGTGAATTCCGTTAGATCCTTCTTCACAAACTCAAGGGCACTGGCTGACTGTAACACAAACAAACTGGTCACAGAGTGCGAATTAGTGTATTGGCACATGTAAATTATTAGCCACTATGGTACAAAATTTGTTTAAATTCTGTAGTGGCTCAATATTGGACAAGAATAAAATTAATAATAAAATTATAAGTACGGCAATTCACTTGTCCCATGGAATTTTTTTCTTCAAAACATAAGTATTTTTATGTATGTTTATGTAAGTACTTGTATGGAAAACAAATTGGGTGTATTAATAATTTATTTTGTCCATGTATGTACAGAAAAAAGTAGGGACAGATTAACTTGTGTAATGTTAAATAATTTTTTTACAAACAACCAGATATGTTTTGAGCCCTGCCAGTTACTGTGTATTGTTAGATTAATGATAATAACAATAATAATTATTATGTCAATTGTCAACTGGCATAAATTAAATACATAATTTCTGCTAATCAACAGAAATGTGTGTGTGTGTGTGTGTGTGTGTGTGTGTGTGTGTGTGTGTGTGTGTGTGTGTGTGTGTGTGTGTGTGTGTGTGTGTGTGTGTGTGTGTGTGTGTGTGTGTGTGTGTGTGTGTGTTTGTGTGCAACTGAGCATGCATGTGTAGTTCCATGTAAAATAATAACTTTATTTAGAATAAAAAGATATTAAACGTTTCACGAAACGACATCACTTGTTTCCTTTTGCATATTTTTGGTATGCAGACATTTGAGAAAACTTTTCCTTTAATTTGCCAAGAATATCTCATTCAATATGACTGTTTAAGACAAAGACTTGTTTTGTTGCAGCAGTCTGTTTCACTCACTGTGTCCTTGGCTGCCTGGACCCAGCTGTCCCACCAACCAGTCGCACACCCACTGCTGAAACACAAATTCAAATCACCAGTTGTCAGTAGTCACAACCACTGTGTGACACTGTTTTTATGTGAACACTTCTGTCCAGCTCTAGAAATGGTTGTACCCATACCAGATCCAAGAGAGATGCGTTATGCTTACAAGTATTTTCAAACCAGCAGATGTGAGTACAATCATTTGTTATAGACTGAAGACAATACCAGAAGTCAGCATATACATGTACGTTGATAGATTATTAACATCAGCCACTTTAATAGTGGGTTTATCGTCTCTTAAAATGTATAGTCTTGAGACTGAGTCACATGGATGATGGACATTTAGGAAGTCCGTAGATGGAACAAGGAGACCTGGACTCATGGATTTCTTTAAAAGTCAAACCCTAATTGCCTTGGCATTGCTAGACAAAAAAAATTTCGTTGATTTTATTTTACTGTGCATGTGTAAACACATTTATAAAACAATGCAAGCAATCATACAGAACAGATAGATATTTTACTAAAATCTAAATTAATTAAGTAGATCTTAGACTTAGTGTATACCTTGTATTATACTGATTCAGCAAGATTACATTTACACATTATGTTGATATCCTAATGTTCTATATGACGTCACATTTAAGCCGTCTTATATTATTATAATTCAATTATCATTGTTATAATATTCTGAACGGGACACATCGCTGACGTCATTTAGATGTACATTTTGTTCGACTCGGCGACGTCGTAAACTTTTGCCTTTCAACTGATGGGTCCATGCATTTAAATGTAATTAGGATCTAACGTGTTTCCATTGTATGTCAAACATATAAGCTGTCTAAATGTTCTCATCAAGACACATATTGGTGATCTACCTGTCTGTCATCTTTAGTTTTGCCAAGTCTCCTTCGGTGTAATGAGCAGGCAAAATAGGTCAGTGTTGTTTTGATCCAACTGTAGCCTTTAACTTATGTGTATATTGTGAAGAAAGTAAATATTTCACATTGCATGGTATGCGAATTTTAAAACAATGCAAGCAGTTAATGCAATAACTAATAATCACAGCTAGCATCAGTGACAAAATCCAATAATTTATTATAGTTTCGAGGGTAGATAAATTCGTCAGTTATATATTTATCCGCCAGGGGAATCCACGTATTGCGCCCGATTTCCACCAGGTATCAGCACTTGATTTGAGACACAACCAAGAACACGCTACCTCAAACAATTACACAGGCAAAGCATTTTTGACAAGGATCACGCCTATGCCGCAATATAATAGTCATATACCGACTGGATCTTTTACATTTTAGAGTATGTGTGTGGTTTGAGGGCTTATCAAAAATGACGAGAAGCTTCAATTTTGGCAACAATCTTATTATTAAAGTATGAACACACTAAGAACGCAGTTCCCATGAGTTCACACGTTGCAACACTGGAGACTTCTTAAAAATGAGTTTGCCATGGCTGTCTGTTGTTCCTTGTTCTGTTCAATATACACACAGAGAAAGTGATGTAAGAGGCATTAAATGACTTCTACATATCCCTGTGAGGAAGATCTCTATGCAACTTAGTTCCTACGTTTCGCGAACATGACATCAGCTTTTAATATTGGAGGCAGAACTTTAGGTCTTCACACTAGACAATTAGAAACGGCAACATGGTTGTACGGAATGGATATAAGTAAAAAAACAAGATCCTTGATAACAGCTCAAACAAGACAGCACTGATCAACCAACATCACGATGAATGGACAGAGACTAGAAGAGGTGAACGACTTTAACAAATCGGGGCACAAAACTCAGCTAAGATGGCATGTCACCCAAAGAGATATAAACAAAACTTGCCCTAATATCATCAGCAATGACTCGACTAGACACCTTCTGCAGGAGCAACACCATCAGCCTTCCTGTAAAAGTCAAGTTGGATGGGGCGCCCGTGGTCTCCGTATTCCAATAGGAATGGGATTGCTGGACCCTGACGGTATAACAGAAAGAAGGATTCAGGTATTTGAAGTGAAATACTAAAGCAGGCTACTGCGCATCTCCTACACAGAGCAGAAGACCTCTGTCTGTGTCAGCTAGGCCATATGTCTACGCGGGGATTGCCTAGTACGAGGAACGGAACGCCGCAAGCTCTCCTTTAGGGAAGAGTAGAGGCCAAAAGACACAGAGGCCATAGATACATTCCTGATAAGAAAACAGAAAGAACTGGACAGGCCACACCCTCGTGTCCCTGACACGGGAAGTAGAAGACCTAGAAAGATGGAAAGCGTGCAATCGTCCACCGTGGCACCCTGACTACCTTTGGTTACAGGTTGAGTTCACGGGTGAGTGAATGGGTGGGTGAGTGAATGAGTGAGATGTAGTTTCTTTTTGAGTCAGTGGGATACTCTTTGCACGTTTTTTTAGGATACGAATCATCGTTCAACTGATGTATTTGAAATTAATTACAATTAAAAGTTTTGATGTGTTTGGCATAATTCTAGTACAAGATCATACACATGTCGGCCTTGTTCTGAACCTCCTACTGTAGTTTAATATTGTAATTTGTTTTGGATAAGGGCACTGACCTATCCAATTATTGTTGGATTATTGATTTTTTTATTTACAAATCCTCTTACTGGCTCCTGCACCTAGGCAGACAAAGTAACCCTCCCAAATCTCGTTTCAGTGACACCCTGACGTCGTTTTTCTTCTCTTGACCAGCTAGAGCTATAGGTTGCGGTCTTGTGTCTGGCGCCAATTAATTCTCAATCGTAGCCTCCTGTGTCCAGCTAGAGTTTGTTACAGTGCTTGTTAGAGAGGTCCAACAGGTGGGTCCTCGTTACATGGTCGAATCTGCTCATACGTCTTCTGCACATAGTTAGTGATGCCAGAGGTTGTCCTGTTCTGTAATGTACCTCTTGATTCGTCACACGGCCACTCCACGTCATCGCACGAGCGATTAGTGAGTGTCGAAGGCAACACTAGTGTAGATGTTTTGCTTGTGTTTAGTTGCCACGACTCGCATTCGATAAAGCAAGATTGGTGGAACTTCTGCATTTCAGAAAGAACATTTTAATATCATGGTTTAACGTAAATTTCTTGTTGGTATACAATTTGATGGCTGCTGACGCTTTCTCCACTCTGCTGTTTAGTTTGTGATCAACGATTTTTTGGTCGTTTGTGGATCTGCCAAGGTAGATACAGCTTTAAACTGTTCCAACTTCGTTCTATTTATAAAAAAAAAAACGTGGGTGGTTAATGATCCCATGTCATCTAACAATCATAATATATACTCTAACTTATTTGCATTGAACATTGGCTAGTTGGGGTGTGCCTCACAAGGTAAGAGTTAAGAAGCGATGTAAAGGAAATATGCTGGCTAATAGAAAACGTTTGTGTAGGTTTCCTATGGAATGGATTCAGATTGACTAATGTAAACACACTAAGGTCATTTATTGCTATTTAGATTTTTATTCAGTTAATACACACATGTAGATAGTATCGTACTGTCAGCTTGAGATGAATGCATTTCTAAGTTCGTAAGCGTACGAGTGAAGATGGTGTGAATAGGTAAATTTAGTTAATTTAAAATCATATTTGACCGAGAGCAATGGGATATATTGCTGTTCATACCGTTGGGACACGTTCCTAACACGGTTACACGGTTTTCCCCGTGCGCAGCAGTAGTACAGCACAACCAGTCAAAGGTTGCATCGCATACGGTTACGTGGCTGCACACGTACCAAAGATCTCATAAACACAAACAAAGCGATGTTTTACAGCTACGAATGATTACGACGGGTCGTTGTGTTTACGGTCTGGTTGTAGTTAGTCCTGTATTGCGAATAAAACATCTCGATAGATTGTTACGGTATGTAACTTTATATTGGCTAGAGCGGCGACAACAACAATGCAGTGGAAAATAAGACCATTATAAAACTGGCAGGCAGATTATCACGGACATGAAGTAAATGTAAAAAGATCATGTGTAATTATTAATTGGACGTCTATTTATGGGAATGCGATGGAAATTGACCGAAACAAAATCTTATCTGCCCAGAGTGTGTTTTCCAGCGGTTTTTATTTTGCCGATTGCTGTCGAGGTTTGCTATGGCCGTAGAGCAGTGTATGCACTAAGCCCTTAATACCCTCGCCATCACAGGAAACCAACCGTCCAATAATTATAGGTATTAAGTTGGCCCACGCACGAAGTTGTATTGTTCTTCGTGCTCACGTTCCTGCCTAGTGACAATCCGGTAAATAATGACATAAGTATTACAGTAAATCTATTAAACCCTGTAGTTAGATGTCCTGTCCCCCCAGGACATACTTATTACACTTATAATCAAACAGGGTAGAGAACTCCATGGTCAGGATAGGATCATGGAACAAATAGAGAACTTTTGCATCGGACTACACGATAGTGAACAAAGTATCATAATCCACATCGACCAGATAGAGGTACTCGAGCTGACACCGTGGGGAGGTAGCAACGCCTAACAGTTGAAAAGAGTGGTTCAACACCAGATACCAACTACATAAAAATCGACAGGTTAAAGGTATTGTTATGGTACCTAAGGTGAATAACACTTCTACAAACCAGAAACACCAACATGCGTGTAAACTTCAAATGTGTTTTTGGAAGAGACATTACATAATTCGTGATTATTCATTTGTCGCAGCAAAACAACTTTAAAAACTAATTGTTTTACTGCACGGCCTAGTGTTTATAGTCTCGACGACAGTCTACTGTCAGCAAGACCTTTAGCGACGCAATGTCATCAAAACCTTTAGCGATGGGAAACTGGGTCACTATCATTTATCCGACAGGGAATGTGAATCATAATGTTCAAACAACAATGTTTGAATGAGGCATTGGTGTATATAGATTAAGTTATTTGTAGATATCTACAAATTGTTGCTTTTTATTAATTATGTTGTTCCTCTTTATTCAAATTTACTCAAAGGTTCAAACGGTAAAGGATATCTTATTTCCGGTTATTCAATCGCAAATTACTCAACCACATAAAACACGCACGTACGCCGCACGCGCACTCACACGCACACACGTATGCACACGTAACCAAGCACATATCACACACGTGCTTCACACACACGCATCACACACACGCACGCACGCACGCACGCACGCACGCACGCACGCACGCACGCACGCACGCACGCACACACACACACACACACACACACACACACACACACACACACACACACACACACACACACATTACACATTATTGGATATTGCTGATAAATCCACCGACACATCTCCCTGTTGCTGCAGACTAGAAGAAATAGAGATACTTTGTTTCTCACTTACGTCTTGGTAGGCAGCAAGAGAAATAAGTGGACCTAAGTGCAGTTTAGGTCACCATTGAGGTGTTTACAATAATGCTGATAATTCATACGAAAACATATCGTGTTATTATTCAGTCTACCGTAATGATAGAGGGATATTATACGTTGCGGAAAAAACGTGCATTTTCTATTCATCATTCGAGGTCTACATTAACATTACACGCGCAGGTGTACGCCACCGTCGGCACGAGATTAAATTTTGAAACTCAAGGAATACAACAATCGTTAATCACCAAAGAGAAGGAAGAGGACAGTGGAGCAGCTAGGGATACAAATATTACCAGAAATGGAACGCCGGACCAACGCTTGAGGAATTTCGTTGCTGCGCTAAACGCCAGAGGGCGTAACGGGCTGTAAGTAGGCCTAATCGATCACCACAAGCGATCAGACAACCGTACTAATAACAAAACTGTTTTTGAAAAAGACGATACGCCGACCACAATAATAAAACACCACACCCACCCACGGATATCGTTTGTCGTTTAACCAAATAATGAATTACCTGTTTTGCTTCATGGTCTAGATCTGGACCAACAAATCCAGCATGTGCGTGCGTGCGTGCGTGCGTGCGTGCGTGCGTGCGTGCGCGCGTGCGCGCGTGTGTGTATGTCTCCATGTGTGTATGTATGTATGTATGTATATATAATATACATACATACACATATCATTTTTATTCCCCCCCCCCACACACACACAAATACACACACATACGCACACACATGTATAATATATATATATATATATATATATATATATATATATATATATATATATATATATATATATATATATATATATATGCTGGTCTCGTTCCCCGTGTCATTCGGGAGAAAAAAACTATAAACTCTTTGTCCGTAATTCTATCTGGTGTCTATACCACGAGAAGTAAAATATCTCACGTAGTGAGTACATGAGTAACCTGTGTAGTGGAAATACTCCTTCAGAGGACAACTCGACCAAGTTCGACCATAATCTAGCCACATGTGGCTGTGGACTGACGGGACAACCACAAGGACACGGGTACGGCGGGACACAGGGACATGGGAAGACGAAGATACAGCGACACGGAAACACGCGGACACAGGACATGGCGGACACAGGACACTTTACTGGGAAAAGGGGAAATTGGGTCCCGGGAACTTGGGCAAAGACTGATACGTAGACCTAATAACGGACCTTTGTGGACACCCGTTGTGCATACGATGAAGTTTCACGCCGGCTCATCTCACCACCGTCGGCCGGTCGTCGGTGACAGGGCACGGAGTGGAGTAATTGGACACATGGGTGTCAACGGCCCTCGTGACGCCTTGTCACCCAACACCTGTCGCCTGTCGCCCACCACACACGCACCTTTGACAACAACAATAAGTTGTGTATTTACTTGTCGCTCCAGTTACGTCATCCAGCCCGGAGTACAGCGAGGGTGAACGAACGGAGGTGGACTACCTTCGGGCGGGGATTGCTACATTCGTGGGGGTGGGGGTACATACGGGTGGGGTTGTCACACTGGGGGGGGGGGGGGGGGGTAGCAAGGGAAGTCGTTGTATCCTAATGTTTTCTAGGCTCAAAATTGTATCCACGTGCACTCCGCAGACACGCACGCACACACGTATCGAGATAGGAGTGAGAAAGGAGACAGGGAGGGACGGTGGGACGGAGTGAGAGTGAGTGAGTGAGTGAGTGAGTGAGTGAGTGAGTGGGTAGGTGGGTAAGTGAGTGAGTGAGTGAGTGAGTGAGTGAGTGAGTGAGTGGGTAGGTGGGTAAGTGAGTGAGTGAGTGAGTGAGTGAGTGAGTGAGTGAGTGGGTGGGTGGGTGGGTGGGTAAGTGAGTGAGTGAGTGAGTGAGTGAGTGAGTGAGTGAGTGAGTGAGTGGGTGGGTGGGTAAGTGAGTGAGTGAGTGAGTGAGTGAGTGAGTGAGTGAGTGAGTGAGTGAGTGAGTGAGTGAGTGGGTGGGTGGGTGGGTGGGTAAGTGAGTGAGTGAGTGAGTGAGTGAGCGAGCGAGCGAGCGAGCGAGCGAGCGAGCGAGTGAGAAAGAGAATGGAAGGGAAGGAGCGTGAGAGGGTGAGAGAGAGGGAGAGAGGGAGAGAGAGAGAGAGGGAGGAAGATAAAGGGAAAGAGGAAGAGAAGGAGAGATTATGTTGAGAGGGAGATAGGGAGAGAAGGAGCGAAGAAGCGAGGGAGCGAGGGAGCGACGAAGCGAGGGAGCGAGGGAGAGAGAGAAGTAGGGAGAGAGAGAGAGAGGTGAAGAGGAAGTCAGGGAGAGAGGAAGAGAGGGAGATAAGAAGGGAAGGAGGGAGGATGAGGCAGAGATGTCCCCATATGTCGCCGTGAGAGTGCCAGTCCAGATACTACCGGTTGTTGACCCTTTATTCGGAGTCATGGCCGCGGCACTGATGCGGTGTGAGGTAACACCGAAATTGATTAATCTCATTCGGCGCCTGTAATGGATCCGCTGCTATTAGGCGACCACTAACAACCTTAACCGAATTATACGGATTGACAAGACTGTTTGTAAAAGCATGAAAACGTGTAATGTGTACGTGTGCGCGATGTTCTCATCTGCTCAGCACATTTGGAAAAAGTCGCACTTGAAAACAAACCATGCAAATGGTGTTTACATATTACATGTGGATCAACAGCCGTACCTACTTTAAATGGTCTGTTTTTGTATTCAAACACTGGAGTAAGGCCAACTGTGCTCTAATCCATAATTAAACTAACCAAACCTACTTGTAACAGCTTTATTGCAATAATATTCGTAATGTAATGTAGTGTCGATGTCAAGCGTGTTCGCAGCAGCTACGTAATGCAGCGCACGTATGATCATTGATGGGTGAACATTAACACGTTTGTCTCTGTGAATTCCCTTCTGGTGATTTTCTATATTTTATTACCAAAGCACAAGGCAGACAAACGGACTTCAGTGGCTCTACCAAGGGGTAAGCTTCAAAGCGACTATAAACGAGTTCCCATAGAGCCGCTCTGACCCCCGTATTCACCATTACGGTAAGGCGAACAGTGGCGACACCCACCGGAATGTGGAGTTGCCACGGAAGTGACGTACGTAACTGTCGCCCAGCGCCATTTCTACCCATTTCTTTTGCATAAAACACGCGATGTAGATTAACCCGGAATACAACTGTGAATAGTGCAGTAGAACACGTACGATACATTCAGTGAATTTGGACAACAGATGCTGCAAACGATGTCGTAAGTTGGCGCGTTATTTAAGTTTTAGATAACGGTATAAGTAGCATAATGGCGGAACCTTCCGCGCAAGCCAGGGGACTGACTTCGCCAGTTGCTACTGCGTCAGCCGTGGGAACAGCGCAAGTACCCGCCCCAGTTTTAAGACGAATACACGACTGGTGGGAATCTCAGTATAACGACGATCTGTTTGTATCCTAAACGTTGCAACACAGTTTACGGATTTTTTTTTTATATATTATGGTCTCCTGACCTAGTTTGAACCATACATCAAGTGTGCGATTTCATTGACTGACACGGAGAGTTTTTGAAAGTGATCTGACGCGAGGATGGGCGGAACCTACGGCGATAGAGGCTACTAAGCTTGAAGGCCAAGGGGATAGACGGTATTTTCAGAGTAGAAGTTAGATAGAATGCGAATATGCCACTACTTAGATGAATGATTAACTTAGTGTAGTGAGATTTGACGGAATGGATATCGGTCAAATACATCATGTTCGCCACTGATCTTTTCAATGCCGCTTCTTTCAGAGTCGTTTAGGCGTATCTGTTGAAGTGAAAAGCGTCATTTTATACGAGACATGCTGCCGCCGAATTATGTCGAATCGATAGGGTTGTGTATAAAAGATCGAGCTATAAAGAAATGCGTTTGGTCGCTCATCGTTAACTGCATTTAGCTTATGCAGAGATTCATCACACCTTACATCCACCCGCTGATTGACGATGACTACCCCTGGTAGGACCGTAGGACACGCAAGTAGTACTCGTTACCAGTTTTGAGCGATACACAACGAGATCACACACCGCTGGTCCCCACCTCGTTGTCCGTAAGCGTTTTAAAGTCACAATTACTGCTATATGCAATATTTGAAGAAGAAAACCAACAACATCTCATTAATAGTTCCCACCTTCTAGATGACGTTTTGGTGGAAACCTATAAAAACATGCAACGGAGATTTCTGCTGTAGCTGTTTCACCCGTTGACCTACATGGACGACCCCTTGCGGACCTGATATCTGAAGCTTTATAATAGGACTTCACAATGAAAAGCAACCAGAGTTTTGTGACGAACAAGAGTGACTTTATAAAGTTGGGTTCTGCTCTGCATCTCTAGAACAAAACACCCTCTCTAGTATGTTGTGTGCCAATGTCCAAAATGCAACGGTGTGCTTTCGAGGATGAGCGTTTTACGGCAGCCAAAAGCGTCAACACCCTTGCCGGTGTCGTGGTCCCAGTTTCGGCCGGGCCCACATTCAGCACGAATCAGCAGAATCTGTGACCGCAATTGTAGCAGGCCAGGATTCTCCGTTGTTACTAACGTAGTTTCCGTTAGGAATATATCAAGTATTCTAATACGATTGTTCTTCGCAAGTTTTAAATAAAAACGCATGCGCGGTAAGCGTGACGAAGAAAAGAGCAGAAAAAGCGGGACTGCGATTGCCGCGCATGCGGGGTATGCGTTTAGCTGAATGTGTGACATGCCGAATTTGGGACCACGACACCGGTCACTCAAATGACTCAATATTTCTGGCGGAGAAATGACCGCCTTGAAACGCCAGTGTCGAGTGTGAATCGTATTAAACAGTGTCACATAGGCGACAGTATCATAAATCGTCATCACCATCATCACTTTACAGTCGTAGCGTCCACCAGCTTGGGCGAATGCCTCGGCATGCCGTTTCCGGATCCGCATGTTTTACGCTATCCTCTGCCAGATGGCGCCCTTCCAGAACTCGTCTGGCGGGACGCGACCCGTGCGCGTGACCCGACGAAATAAAATTTACTGCCACATCTGTATTATATAAACAACTGATACGGTCGTTACGCGCCACGCCGGGCCCGCTACAGGCCCAGACGCGCCGCGCGCATTTTACCATAGGCAAATATTATTTTTTCGTTATCGGCCGCGCTGAGCGATGGCGCCCTCCTCGGCGCGCGCAGGGGGTGTGACGTCACGCGCGGAGGGCGCCCCCAATATGTCAGCGCCCGAACCATGTCCGCTTTATCAATCGGCGGTTGACACGAGAGACTCGGAGCGCGGCGATAAAGCGCAATCGCTGCTGCAGCCACTTGATAAGACGACTTCCTGACGACTGCCACGCGTCCCCGGCCCCGTGCGCCGTCTCAGCTTGCCCGGGACCGTCGCGAGCGTCGGGCCCCTCATTTGTCTCGGGCCGACAGCCGCCGCGGACACTAATGGAAGCCGCAGCCGATGCCGTCACAATAAATTAGAGCGATAGGGGAAATTGAAAAATAAGTGGCGTAGACAGGACAGGAGGAACTGACGCTGGTGGGAGGGACGCTGATGAGGGACGCTGACCCTGTGGGACGCTGACGGTGAGGGACGCTGACGGTTGGGACGCTGACAGTGACGGATGTTGACGGTAGGGATGCTGACAGTGACGGATGGTGACGGTAGAGATGCTGACAGTGACGGATGGTGACGGTAGGGATGCTGACAGTGACGGATGGTGACGGTAGAGATGCTGACAGTGACGGATGGTGACGGTAGAGATGCTGACAGTGAAGGATGGTGACGGTAGGGATGCTGACAGTGACGGATGGTGACGGCAGGGATGCTGACAGTGACCGATGGTGACGGTAGGGATGCTGACAGTGACGGATGGTGACGGTAGAGATGCTGACAGTGACGGATGGTGACGGTAGGGACGCTGACAGTGACGGATGGTGACGGTAGAGATGCTGACAGTGACGGATGGTGACGGTAGAGATGCTGACAGTGACGGATGGTGACGGTAGGGATGCTGACAGTGACGGATGGTGACGGTAGGGATGCTGACAGTGACGGATGGTGACGGTAGGGATGCTGACAGTGACGGATGGTGACGGTTGGGACGCTGACAGTGACGGATGGTGACGGTAGGGATGCTGACAATGACGGATGGTGACGATAGGGATGCTGACAGTGACGGATGGTGACGGTAGGTATGCTGACAGTGACGGATGGTGACGGTAGAGATGCTGACAGTGACGGATGGTGACGGTTGGGACGCTGACAGTGACGGATGGTGACGGTAGGGATGCTGACAATGACGGATGGTGACGGTAGGGTTGCTGACAGTGGCGGATGGTGATGGTAGAGATGCTGACAGTGACGGATGGTGACGGTAGAGATGCTGACAGTGACGGATGGTGACGGTAGGGGTGATGACAGTGACGGATGGTGACGGTAGAGATGCTGACAGTGACGGATGGTGACGGTAGAGATGCTGACAGTGACGGATGGTGACGGTAGGGATGCTGACAGTCAGGGATGGTGACGGCAGGGATGCTGACAGTGACGGATGGTGACGGTAGGGATGCTGACAATGACGGATGGTGAAGGTAGAGATGCTGACAGTGACGGATGGTGACGGTAGGGATGCTGACAATGACGGATGGTGACGGTAGGGTTGCTGACAGTGACGGATGGTGACGGTAGAGATGCTGACAGTGAGGAACATTGACAGTGAGGAACATTGACAGTGAGGAACATTGACAGTGAGGAACATTGACAGTGAGGAACATTGACAGTGAGGAACATTGACGATGAGGGACGCTGACTGTGAGTGGACACCATAACACGGACACAAAAATGTGTTGAGCTCAACAAGATCATCGTCTCATTGGGCCCTGACAACGGCTGTGTGCCTCTTGATTATGATCACGATGACGCTGGCAGTCCCACGGAATGAACCCCGTAGAAGTGTGTATTTAATCCCAGATCTTCTGGAACGTGTTTCTCTTGGGTAATTAAATATTTGACATACAATCATCACCAACGATTTAGCATTTAGTACTACATCTCAAACTAAAGACAACACATGTTCTCAGTTTCGTTGTTACCGCATTACACTATCAACAAAACACCATCACAAGCGGTTGCCTTATTTCAGCAGGCCTGAAATGTGGTTTGAGATTTTGCTTCTATTATTCTATTCATTTCCGCATATTTCCGTTATAAATAATGCCGATTTGACTCTATCACACACAAATAGAGAACGAAGTACCGCGGTTTCCCTCGAAGATTGCACAATTCGCCATGTATTTCACAAAATTATACTACAATGTTTAATCTGTTAGATTTTTTAATCGAAGAATAATAGACATTGTTGCGTGTGCGTGTGCGTGTGCGTGTGCGTGTGCGTGTGCGTGTGCGTGTGCGTGTGCGTGTGCGTGTGCGTGTGCGTGTGCGTGTGCGTGTGCGTGTGCGTGTGCGTGTGCGTGTGCTTTCGTGCACGCGCACGTGTGCATAACTACCTATAATAAAGAACGTGTGTGCGAGTCTGTGTGCGTATGTGCGTGTGTGTGTATGTGTGCGTGTGCGTGTGTGTGCATGCGTGCGAGTGTGCGTATGTGCGTGCGTGCGTGTGTGTGTGTGTATGTGTGTGTGTGAGTGTGTGTGTGTGTGTGTGTGTGTGTGTGTGTGTGTGTGTGTGTGTGTGTGTGTGTGTGTGTGTGTGTGTGTGTGTGTGTGTTCGTGCGTGCATCCGCACACACACAGTAAACGTAAATAAAAGTACATGTCAGTTTTTTTTATATAGCGTAGTATCCAATCCTCAGGATTGTTCAAAATGCTTTACACTTTACTCCCTGGCAACCTTTTCAGGAATCTGGGAAGCATTCAGCCACATTGCAATTAATGCACGAATACAATTCATACACACATATCCACCACTGTCTTTACCCAGGCACTCATTCATACAACTGAGTGAACTGGAGCAACATAGTGCGAAAAACCTTGAATTAAAAATAATAAATACAATCAGTCCGCCATCCACCTGGTAGTGTCCCGCCCGTCGGTATCGTGTGGCCCTCTCAGCGTGATCTCATTCCGCTCAAGGAGGCCTTCCTCGATCTCTCTGTATACAAACATGTCATCCGTGTGACACTTGTGGTATTGGGCTACCCCGGCGAGCCCACGGAGAGACTACAGGCGACCGACTCGTTGACAGGAGGGACTAGTGGCGCTGTCATCGCCCAGCACACCGCACAGCGGGGCGAGTGCTGGGCCGAGTGACTCTAGAGAGAGGCTGAGTTGACGAATACTGCGTTGTCAGTTATCGAAGTTATCCCAAAGTGTCCTACTGTTCTGTCAATTCATATAGACGCCATCGGAAACAAACACGTACGCACGCACGCACGCACGCACGCACGCACGCACACACACGTGTGGCGACACTTTGGAATAACTTCGATAACTGATAATATATATATATATATATATATATATATATATATATATATATATATATATATATATATATATATATATTATATTTTGACATCGAAAGAACAGGATGTCATCAGGAGGTTGTCAACATCTCACCGGTGGAAAATACTGGGTTAATTATTATTTCAGCTAAGAATGTCGTCACCACAGCAATGAACACCATCATAATCTCATCATCATCGGCAACGACGGCGACGGCGTCAGCAGATTAGCTGTTGCAGCAGCATCGTCGTTATGATAATAATTGTCGTTCTGCGTCTCTTTCTCATCGTACATTCTCCTCCTAATCATCGTTACAGTCATCGTCGTCGTCGTACTCATCACCATCATTAACATGAAGCCACAACGTAAACGGGACCCTTCTTTAGAATTTAACATTTTGCTGACGAAATCATTATCAGGTTTTAATTACGTCAACTGGTTGACGAACGTATCGGAACTGGCGACCTGACACCAACAGCTAGGCCAGTTGCTGATTGCTCGGGTTTAACCGTCATAACGGGGCAGTTAAATGCACTTTTTACAGTTATGTTTAAGAAAAGTAAAGTAAAGGCAAGTTCTTATATAGCGCAGTATCCAGTCCTCAGGACCGTTCAAAGCGCTTTACACTTTACTTCCCTGACAGACCTGTTCACTCAGACACCATCTCGGCTTCTCTGGGAAGAATCCAGCCATATGCTACAATTAATGCGCGAAGACTGCTTGTACACATATCCACCACTGTCTATAGCCAGGCATTCATTTATACAGCTGAGTGAACTGGAGCAATATAAAATGATAAACCTTGCCCAAGGCTTTAATACCGCAGCACAGGATTCGAACCCGGGTTCAGGGTTTCTATTAATTATATCCTCGAATTTTGACTATTACTGTGGCTTTCATTCCAGCTAATTGTCAAATTAATACTGTTTTATCATCACATTTCTTTGATGTAGAAAACGTATTCTACCCCTTAGAGAGCACCGCTTCCCGGAGCTCACCCTCAACCTCCCTCCCCCGACCTCACACCCTGCCCGGCTCATCCAGCCTCTTCCGGGTTCACTCCGTCAGTCCCGCCTGTGACTAATGACAATTTCGACAAATCGTCCCTGCCTAATCAATCAAGTCGATTGTCCTATCTATGGCGGTCGCCAGTTCGAGCTCTGCTATCACGTCACGTACACTGGCCGTGCGAGGAAGACGCGTATACAAAGTATACAAATCAACGTCGCTAACGATAACTGTTTACTTAAGTTAGGCGCGTTTTTGCCCGGTGGTCCGCCCGGAGTCGGCCAGCCGCTATCGCTCCACCCATCCATCACGGCTCCCGGCCACGGCGGCCCGGCGACGGCAGGCCGTGGAGGGCTAGTGCATGGGGAGGGGTGTCGGACTGGAGGCAGTGCAGTGTGTAGGGATGTTGGCGACAAGTTCATACAGAACGGATACGAATACATGCATGTGTATATGAGTGTGCATGCACACACCTCCGGGCATACGTATATGACATATAACTACATACTTGCAAAACGCACACATATGGAGGGTCTACATATATATATATATATATATATATATATATATATATATATATATATATATATATATATATATATATATAATATATATATATATATATATATATATATAATATATATATATAATATATAATATATATATATATATATATATATATATATATATATATATATATATATATATATATATATATATATAATATATATATATATATATATATATATATATTATATATATATATAAATATAATATATAATATATAATATATATAATATATAATATATATATATATAATATATATATATATATATATATATATATATATATATATATATATATATATATATATAATATATATATACGTACGTACGTACGTTCGTGCATACATATTAGTACATACACACATACACTCGTGTATGTATGTACATACGCATATGCCTAAGGATATACCATACGATCCATGCATCCAGGTATGCACCTGTGTGTGCATACATATTACTATGTATATAATATACTCGGTATTTCTTTATAAAATGATCGAAATTGATTACATTGTCATTATGTAACAACCGCAGTACAACCAGTAAAGCGATACTTGGGGCTTGAAATCTGTCTTGATCAAACAACAATTTACTGTGTGTAGCTAGTTCAGTGAGCATGGGACGATACGTGTTTATCCGGCTGACTTACCAACTCGGCCTCAAACAACAACAAACTACGTTCGTTTGGACAGATTACCATATTGCTCTGTGGTCAGTCCCAACGTCTCGGACACAACATGTATATGGTACAAAAAATAGGTCATAAACAAAAGTAAGAAGTATTTGAAGGAGAATCTGTTAACAACAAAAGGAAGAATACAGACTAAAATTCAAAACTACGTCTCGTAAGACACCACAGTTACACACTGACTGGTGTTACTTGTTCGTTGCACATGCGCAACACGCAACTACCTACTCACGACACGGGCTGAATTCGACCCTTGACACCGGGCGACCAGTACCTCGTTGTCAGACCCGTCTAGCCACAAGTAGACAGTAGGTGCTGTATACACGAGTACCTTGTATCAATTTAGCATATGATCGCTCGGGCCTAACTGGATACTGCTGTATTACGACTACACTGTGTAGCGGTGATACCACAGTATCCGGGGTGTAGACCTCGCTGGCCAGGCAACTTGGGCTACATTCCGAGGTCAACGACACTGGGTATGTAGGTGACCCTGACAGCAAAGACGTGGTCAAAGTACGTCCAGGCTGGACCACACAGACCGCTGTAACGAAATACTAATCAACACATCTTGATACTGACCGCTTCTAGCAGCTTTCCTGGTAAAATGCTAGCCCCATGCCGACTGATTATATACACATTGACCCGGTATTATTTATGGATGTCCCATCCACGGGCGACTCTTCCCATAACCTACTCCCCCTTCTGTGACAACCTAGTCCTTCCCCGGATAAACAAGAAGACAAGAAGATAATGTAATGTGCTTGAACTGGGTAGATATAAAACTGCGTAGGTCATGACTCTTATGGCAGGATAGAACTTCGGCATTTATTTTATTAGAGAGCAGGACTAGTAAAGTCAAAAGGTTACTAGTCCGCCAACAGGTTTACTAGTCCGGCAAAACATAAAAACAATCAAAATTTAAGTCATTACAATTTGTTTCAAAACTAAACAAAAACAGTATATGTTGCAACCACAGTAAAAACAATGCACTTTTCATAAAGGTAACAAATAAATAATACAGATTTTTTTTATTAAAAAGTGAAGATATGATATGTATTAAAACATTGCGCAATTGAAAAAACTCGCCAATTGCGATCATTGAACGGTAGTACCACCCTGGCTACTATTATGAATTTTCCTGGAAATTCTGGAAATGTACATCACATTACGCTATTATGAAAACTGCTCTACTTGACTGTATTAATGGAAATAAAAAATATCACACTAGAAAATGATAGGCATCAAGAACCATTAATCTTACAAATAATGCCCAGACAAATTCATGCCTAAGAAAATGACTTAATTTATCAGTAAATGAAGCTACTTGTCAACGTTTTAATGACTTGGGATTCAGTTACATCACCCTGCCTCTTGATGGGTTACTAAAGGAGTGAGTTCATAAATTTGGTTTAATTCACGAGATGACAAAGCCGACCCACAGTGTACACGGCTGTCATGATTAGTGTGCCGTGTCTTGGACTGTTAATTTTCTAGTGTGCTCTCGGGATACCAGTATCCGTCCACTATAATGTGCATTTTCTTGGAGTGTTTGCATGGTATTCGTATTTCTAATTTATTGATCTGCGAGGCTATATTAATAGGCTTAGCGGCAGTGGTACGTTTCACCTTGTTGGTCTGTTTGATTGTAAGTAAGTAAGTAAGTAAGTAAATGTTTATTTTTCCAACATAGAAATAATATGTACATGGTTTATTATGTCAGAAAAATGGTATACAAAGAAACACTTGTATTTGTATACCCCTATGAATTATTTGCTTAACTGTTGTGTGTGCATGTGTATAGTGTGCGCGCGTGCATTGTGTGCGTGAGCGTACGCGTACGTGTGCGTGTGTATACTTGAGAATTTTGAATGTCGGTGACAGCAGAACAAGAATACATACAGTATATTTGCGAGTCAATATCAACATTAACATATACGTCGAAAGGTTAGTGGTAAAGACTAAAATATTGAAGAAAACAACCGGAGAAATGTCGTCATAACCGCGGAACAGACCGACTGACATGATCCCCACTCGGCATTGGGAAGGGGGAGACGGTTTTGGTCAGTCTGACCGGACTGTCCTGTCCAGACGCCGTGGGTGGTCTTTTGGGCCACCTCATCTCACGACAAAGCGATCTGTCCCCACCTCCGATGGACTTAACCGGACAGTTCTCTCGAATAACAGTGTCCTCAGAGTTGGGTTGACAAACGGCGCAGCCATTTCGTCCACGAAGGAGTCCACGACGCACGCCCCGTGTGTTTCCATGTGTCACCCCTGGAGATCTGAACGTATGACTAATAATAAAATACTGTTCGCTGAACTGTTGATTTGTAAAATTGTAATCGGGGAACTGGAAACGGCCTTGCCCGAGGGGAAAGAAGTGTTTTGAAGATAACTTGGTGTGGGGCTCTTGAAACGGTCTAGTAGTCGGTCGTTGCGCAATACGTGGGAGGTATTATTTCGCAGTTTATTCCTATAACGCCCACAACTGTAAGGGCGGTGTGTGTTCAACAATGGTTATTGTATATATTTAGCACGCGAATTATTGTGCAATAGGTTGTTGTCAAACTGTGACACGTCGTCACAGAGAAGTCGACGTGGTGTTTGATTGATCAGGTCTCCCAGATAATATAAATATAAACATAAAGCGCTTTAAGCAAACCTGAGGATTGGATGCTGCATTATATAATAACTTATGGTTATACATTGATGGCTTACTAATTAATTCATGTATTAATTTGTATTGTGCAAGTTCAATGATCACGTGTCTCTGAGAGGTATAGCTTTAATTCTAACATAGGCTATTATTAATTATGTTGTTGTTCTCCTCTTGGCAACTTTGTCACCAGGGGTTACCGTCATCTTTTCCTTCGTCTTTTATTTCCTTACTTTTCTCTCACTATATTCTCTATCAACAGTCTCCAATTCCTTCTATCTTTTGCTCTTGTTCTCCATTCTCCTCGCATTCTTTTCAGATCTCAACGCAGTCATCCCATCGCATATACTTAATTTCACATAGTTCTCTTAATTAATGTCTCCCTAGGGAACAACTAGGTCGGGGTACATCCACGAGCTCCCATTACTGTTGTGTTAGACACGAACCTCCAGGTAGGGCCTGCTTATGTTTTTCATTCATTTGTTTGTTTATCCTGCCTACGACGCCGTTATCGTAGACTTGGGGTGGTCGAAAAGGTTGTTTTTAATGGTCGTCGACTTTGGCCGTCGGTTGGTAACCCGGTTTCGGTGCAACGTTTCTGGATCTCCGTTTCTGGGTCTTCTTGTATCACGCTGAATGTCGGTGAAGTGTTTCGTCATCGTGGATGATGAAACACGTTTCATGCATTTGTGTCAAAGACGAGCAGTCGTAATATTGAACAAGAAAGCCGGCTACGTTCAAACAAGTCTACAACATAATATTATGTTACTAAGCACTACTTTAAAGTAGAAACACCTCATTTCGACTCATGAGAACTCTTTGTTATTATATCAATAACATTACCTTATAATCATGAATGATATAAGCTTTGATTACGTGTTTGGTTTATATATATATATATATATATATATATATATATATATATATATATATATATATATATATATATATATATATATGTGTGTGTGTGTGTGTGTGTGTGTGTGTGTGTGGGTGTGTGTGTGTGTTTGTGTGTGTGTGTGTGTGTGTGTGTGTGTGTGTGTGTGTGTGTGTGTGTGTGTGTGTGTGTGTGTGCGTGCGTGCGTGCGTGCGTGCGTGCGTGCATGTATGTAAGTATGTGGTGTGTGTTAGTTTACAAATAAATAACAATAAATGCATGTCTGTATAATTTGTTATCCTTCTAGCGAAACACCTTTTCTTTTCCAAAACCTGTTTATTGATCGCAACTCGGGGTTTACATTAACAGTATTAAAACAAAATCGCCGTAGGTTTGCCACGCCGCCGTGAACACGCAGCTCCACCCGACCTGTTGCATAACGCCGCGATGTCTTCTGTCGTGACGTGTCATTCTGACAAAACGGGACAGCCGGGGCTGGTGCGATGTCCAGCGGCAAGTAGACGCGGCGACTGGACAGTGGACACCATCAACACCCAGCGACATGTTTGTTTACGGAGAAACCCGACTCGCCCCGACACTTGACTCGCGGCTGAGCGGCGCTGGGAGCTCGGACTACGCGCGTAGCGGTTCCGAGGGAGCGATCGGAGCTCGAGCTTCGTGCCGACTATCGCGACGTACAGGCGCAGCGAGAGCCCGTAACATGAGCACCCGAGTCCGTCGTTCGTGTCGGGTTTACTACATCGTAGGACACGCAGCGAAGCGTAGTTAGTTTTCCGATAATCTGTTTTCATTAGTATCTTGTAGCTGCGCGCTTCTTCCCAATGAGTAATTTTTAACAAGATTTAACAAGATTTAACAAGATTGCCACCCAGAGAATCAACTCAAGATGGCAGGTGGACAAGGAAGCCCTTTGGCTTATCGAGAGTCCAACCTATCTATCTAAATGTACCCCGCCCTTCTTAGGTACATGTCAATTTTATTTTTAAAAACATTAACACTACTAGCACCTACACAATCAGCCGATAATCTGTTCCATTCATTTACTGTTTTTTGTGAAAAGGAAAATTTTCTAATATCTAATCTACACTGCTTCTTTGCTAATGTAACTCCATGTCCTCTAGTCCTTCTTTCTTCCTCAACTGAGAAAAAAATATTTCTGTCAATATTTTCATACCCATTCAATATTTTAAAAACTTCTATCTGATCTCCTCGCAGTCTCCTGGTTTCTAGTGTTGTTAATCCACATTCGAGCATGACCTCGCTTTTAGAAACCCATGTTGAGATGGGTTAATCAAGTTATTTTTAACAAGAAAATCAACCAAGTGATCTTTAATTAGTCTTTCTAATAGTTTACAAATCACCGATGTTAAACTCACTGGTCTATAGTTCTCTGACTTGCTTCTTGATCCTTTTTTAAATAATGGTATGATGTTTGCCTCTTTCCATTCTAACGGAACTACTCCTTCCTCTAATGCCAAATTGAACACTGTTGCAAGTGGTATGCTAATTTGTTCTACAATTTCCAGTAGTAATTTTGGGAGGAATCCCATCCACTCCAGGTGACTTATTATCCTTCATATCCGTTATTTTCTTAGCTACCATTTTTGGTGTTACAATTAGTTGTCCTAAATAGTCTGACTCTCTCCCTTCGAATTTAGTCTCTGGTACTGGTAATGCACTAATATCTTCCCTGGTAAACACCGAACTAAAGTATTCATTTAGGTTTTCTGCCATTAAGAATCCCTCTGTTATTATGTTTCCATCACTATCTTCTAGAGGTCCGACCTTATCCTGAACTTTCTGTTTACTTCGAACATACGCATAAAAACTAGTTTTTTTAGTCAGAATTAAGATTGAAAAGTAGGATGGGGAGATCGGGGCTAGTTGTAACACGGGTAAGTTGTAACAGATGGCTTGCAAATTATTTTGCAAGACGAAAACATGTTTATCAATAGATTTGAGCACGTCGTGTGTAATATGACGTGAATCCGTCGGCACGCCATAAAGTTAAGCAATTTTAAAAGAAAAGAGGTACAACTGTACCGGGGTAACTTGTAACACTTTAGGACAGCTCATATAACTCATTATCCCACAAGTATGTATTAAGCCTACTATAGCGTTTAATTATGCACCCGTTATCTGCTGGAGATATGTGCGGACCCTTTGGGATGACAACAGTTTCGATCGGTTAAGAAATCTACCCGCAATCCTGAAATGTGTTGTTTTTGTTACAACTAGCCAGCCCCGATCTCCCCTATAATCAACCAAAGAATAGAATTATTAATATACGTAAATATACTTGGCATATTTAAGGAAGAACTAAAAACCCGTCTTGTTTACTTGTTTTTGTCTTCTTTTGCTATCGTAATAACTGTATAGTGTTTGTATCCAGATTTGTTTTGACGATTTTGCGGTTATGCAAACAGTGTGTCGACTGATAGCAATTGTCGCCTTTGTCGTCCGTGTGCGATATTTGGTTTCTTCTACTCAGAAATCATTCCAAAAAATATATATATCTGCATACATGGAAGGGATACCTCGTAAATGTGAAATCTGCCGTGTTTCATTTAATCTATTCTGAAGTATAAAGGATGGACACAGCATCAGCGGATGCATAAACAT
Organism: Oasisia sp. SBJ-2009; assembly: GCA_964017155.1. NCBI lineage: Eukaryota > Metazoa > Annelida > Polychaeta > Sabellida > Siboglinidae > Oasisia > Oasisia sp. SBJ-2009. The sequence goes on along the minus strand of OZ024863.1, from coordinate 47,184,249 downwards.
GTTTCGTGCCGAGGCCCACGGAGGATTATCATATCTCAGGCGGCTACAAAAACGAGTGTGAGTACACGAGTAAATGATGATGATGCATGGCGTGAGGGCTGGTTACAGATGACCGCTCTCAAGTTGATAGTTATGACAACTGCTGTGTAAAAAATAAAACCTACGATGTTGCGGTTTGGTAATGATATCATTGATATGATCGACTAAGGCATATAACTTACCTTAATCCTCGCCGTGTCTATACTGGCCCATAGTATACAGTGGTTAGTATGGTTTGTGAAGAAACATCAAATATTCAGCTGTAGCTCAATGTCTAATATATCCAGTTTGTGATGTAGTATAGTTGACCAATGATCCACGCATATGCCCCCACGTTGCAAATAAGTCTGGCTGGTTTTTTTCAACGTAAATATCTGCAAGTGTGTGCATTTTAGTGTTTCAAAAAATAAAACGCAAACATATCCATCGAACGTTGAAGCAATGCCGAACAACATTATTAAGTCATCGTTTAACGACAGAATGCATAGCAGAACTGCCATCCAAACTTAACAACATATGTTGTACACATTGACATGTGGTCTATTGAAAAATCGAACACATTTGGTACATATGTGCGTTTACATAGACACAAGATAATTAGTTCCATCCGTCAAAGTTCTCATTTCAAATTAACACATTGTGGTTAGTGCTAGACAATTGAGTTATGTTTGCATTGCCGTTAAAGAAGCCAACGAGTCCATATGATTGCAAGGTCGTCGCGACGACAATCTCTTTTTGTTCAATTAATCAATCGCCAACGGTTGTATTAATGTGTAAGAACCACGCCACTACGCGTGAAAACACTTCTTAAATGCTGACGACACCGAACACAAGTGGCTCGTTTATAAGAAGGGAGTCGACTTCATGACATTGCTAGACTCGAGTGAGTTCGTATTTTACCGTAAACATACGAGTCGTCGATTTATCCATGTAGGCCTTTAGCCTTCGGGACAGTCAACACGGAAATACGTAACACAATCGTGCATTCTACTTATCACTGGGTCTAATTCACATCAACACGGTAAGATTGTAAATTTAAAAAATGTACATGTGTAAATACATAAATACATGTTTCCGTAGATGGAGTTGCCACCGTGATGGTGAAAGGTAAAAATTGTGAACATTGTGAAAATGGTGGAAATGGTGAAGAAAAAAAAATGTGAAAATTGTGAAAATCGCCATCACAGACATCTATTTTACGTTCGAGTTCACGACTCGTTTACAACTTGTAAAGGGACATGTTACTACAATGACACATGTATCACGTGTCACGTGTTGTTTTCTTCGTTCCGCTGACCGCCTCTTCGCCCCCCCCCCCCCCGCTTCTTGCCGTGATCAACAATCTGTTGGTTCTAGGAACCGACGTCCAGTTCTCGAAGACCAGTGTTGACCGTTGTTTTCTCCCACCCCTGGACGTCTTGTTTGACCTGGGGGCAGCCGCGTCACAGTCAACAACGAATTAATTACAACACCAGACAATAGTACTATTGTTTTGACAGGCGGATTTGTTATGACATCAGCATTCACAGAACAAGACGTATTGACGGTGAAAGTGCAGTTACAATAATGATACTGTGTTTAGAGATGTTCAAGGACGTCTATAGGCCTACAAGCCTATTACTCGGCCCAATGTACATCATTTAATACGTATATATAATCTCCAATGACGCATGTCTGGGGAAAAACTGGACGGGCGGTACTTAAGTTACAAACATGTTTATGAAATATAGTTGCATGGTTGACCGGCTTTATGTCGATTTCACTTCCTCACGTACGCGAGGGCAAAAATGTAGTAAAAATATACATTATATAAAGACAAGATGCATGCACGCAAGCACTTGTGCTCACACACGTACACGCGCTCACGCACAAACCCAAACACACTCGCGTATACGTGTGATATATATATATATATATATATATATATATATATATATATATACACACACATGTGCACACATAGACACGCACGCACGCACGCACGCACGCACGCTCACAAACACACACACACACACACACACACACACACACACACACACACACACACATGCACACACACACACATTGTAAATATAATTATATTATGGTCACGATTCATATAAAAAGACTCGATACATTTTGTCGTCAAACGATATCAGTTGCATGCCACCATATATCCTTAAAGATGAGGTGATGTCGAGAACAGTCATTAATTTTTGTCTTGGAAATGTCCTTTGCAGACTTAATTATTGCGCAAATAATGTGACCGATTTCCAGAAAGCGGTGCAAATAGGTCGCGACTCGCGTCTGAGAATTACCATGGAAACACCTATTGTCGGACGCTTATCAGTAGGGCCTTTGCTTTTCAGGCCCCTGTACTTAGGGACAACATATTATAACGTTCAAACGCAAAATTTCAAATACGAGTGAAGAATTGTTGAAACCTTTCACAGAAAGTTTCGAACTTAATTTAAAAACACCGTATCCACTATAAATCAGCCGTGATAAGCGACATGACAGCGCTGACGTCATTGGTGGATAATATAACACGTTGCGTGACAACAGTCTCAGCACTGTATTTTACAAAACAGATATTATATGGCGACAAGCACAGACAAAAAATGACTATATAATATATGTATGTATGGCAAGCTTATATGTCATAGCCTACTTTATCAACTTCAGACAACGTGGTATGTCGATAGATAACGACGTTTTAATAGTTTCTAAATGTATATATTTGCGGATATTTCAAATACATCTTATTTGAGCCAACCATTATAAACTGGATATTGCAAACAAACGTCTAAGTTTGATTATTAAGTTAAAGATACACTCATAAGATAATATGAAACAAAATTCTAACTTCCGAGTGCAATCGTCATATTACATATAATTGTTATTACGATTGTCGGTGCCAAATTACAGTGTTAGCGTGTGTGTGTGCGCGTGCGCGTGCGCGAGCGTGCGCGCGCGTGCGTGCGTGCGTGCGTGTGTGCAACCATGCTGTATATTACATTCATTGCTCAAAGTAGAAACAAATAACATAAACAACTCCGATCATCAGTTCCTGATCTGTTCTTTTTATCAAGGAGGCGAAGCAAACTTTGGAGACACCGGTGTCTCGTCCACTGTTTGGAAATACTTCTTTGTCGATGTTTTGCGCGGACAACGTAATCAAGCGCCTCGTCAACAGATTCGTTTCCGGACGCTCCGGACGAGTTTATAGACGTGCCATCACCTGCCTGCATAGTACGACCACACACGAACCCGAGTGTCCTCGAACAGACAAACACCACGCGCTGACTTGACCACGTCTGTTACAAGAAAGACGAACGTCGTCTGGCTGTGTATTTGTGCCATTCACTGACACTTGCAAACGACACATACAACCAGGACATGCAAAGGATTAATCGCGTTATATATTATTATGTTTTCTTTATCCTGTTGTTAAATCGCCAAATGCTGTCTATGGGGTGATCTTGGGATTATACCGAAAGGTTCTTCCCGTTATCCATGGAGACGTAGATATAGTGAGGCGGAGAGTATAGGGGGCCTAGTGCCCAGTAGTGGTTTGCACATACGCCGGCGGCCCGGGTTCAATATCCGGTCACGGCATATTTGGCGTTAAAACCTGGCCCTCAACATTGGGGTCTGTGTATCCCTCGTGAACCGGAGAATCACGCTAATGTCGATCGCCTCTCAATTTGCGACCTAAAAGAACCACTGAGGACGATAAGCACCCTGGCAGTAACCATCGTCAGTGCCAGCATAGCACGAGAAGAAAGCGTCATCAGTTACCGTTGTCTAATGACGTAACGAACACGTCATCGCAACGACGCGAACGCATCGTTACGTTGTGCACAAGTATGAAATGCGTTCTCTTGTTATGTAGAATCTGTGTTTATTTTATAATTGGCACATACCAGGTGGGTATCGCGCCAATGAAACCGCGGGCAGACAGTCTAGGTAGTCATTACTCGGCTCATTTTCCGGCCGGGGCGTAATGTATCAATAAATACATGTTATTACTTCATGAACGCTGTTTATGTTTAACATTTGCCAAAGGTCAATGGATAAACTCGATGTAGCAACGGATATATACATAGGCCCTACATACCCTGTATGTATGTTCACTTTCCCAACTCTGTTTTTTATACTTGTGCATATACGACATATACGCTACTCGCTTCAGAGGAAGAAAACATAATATAACAATAACATCAATAGAATATACAGTAACATCTGTCTTAACGTCCACTTGTCTATAACGGTAACCTGCTTATCTCTTCTGATGGACCGGAATGAATTCCTATTTCTGGCTATTCACGACATTAAACTCTCCATTACGGTAACGTGTCTATATAACAGCAAAATTCCGTAGTCCAGACGGTGCCTGGTATGGACAGTTTCATTCTGCAATTGGAAGTTGGGACTGAATTAATAAAACCTTATAACAGATTATTAAGTGTATGAAAACTGTAAGATATGGTGATTTTATATTATTAACAAACAAAACCACATTCAGCGCCTCTGCACGCGAACTCTCCGGAACTGCTACAGAAGTAGACACCAACGCGACCAACAAGCCAACTCCATGTTCGTGTTAGCGAGGTATTCGTCATCATAATTGTTACCGTGGTCAAATTCGCTCTGTGCAGGAGTGGCGCTCTCTCGCCAGCGGGGTTTGGAAATAGTTCAACACAACGCGTGAAGTTGCCCGGCGGGGGACGCGAACGTGATTCCCGTCGTCCAGCGCCCGTGGGGTTGGCGTTCCTTCCCCGCGGGAGAGAACGTGACCCCCGTGTGTACGACTGTATGTAGGCGTCTGACGTAACCGAAGTGATGTGCGTGTTTCATTTCAATATTCGTCGACGTAACAGCCGTGACTGTCGTATCCATATTTATGTCACCTGGAGTTGTAGTTCTGTATGACAATTTAATTAGTGTTGTTAAATCATTGTTATTTGTCGATTTTTGCGTGTGATTTGTATTCATAGTCAAGTCAGGTTAATGTCTAAATGCCGGTTGAGTCAGAGTTAATATTTAAGCGGCTCGAGTGAAGAGAGAAACGAACCAGAGTTCATAGAACGTAGGACCGCGCCAGGCATTCGTATTGTCTTACAGCGAGTTCCAGTTCCGTCGAGTATAGACTGGACAAAGCTGACAGTGTGGCACTCGAACATGGCAGCCAGTGAAGGTTACGATATGTACACTGTTGTAACAAATACATTCTATGTTTTTTTTCTAGGCTTGCACTAATTCAACTTTCTTTTTCACCATCAGCCAATCACCTTAGACGGGATAGGTGTGGCAACATGTCCACTCGACACTTTCGTTTTGTTAGTGCTTGGGTCAGATCATATGTCGGTACAACCAGTGGGGAGAACACTTCATTGAGGCAGACTATTTGTTCCCCAATTGTAGGTAAAGATATACATAACTTTTTCAAATTAGCAGCTTTCTTGATTTGACGGCCATTAACAATTATACGTCAAACACTATTTCTTTATATTATACATAACTGCGTCACCTAGAACTAAATTGGTTTGTGTCAGTATGGTATCACAGGTTTTATGGGTCACGATTGTTTTATATAACTTTCTTTGACATTCACATAAGCCAGGTTTAAAGGTACATAGGTGGTCCTGAATGGAGAGACATTTATTTGGCCACATAATCGATGTTGCGCCGTCAACCATTGACAGGAATGTTTGCGGAAGTTAAACACGGGGGCATTCCCGAGAGAGATGATGGAGAGAAATATTTCTCCGTTAGAACATATCCCTGGACAAGGCAGCTGCATCAGTGATGGAATTAAGTTGATGCAGAAGCTGAATGGCACAATACACGCGCGCGCGCGCACACACACACACACACACACACACACACACACACACACACACACACACACACACACACACACACACACACATGTAAATTTTGAAAATCGCTTATAATATACATCATGAGACAATGAAATTGTGAGGAGATAAAGTGTTTTGTATATTGATTATAGAGGTCGTAAACATAAATGAAATATGATTGATTTAAAAAAAAATCAATGTTGACAAGAACAATTTTGATCACCCCACGTAGCTTGTGTTTTTCTCTCAGAATAGTCGCTATAAGCCGTTGGTTCTCACTGGTGTATATGTTATACCAGAGGAATAAAATATCTTTAGGGGGAAAATGTCCGAAAACGAAACTGCCAATTAACAGTTCAAGAAGAAACAGAAGAAGAACAAGAAGAACAAGAAGAAGAACAATAAGAACAATAACAACAAGACGAAGAATAACGTGAAGATGAAGAAGTAACATCCACTTGAAATCAACAATTCTGACATCCGCTTTCTGGCTTGTTCTCGTTTAACTGCCCGTGGATTCAAGTAACATCGCACGTACGGGACATTTTGACAAAATCCCAAGTTGCCAACGTGTTATTCATACTGAGAGTCCACTACAAGGCCTTGTCGCCTGTCACCGGATAGATCCCGCTCAGTCCACTGTGACGAAAGCTTCGCCGCTGTGGACAAATGACACTCATGGGAATTGTTGGACGAACGAGCTACCCTCGGCCACTCTACACCGCTAACCTGGGTCGGTCGGTTCCGGGATTTAGCGTAGCGTCTGGGCGTGGTGCGGGAAAGTGACCTCGTTTGTTTTATATTAACTAGCCAAACCGGATGTCACGCAATATCAGGGGCGCGTCGGGAAACGTACGAAATAATGTAAAAAAAGGGCATTTTTCGTCGCGTTGACTTTAGATTGGATGCTGGTTTGTGAAATGAAATGACAGGATCGTGGCGGTGCTAGGGCATTGTTAAACGGTCCAGATGTGCTAGGAAAAAACATTACATTTTGAAATGTTGTCGTCGTAATGTTCAGTGTTTGAGTGTGTGTGTGTGTGTGTGTGTGTGTGTGTGTGTGTGTGTGTGTGTGTGTGTGTGTGTGTGTGTGTGTGTGTGTGTGTGTGTGTTGGTGGGTGCGTGCATGCGTGCGTGCGTGCGTGCGTGCGTGAGTGCGTGCGTGCGTCCAGCAATATCCAATAATGTTAAATGTGTGTGTGTGTGCGTGCGTTTGTGTGTGTGTGCGCGCGCGCGTGTATGTTAAGGGTAGTAAGTAGTACATGAATGTAACATTTTATATTTGAAAATACACAAATGATTCGGCTAAATGCTTGATTAAAAATACCAATGCAGTATACCTACACTTTAAAATAGTATATTATGATTGTATAGCATTTTTGTATTGTATTGTATTGTATTGTATTGTATTGTATTGTATTGTATTGTATTGTATTGTATTGTATTGTATTGTATTGTATTGTATTGTATTGTATTGTATTGTATTGTATTGTATTGTATTGTATTGTATTGTATTGTATTAATTCAGATTTCAATCTTTCCAGAGGACCTAGTAACAGAACTGATAACTGAAACAATATGCATAACTAATACAAACAATAATTATAATAATAATAATAATAATAAAAACAGTAAGAACAGCAAGTACATACAAACCATACATTATGAACATCAAATATACCCGACAACATTATAACTGAAGTAGTCTACTGTTTTGCATCTTACAAACAAACAACTTTGGGAAGTGCGTAAAAATTCAGTATATCAGTATCAATCATCCGGATCAGGTCCGAGACCAAAAAAATCGGCGTCCCTGACCCGCCGTCGAGCGCGATGCCTGGCCGAGCCATTTCACGCGGCTACCGATCCGGGCTGGCTTCGACCTCTGCGCGCGTCGCTGATAGGTGGACAGTTGACACACTTGGCTCGCGGTGCGGTGACAGTCGAGTCGGCCGAGCGAGAGGCGAGAGCGAGCGACTGCAAGCGGACGGCGTCACTGCTATAACGACCGCTGCCGGTCGCGCTGTGCACCTCGCTGGCCCCGCTAGCTCCCGTAGCTCGCCTCGGCTCGACACCGCGATGGACCTCCACGGGTCGACGGCAGCGCACTTGGCGCTCCTGCACGCGCCGCCCGTTGGCTTCGGTTACAAGTGGCTGGAGAGGACGTGCAGCGTGCGGCCTCACGCGTGTCCCGACGCCGGCCGCGCGCGCCGCACGGAGCCGCGCATCCGACGGCCGATGAACGCCTTCATGGTGTGGGCCAAGTCGGAGAGGAAACGGCTCGCCGAGGAGAACCCGGACGTACACAACGCCGACCTCAGCAAGATGCTAGGTGAGAGCGGGGTGGTGGAAGTGCGGGGTGGTTATATGAATGAAGGTGTAGACTGTGTCGTTTTCGGTTGCGCACGTGTTGTCTGCGACACTTTGGGTTGTGGTGGTGTTGGGTTGAAGTTGTGGTTACGCAGGTGTAGGTTGCAACACTTTGAGTTACACATGTGTAGGTTGTAACACTGCGATTATGGGGGTGTAACCGTGTAAGTTGTAGTGCATTAGTTACGCGGGTGTCGAGTGTAGTAGGTTGGGTTATACAAATGTAGGCTTCAACACGAACACGTCGGGGTACATAAATTTGGGCTATCAAACTTGGGTTACGGTGGTGTAGATAACGACCTGTTTACGGATCCACTGGCGGGTGAAGATATTGTGGACTGTCTTCGTAATATGTGACCCTTGGTATCCCGACTTAGGGGGCTGCTATTAAATGTTGCACGCAAATAACTATTTACACATTATTGCAAGCGTGCCAACACAACAGATCCTATCGTAATCCCTTGATAACCCCTTCCGTTTGGGGAGACCCGCTTCTAAATCCACCACGAAAACTGATCCAACCTTTCAAGTCAGCCAACAAAATGAGATTTAAGATAATGGTCTTTGCCTTCTTCATGTGTAACCGGCGGAAGGGTCAGTTCGCTGTCGCCGACTTGTATATGGCGTGGATCTAGGACGTAGCTTCATTGTTTATTACGCCTTACGGACAAAAGAGCAACATCAGTTAAAGGACACAAAAACGCAACGGTTTCGTGGCATACACCTAATAGAGTTAATATAAAGTAACAATTTCCACATATACTCATTTTTTTAACGCCACCGGTTTACCAAAAAATTATTTTTGAACACCCAGCCATCCAAATACTATGCGCTACTCCATCTTAGACGAAGAATGACGTCATGACGGTGAGACCCTCTCCACGCAGATTCCCTGCATGGGGTTTGGCTGTTGTCATGAAATGGCTGCAACTCGGCAACGCGCGTAACATGCTGATGACGGTAAATAAATAAGTTGTCTATTATTGTTATCGCTGAAATCATCCTATCAACTGATGATACATGTCTACATGTCTACTTCAAAGCATTTCTCCTCAAAATGGACCGAGCAAACTGTACTTGGACTGGAGGGATTCCAAACAGTACGCGCGCAAATGTGAATCCATTGCTTCAATACTACCGGTTGTTTCAACTATTATTGCAACCGTATGCCGAACAGTAAGGCATAATTACTAAAGTTTACCAAAGATTTAACTACATATTTAGATACACGTATATAAGCAGCTGCTAGATGTCACGCCAACTGAACGAACTGTCGAAGACTCGAAGTTGTTGACCCTTAACAACGTCGCAGGAAGCAGAGACCTAGAATGCTGCGCGCTTATTGGCTGTTAATCATTATTGCCAAGTTAACCTTTCACCGATGGCGGCGTCTAGACCATCGTGGATTTCGTTAGAATTTTATACTTTAAAGTCACATTCTGAGTAAACCGCTGACGTTAAAAAATTGAGTATATGTGGAAATTAATTGTTACTTTGTATAAACTCTATTAGGTATATGACGCGAAACCGTTGCCTTTTTTGTCCTTTAACAGCCATTACATTTGTTGTTGCCATATTTTACTGACATAGATCACACTTCCAAACTAAATCGCTTCGACCAGTGGTCAGTTTTATTTTAACCGTGTTTTTTAATGTGCACGCGTGTGCCTTGTTTTAGAACATTGTTTACTTGATGTTTCCTTTGACTTCAGCAAAAAAGCCGCCAATCCTAGAGCCTTCGGTTGAAAATAGCATAACAAATTACTATGTCACAAACTACTCAGTACACGGCAATTTGTTGTCAGCAGAACAACATGAAACGCGACAACAAGTGTTGTGATAAATTAATTTCATATCTGGTGTCAGGTTGAGCTATGTGGTTGTTGAACTTCCTTGAACAACGCTATATTTGCCCAAAAAAATTGTTTTCCGGTTTTATGCAAAATGTCATTAATATAAAACACGTAGATCGATTGGTACAGGCCATGTACAGCCATTCGTGCGGTCCCGGTAGAACTGCTTATAGGTGATTTGTACCCAACAAGTGGTTCAGTTATCTCTGACCCTGCTGCTGGAGAAGCGCTCAATCGCTCATGTAGCAGGCGAACTCGGCTCAGGCATCGGTGCCTCGATTTCACATCGTCGTTGTCTCGCATCGAGCATTTCTTCTCAAAGGTTCAACTTTCACTGTTCTGTCTTTACCAACAACACCCGTTCCATTCCGACTGGACCTACTCCCTATTTTGCTCTGCTTCCCAACATCTTATATTCACTATACTTTGTCTTCTATAAAGAGTTGACCAAATATCCTAATTCTTGGTCAGAACACTCTAGGTATGATTTCGCACACAGATATGGCACTTCTTCTACGATGGCAATGTCCCTATGCTCTGTGTCCTTGTTTTCTTACTTTCACTTAAACTTTATTAGAATACGTTATTTACGTTTAAATATAGACAGGGTTATATCTACGAGTTACGAAAAAAATCTTTCACGCTTATGTATGAATTTAAGAAAGTACTCTCTTGCAATTTATTTCGAAATCAAACATTCGGTTTAACGATCGACCATTGACCGAAACACAGTGTGTCGTGCCAAAAGTAAGTTCCAGTCTGCGAGTACGTTCCGGTTCCCCTCTACGAATTGGGCATCCCCGTTGTGATGTATGTATAGGCGTTAAAGGTCAGGGCCTACCTTATACACGGGCAGAAAGAAAGTGCTGTGGTGAAAGTATGTTCTGGTTCTGTTTGGCATTCCGGGTATATGCATAATGTAAAACGTTTGCTCCTGATTTAGAACTGTACGTGCCTCGTTTTCGCATTGGAGAGAGCATGTAGTTCTGCTGCGAACGTAGAGGGAATTATTAGGATATTTTCTTGTTTGGGAATGTAGCTAAAGGAATGACGTACAATATTGATAAATGTTCCGGTTTCCGACTAATGGAAAGACTCAAAACTGTAAGAGAAGTTCAGTAAGTAACAATGCTATAGGTATCGGCTACGGTGGGTAGTTATTGATGGATAATTCTTAATTGGATCGCTTAGGCGATGTATTTTACATAACACCATAGCACAACGTCTTTTATCTTACGAGAAATACGCAAATGACCTTCTTGATTATTAACTGTTTTTTATATGCAGTTAAAGCTGATTGATACTCGTCCGTGTCAACAACGACCGTGTTAATTAAATGTTTTAAATGTCAAAAGTTCACGGCAGACCATACGTAGTGCCGTTGCCAAGTAACCCGTTTCACACGTCTAGTTGATGGTAGAGCAAGCACACTTTAAAAGCTGTTCTATACATTTTTCACTCGGTGGAATGTATTCGAGCGATCTGGATTCCATATCTGACGCAGAATTGACTCAACTATTACTTTGGCACACACAGGGTTGAGTATTCATAATCTTTGCTAATACAACACTATCTATGTACACTTGTCCAATGAATATAACACCTGCTTGCGCAATACGTGTAATTTAGCTGATTGTATGATATAGTGAACGACAAATAAATAGTATCCTGTAACTTTTTATAAACATGTTGAAGACAGGATATTGTTATTGCAAGATACCAAAACGTGAATATCGATATACTATACTTGCACTAATTTGCTAGAGAGTCTACTAAAGATATTGTTACGAGCTGACGAAACTGCTTAATATGAGCAAACAGCCAATGCCCTCACAACAATGTGCTTTGAACAGTCAATGCACTTAATATCCAGAAAATAACGCAACGTGTAGCCTTTGATTTGCCACAAAATATGTGTGGTTTAGATGTGAATTCCTGTGGACAATTTATAAAGATTACATCAATTTCATGTTGAAATGCAGACCAATACTTATCATTCTAGGAGTGCTGAGCGTGCAGCATTTGTCAAGTCCGTTAACACGCTGGACGTGGAGTGTGGATATCGCTGCATATGCGACAGGAACTTACTTCTGGCGCGCTACACTGGCCATTATTGCAAAACTCTTATAGTTGAAAATTGTGTATTTTTTGACGGAAATACACTAGCCGCGCAGATAAAAATAGGTAGTAATGCGGTTGAACTGCGAATTTCTTTCAGATTTAGCTTCTATGGTTCCCCCTACATTTTAAAAGGATTCTTTGGAAGTCGAAAGGTTTTTTTCCGTGTCCCAAATTAAAATGAAAAGAGATTATTTGATAACTTAAAATTCTTTGTGATGTACACAATCCTGTTAATATATTGTAATTATTTCATATAATTCTAAGTCTTTATCTATTTAGAATTATGTTTTATTAATCACTTATAACCACGCCATCCATATACGGGTAACATAGGCATATCGAGCCCAAACTAGAAACTCCGCGTATTCGTAATTATTTGGGACTCTGAAGGGATTCCTTTCGATATGTTATCAGATTATAAAACATAATTCAAACGAAATGAAAGTATTAGAATCCCTTTTGGTTATAATTTGGACAAGAAAGAATCCCTTTCGTGTCCCAAAAAGTCCCTTTCGTGTCCCAAAGAATCTTTCTAATCATAGTTATCTTTGAAAAGTGCTAGCGTTGGTTGCTCTGTATTGGACGAAGGTTACACGTATCCATACGCGACGTGTATGACACACTTTTCAATTATGAGTCTCTTGCCCCGTCGCTGTACTAGTGCTCGCCGATTCGGTCAATTTGAGAGCGGGTACAATCAGAGACGGCGACACCGGATCGAGTGCGCACGCTCACCCGCGGCAGCGAACTGATAAATCGCTACGGCGATTAGATAGGCGACTTGTCGCTGCCAACAGGTCGCTGTGGCGCTCCACCCTACGTTGCTTTTTCTGCAGTCATATGCCACTTTATAATCACGTCAGGCCAGGCCCCGATTTCAACGGCAGTTAATGGGACGCAGGCCCGGCTACTGATGCGGAGATACGGGCGATAATCACCTCGGCTCGCGAGCCATTGTAGAGCAGCAACAACCCGATTCGGATTTAAGTTGTTTAACATTAACATATGGTAGCGATTTTGGGGCATGCCTACTTAACGAATGGTAATTGATTACGGTGGAGTTTCTGTGGTCGGTTAAAGAGTCGTCACTCATCATTGAGCATTCTGCGCATGCGTATCGGTCGACGGGTCGAGGTGACCTTTGAAGATGGATAACGACTGTATAACGAATTCGAATGTGCCTCGTTTGCAGCTCTCGTGTGAACCTTGTCCTTTTGTGGTGTCTCTTGTTTGGTCTTATTGATTTGATCGCACATCCGCATGCACGCATGCCGACGCACACGCAAACGCACACAGACAGACGTACCAACCAGGTAGACAGACGGACTGTCGGGTATGCTCTCTCTGTCTCTACCTGACTCTCCCTCTCTTTCTCTATTTCTCTCTCTCTCTCTCTGTCTCTGTCTCTCTTTCTCTGTCTCTGTCTCTGTATCTCTCTTCTCTCTCTCTCTCTCTCTCTCTCTGTCTGTCTGTCTGTCTGTCTGTCTGTCTGTCTGTCTGTCTGTCTGTCTGTCTGTCTGTCTGTCTGTCTGTCTGTCTGTCTGTCTGTCTGTCTGTCTGTCTGTCTGTCTGTCTGTCTGTCTGTCTGTCTGTCTGTCTGTCTGTCTGTCTGTCTGTCTGTCTGTCTGTCTGTCTGTCTGTCTGTCTGTCTGTCTGTCTGTCTGTCTGTCTGTCTGTCTGTCTGTCTGTCTGTCTGTCTGTCTGTCTGTCTGTCTGTCTGTCTGTCTGTCTGTCTGTCTGTCTGTCTGTCTGTCTGTCTGTCTGTCTGTCTCCACAAGTAACTGTTTTTAAACCAACGATTACGTAATTAGCTGCTTTTCAAATGTGTATGACCTCTTATCCCACGTATGTGTGGGAATGACTAATTAAAATCCTTTGGTTTTTTTCACGCCCGTTTTGGAAGCTGGTTGTTTTCTCCGGTACTCAATGTTTCCCTCTGTCCGACAGGCCGCAAGTGGAAGGCCCTTGCGCTGGTCGAGAAGCGGCCGTTCGTGGAGGAGGCCGAGCGACTGCGCGTGCTGCACATGAAGCAGCACCCGGACTACAAGTACCGACCGCGGCGACGTAAACACCCGAAGAAGCCGGCCAAGTGGTCGGGCCCGGTGCCGGGGCGTCGTGCCATCGACTCCCCGGACCGGAAGTCGCCGACGGACGGCGCCTCGTCCCCGTCGCCCGACGGAAGCGGCTTCTGCAACGTACCGGTCAACTCGAGCGTACTGGACACGCCCGACGCGTCCCCCCGCAGTAGCCCAGACCTCGACAAGAAGCCGTGCTTCGCCTTCCCCTCGGCCGTGCCCCGCGGCGCCGCCAACTGCGGCCTGCCGACGCCCGAGTTCTCTCCCGAGGACGCGGCCGACGACAAAATCTTCCGGTTCCCGCCGACCAGCCCGCTCTCCGTCGACTCGCACGCCCACGCGCATGCGCATGCGCTCGCCGCATCCTCCGTCGCCAGCGACTGCGTCTCCCACAACGGCGGCTGCGAGTTCTCGCACCGCCAGTTCGTCTACACGCCGCGCGCCGGCTGCTACTTCCGGCAGTTCTGCAGCCACTACGCACGCGCGCCGGCCGCGAGCACGCCGGAGAGCCTGAGCACGCTGCGCGCGCTCGTGAGCAACCCGCACTCGCTGCGCCACCTGACGGCACTCCAGCACAACTACAGCGAGTCGCGCGCCGCCTACCCCGCCGCGTGCGAGTACGACCCGGAGGCGCACGCGGCCGAGATGTACGCGATGGCGCCGGCGACGACCGCCGCCGCCCCGCCCATGGCGGCGCACGTTGCCGAGGCGATCCCGCCGTTCGACACCCGCTGTCTCTCTCCGGCCGGCCCCGACGACGGCTACGCGAAGACGACCGAGGATTACATCCTCGAGCAGTTCACGGAGGTCGAGTCACTCGCCGACGTCGACCGCAGCGAGTTCGACCAGTACCTCGGCGGCACCGGTGGCGACGCCCAGCGACGAGAAGCGGACGAGAGCGCCGCGAGACTTTGCCCGGACATCCAGTACATGATGAACTCGCACCATATGCATTACGCCGCGTCGTACCAAAATGATGACAATGACGACGACGTTGATGAAGACGATGTTGATGACGATGGCGCGTCAGAATACATGACGCGCGATCCGTACGGTGTCTCCGCTGAGCGGGGCGGATATGACGTCAGCATGGCGGCTGGACAGAGTAACATCGAGTTTGACGTTCCCGATCATTTCCATATGAATTACCTTCCCGATATGAATCGGGTCAAATATGAAATCGAAGACGATATCCAGCCAATGAAATGCGAGGAGGATTCGTATGACAACTCTGATCCGTATCCCGTCGTGGCGCATTGCGCCTGCTGTATGTGACGTCATTAGTCGGGATGTCCGTTACGTCATTGTGTTCATTGTTTCCATCTTTTGGTGTGTCTGTGTTCGCTCAGCGACCACGCTAACGTTACTTTTCTGTTCATTCGTTTGTTCGCCTTCGAAGCGACAAGATTTCGTTCCTGGCTGACGGGTGTTCTTCCTGATCAAAAGTGCGTATTGTTGTTGTCATAGTTAAGACACAAACGAGGCCGACGACACTGACACTAACCTGACGAATGTGCGAACAGCACGACATACTTGCATGTGACGATACAATCTGTAGTTGTCATGGTGCTGCACTCGTAGAAAGTCACATGTACAAGCCTGCGATGATGGTGGCATAGACGCTTTGGTGACATGAATTTCAGTAGTCGAACATTTACCAAGGTAATCTTGTTGTCGTGTTCTATAATCGGTAACTACCACGGTAATATGTGCGTCTTAGTACGTATAATCGGGCACACGTCAAAGTGGCGAAGTCGTGGTAGGTTTATTGTACTTGGGCAGCTATGAAGGTATACTATACCACCATTAGTATTAAACAGAGTAACTTCGCCTTGTTTCGGTAATCGGAAGGTAATTGTTTGTTTTATGTCACGGGTTGGCTCACTACCTATGTAGGCGTAATTTGGAGACCGTATTCCCGTTACCAACACTACAAAGGTGGTTTGCCCGCCTTGTATCTGTCATCGGAAAGATAACGGGGTATCTGGATTATATCGCACCTACGTCCAAACGGTCTCTCCATCAGATGGAAGTTGGACACTGGAAAGAAAACTAAGATATTACTATCTATCACTGCTTGATATCGTCCACTCAGGACGTGTAGTGCAGTGTGTGTGGTAACATGGCGCCAGCAGTGTCACTTCATTTGTGCACGTTGGACTTACGGTGGGTTTAGTCGACGAAAGTACCTACGAAGGTCGACGAACATTTTAAACTAGACATTATGTACAACCATTATGACAGGTTAGAGCGTGGGGTAAAAAAACGATTTCGCCTGTTACGTCGGTTTCGACCAAACTCGCATGGTGCTTCCGGTTGCACACGGTCTCACTGAAAGGCGATATTACAAAAATCTCAGGAAGGTGTGTTTCTGTCTGACTGATTAATTGATTGATTTTTTTATCGACCGAACGACCGAACGACCGACCGGACTGAAATGCCGACTGATTGACTGAACGACCAACTGATTTACCGACTAACTGATTGATAACCCGACTGACTTGCTCATATTGCAAAATACCAAAGCAACGGCGACGTCGCCAACGGCCAGTTGTTGAACTCATAATAATCAAAGTGCTGTTTGTCCACATGTCATCTGAGGTTTTGTTATGGATGACAATCTTGTTCAATCTTGTTAATGCGGATATGGGAGCGATTTAATTATCTTCTGCGTGATTTACAAACTGTGAATGCACTTTGAAGATTCAAAATGACATCATCACAAAATGACCTCTGTCAAATACCAGAGGACTTCTTCGGCGCATCTTGTATATGTCGCTATCAAATCCGCAATCTTACAAAATTAACTTTGCAACGTCAACTTTATTTTCAATATAAATTAACATATTCAAAAATATGATTTATTTTAGTACATGTTTTATATGTCAGAAGCTGAACACTAACTTGCATAAAGATTGGCAACGTCTGTAGATTATGACTGCGCACGTTGTTATTACGGAAATGGGTAAATCCCGCCAAATGTTCAAACGGCGCTATGCAAATGTGCGAGTAACATAGAAATGTGTGTACATAGAGCAGTATCTGACGTAGAGCCCTCTTGTAAAAAATCCCAAATTTATGTCCTAGGTAGAGTTCGTGACAACGGTTCCTCCGGCTCAAAATGCGAAGTATACATAACGTAATATTAAAACACTAGCCCATTGTTCATTAGAGCGCCCGTAGCCACGATGATATATACACTAATTTATTTCTTGTATGTTTTTATTACTCCGCCGATAAGTGCTTAGTTTATCATTCGTCCGACACCGCGGTGGAAGCGATATATATGGCGATATATTATGTGGCGGTTCACACCTCCAAAGTTTCGGCGTTTTTTCGCGTGATGTGGGTACGTTGGACTGAGTCGTAAATCGGTGTCACGCCAAGATGGCCTTCGTGATCACCAAAGTCGTGTTTGGTAAACAGCGCATTTGCGATCAATCTTCAACATATGTCCATGCCAACTGGTCATTGTACTATTAGAAACCTGTACCGTTTAGTCGAGTGCACGTTGGTAGACCCAACTACTACAAACTGGTCGTATATTTCCGACCAAAAAATAAGCACATAAACTGGTGTTTTTGTTCGAATTTAACACATGTGATCAGGAAATGCCGTAACACATATCTGCACTATACATAATTATTGTTGTGTTGAATTCATTCCATTCGTTCCACGCCGATGGTCCGTGATGTTGAACGTATCGTTGTCGCATTGGCACAGTTTATTTCAACAAAAACCATCCTTAGTGGAAGTCACGTGATACTCATGTGATCCGTCATGTGCTTCGACGTCCTTCTTCCCGTCATCCTTTGCGTGATTTGGCAACTGCGTCTAATTAAGACGAGACGCTTTGTTTGCATGCATGCAGGGTGTGCAATGCATATCTGACACCACAGTTCAATTTCTAGTGATAGCGTTGAACGAATAAACTCAGATGAACGTTCTACAGCTTCCGTTGTTTCTGTGCATGTTGTGTGGAACACTGAACTAAAGTCTAGACCCGTCTACGTCGTCTACGTATTTATGGGATGAATTTATCCACGACAATAAGACCCGGTAAAATTAAACAAAACATTGCTGAATGTATGACATACAATAATAGTTAAATACTTGTGTCATACACGACAGTTAACATTTAATTTGAGTGCAATCATTTTCGACGTTGTTTGTTTGGTAGACCTAACTTCACAGTAGGTACAACATGTTAGCAGGTTTACGCAAATTTAGTTTGGCACACTAATGACTAATTAAACAAATTCCAAAAATCTATTCAAATGACTCACATATTCGCATTCAAACAACCGGATTCACGATGGGCTAATCAGTTAATATTAATAAACTTCATTAGCGATTTATGTTTAATGCACGCACGCACGCACACGCACGCACGCACGCACGCACGCACGCACGCACGCACGCACACACACACACACACACACACACACACACACACACACACACATACACATAATATATAATGGCTAGTTTCCCCTATAGTAGAACGCCATATGGTTTTGACAAACAGCCAGCACAGAGACAGCTATATTTAACTCTCATCGACAATACGTTGAGGAAATGGATATGCGTTGCATCAGATTGTCTACTGTAGTGCGGTAACTTTAGATCTTACTTAAGCATTTTACATATACAACAGTGCTTGCTCATTGACGCAAACAAAGTAGCCTAGGTGCTTTGTACAATTATAGAGAATTACTACAGCAACAGAAACGACACTGAGACATCGTTGCACGTGACGGGCCTCATGTTTCTTTGTTGGGCGATTATTCATAATTTATGAGTTGCGTTCTAAGACCGTCCATATTTTAAATACACATTTCCAGTCAATCTACGTGCCTCATACACTTTAAATCACGTTCACCAACATTAATTATTATATCTCTTTTTACATAAAGTACAGGATTAAGGCAAAACGGCACAAAAGACTGAACATTATATCCGAGTGTCGTATACGTTTGTTTACTATGCCGCTTGTTTACTATGACCCTGGCGACCGATATATTAAAAAAAGTTTAATTTATCAAAATGTCAAAGAGGCATATGACGTGGTAAGTATGACTGCATGAGTAAATACCACTGTTTATGTTGTATTTATAAATGGTAGTTTATAACTCCGAATATAATTTAACTATAGAGTGATTTTGAAATGTTAGTGCGTTCTGCAAAACGGCCATTGCGAATATGCGAGCGACCAGCAAATAACATAATATTTGCTACAGCGTGAAAGAGTTAATTAATGCAGTAGTGCGTTATTTAATCACTGGACCAACACGATCATGTAAAAGTCCCAAAACTTCGTATATCACGCAAAAACCGCTATTTTCATAGTAGAAGCTCTTTTGGTCTTACACTAGCAGAATCACTGACCAGTGGCAGTGCAAGTTCCATGCAAGATATAAATCAGATAGCACCCATTACCCATAGCAAGACGTCCGCTGAAAATAGCCAACGCAAATACAAAAGTTAAGTCAGTTTCTTCACGTAGTTAGTTAGCTCAACTGGGACATTTTTGAGACATCTATCATTCAATTTCTTTAAATAAAAAACAGCTGTCGTATGTTCCGGCTTCTTTATCACTGGGCGGATTGCAACATCGCAGCGGTTGTTTTGCTGCCTCGCTTGGAGACGTGTCAACTCAAATCGCTGTCGCCCGACGACCTCAGCTTGTAAGTACACTTGCAGCTATTTTTACTCCCCGTGATAGCTGTTGCGGTGCCACAGCTGAGAGCAGCAACGAACGAACGCAGTGATCCTACCATAGGTCGACCATCATGGGCGATGTTTTGGGGTCTACGCCGGTTGGGTTTAATGAGAACTTTCGAACAGCCGGAAATAAAAAAAATCACACCGAATGCTACTTCTGTTTTTGTAACTCGATATCACGCGGTCGATGCTCCGTGATATATGATTCTGGCAGCCGGAAGTTGTATATCATTTGGGGACATGTTTTTGTTGTGACGTCAGTGGATTATCATGTCACAATTGGGGTAAGAGGATGGTGGTGCCCATGTTTGTCGCAAAGTCACACTCCTTGATTACCTCCACTCTCACTTCTTCGTTTCTCTCGTGGTCTGTTCCCTCTCTACCTGGGGAAAGGAACCAAAAAACAGACTCAACCACTCATACCATCAGAAAGACACACGCACGCACGCACGCACGCACGCACGCACGCACGCACGCACGCACAAACACACACAAACACACGCACAAACATACAAAACATACACACACAAACACACGCACACACACACACACGCACGCACGCACTCACACACGGACACACACACGCACGCACGCACAGACACTCACACGCACGCATGCACGCACACACACGCACGCACACGCACACACACACACACACACACACACATACACACATACACACATACACACATACACACATACACACGCGCGCGCGCACACACACACGCACGCGCGCACGCACACCCGGACACGTCAACATAATTGTGCGCGTCTTGTCATATCGATGTGATAAAAAGACTACAACAACTGAGAGCAGACTCGGGAATCATTTCACTAAGATAAAGTACACTTAAGGAAAACCCACACATACACAGAATCAGACGAACATTTTAAAGAGAACAATCCCACCGCTCATTTGTCAACAACTTATAACTTGTTACTAGTTGTGTGCGAATATTCTAAACGCAATCTTATAAAAGCGGCCGACGTTTATTGAGGAAACTATTTCGATGTCACACACAGTGTAAACATTTGGCGGGAGCGTCGCAGTTGAACATTTTCAGTTTGCTAGATTGCAGAGAACGCCAACATCTTAAACTGAAATCCTGGCGTCCAGTATAATAATATGAAGGTAACTGTGAACCATTCCTATTCGATGCAACCTAAATTTGCTCAAAAACCGATTAATAAACATCACAACAACCTTGACCTTCGCAAAGACGTAAACTGCCCTGCAAACGACAACGGGTCGAGACGCTAATGTCGTATATACAAGTCATAATTTAGCATACTTTTAATCGCATAATTTGAAATTTGCAGGAGACTTGACTTTAATTAAAATGTCAGTGAATTATACCTGTTTATCATGCATATCTTTGTTTTAAAGTGTGGTATGGCGTACTTAGAAATTTGTTTTTCTATGACTATGAGCCATTTTTATGGACGGGAGGCAGGATGAAATGTTCGTGAAACGCAATTTGTTTTATTTTGGTCATACATCAAGTGAAATGTCGATGTCATATATCAAAATCGGTGTTAAGAACACTTAATGCTTCGTGAAACAATCTCCAGGTTTGTCAAAAATATCACTTACGGCTGAAATAAGACAAATGATATGACAAAGATTTCAGATCAATCAAAGTTATAGTTTTAAGTTTCAAAAGTTGACGTGTTGTCAGATTGTGTGTCTGTTGAACTTTGTTGTGCAGCGAGTCATCAAAGATGAAACGGAATAGCCTAGGTTGAAGTTGGTAAACATTTGCCTTAAGTGAATATCACTACGAATAGTATTTAATTGAGATCAAGAGCATTTTACTGCTGTGCATAATGCAGTGCAATTATGCCATGTTTTAAATTTATTTTGGATAATGGCACGAGATGGTAACTTACTTCGTAACATAATATACTGCCCTTATGACGTATATCAAATAAATCTTTTCCAGAGGCATTCTCGTTTACACAACTTTATCCTATGTTTTCTTGTCACAAAGAACTATTTGTGGGGCGAATTTCAACAAATTATACGACAGAATGTTCGACGTATTCACAAGTGCGTCCGCCATTTTGTAAGCTTGACGGACCATGTTGCTAATGAAAAGGTCACGTAATGGATGCAAGTTACGCTTGCGTTCAAATGCCCCACACGCAACCGAAGGGTGAAATTCGTTCAATCAAGCACCGCTGACAAAAACGCGTTTTTCACCGTTTACAAACAAAAATCACGTATGCACTGCACTCTATGACAGACTATGTCGTTAACTTTGTCCTGGAGAAAACTGATCAAGAGTAATGGGCGAAACAGGTAGAACCTGTCACGTTCACACGTCACATTCACACGAATTTAACGGCAGCAGCCCC
>OZ024863.1:47066863-47156863 GCA_964017155.1 Oasisia sp. SBJ-2009 | reverse complement strand
GCGGTGGGTGTCTAAACAGGAACACGCCTCCCGTATAGGAGAGCGATCAGTTTTTAGCGTGGAGAGATTATTAGAGTTTAACGATACTATACTGGGACAATGATAATACATGTTCCCAATCTCTGTAGACCGAATTATAAATATTTTCATTTCTAGTTATTATATGAAATTATAAGACCAAACTGGAATCGGGTTCAGACAATATTCCCAAACAACATGCAGTAACACATATTCAGATACCCATATTTACTGTCAGACCAGAAAAACACATTCCCAGACCAGAGCGAAGACACTTTCGAACCACATAGACGAAACTATCAAACTATACTAAGAGATATAATAATAGAGGCCCACTAAGATCTCTAAAAACATTCTCATTGTTCCTGGTTTATGGAGATGAAACACAACATTTAATTGTATCAATTGTTTACATATTGCGCATTTTACAACTGTGTTCAGTATGTTAAGTATCAAAAGTAATTCGCCTCTTGTTATCAGGACGGCGACTGCGACAGCAACACCACGACCATCGATCGGTCTCTGACTGGGATTACGAGCCTCCGTATTTCGGGTACAAACCCGTCCACCCCTGGTTCCTAAGTGGCGCTACCCGCGGTGTGAATGTCGGGCTACACCCCCAGTGTTTACAGTCGCCATGACAGTCCGTGTAAACGCTTCCACCAGCAGCTGCCTTGCGCACTTTACCCGAAATTTGTTTACTAATCAGCAACCGGCTTGCGATATATATGAGGCGAAATCGAACTGATAATTCTGATTTAAAGTAAACAGCCATATTACGGAGAGTCGCCACTGTGCCCTTTGCCCGGCCGACGGACCGGCGTCCGTAGATCTGGTCAGCTGACATCAGCGTCGCGATTAGCATAATTAGCACGTGACTTAAACGGACCAGTGAGCGACTGCGATTCTATCAGCTGATCTGAGAATTGGACGTCGACCATTACGAATCACGACCCGGGGCTTTTTCCATGCTTTACATCTTGTGCGTAACATACACCTAAGCGAGCTTGCTACGATGGGTAATTGATCAAATTTGGATATATAAAATATTCTATAGAAAGACGTCTTTTCGACAACTACTTAAGAACGTTGTCTATTTTTGTTATCTTGTTAATATTTAGCAAATTACTAATGTAATAATTTGAGTCAATAGAACAATATAAACGATAGGCCTAACAGGAATAGGCATTGTTTTGTAGGCCACTAGTGCAGCGTAACTAGTCCATCGGGAACGCTTGCAACATAACATACATCATTTACTGTCATTAATTACTAATAAAATATAATCATCTAATGAATTATTTTGTAAAATAAAATATATTATCTAATGAAATGTTTAAACAAATAATATTTATTATCAATTGTTCAATAATATAAACCTAATGTATGTATTACAAAAAAAGTGTTCTCAATTAAAGTATAACATTTTATTTATTAACATTGTGGCATAATACATAGGGTAATAGTAATATATATTTGAATTGCACTTACAGACATGCATGCGATCACTTGCGCATAGATACTTAAACGGTCACACGGACAGGCGCACGCACGCACGCACGCACGCACGCACGCACGCACGCACGCACGCACGCACGCACGCACGCACGCACACACACACACACACACACACACACACACACACACATACATACATACAATCATCAGTACTGGGATGGCTGAAACCAAGAACAAATGAAATAACATGTGTACGCTCTTTCTGCCTCCGACTGATCGACATCATATTTGATTATGTTAGTGATGATGATAACAATGATGACAATGATGGCAATGATGACAATGGTAACAATGATGACAGCAACGTCTACGCAGACGGACAAGTCGACGACGACAACGGATGACGCCGACAACAACGACGCCAATGAAGACGTTGATATGTGAACTCTGCAGCGCTAAGAGGACGTATCGACCAGGCAGACGGCTGGACACGGCAACCACTGCGGACACGCGCCGTCGACGCACCACGTAAACCCCTCTAGCGGCCTGGGCCCGGGGTCCGACTCCTGCGAGTTGGCTGCCCGTGCCGTGGCGGCCACATAGCTCCTCGCTCGCTCGCCCGCCCCAGTCGGCGGCCAGCAGCCAGCACGCGAGCGCTACTTTCAAGTCGGCCCGCCCCGAGGCAGTGTCGCCGACTAAACGAGAGCCACGTGCGACGCGTGATATACGGCTATTTGACGCTTCGTTGACATTGCCACGCAGCGCCGCTGGTCTTCATTATTGCGTTAGTAATGTCCTCGACCGCTGCCGTCGCGTGGAGTTAGAGTCGGCAATGAATAGTGATGATTACGACAGCGCCTCGCTCGCCACACGCGCGGCCACTCGGAGACGTAGAGGTGGAGGAACGCTCATAGTCCGGGCGCAGTTCCGTGGACCTTGATACGGCGTGTCGAGGCGAGTTCTACGATGATGGGCCTTGATGCCTGCAGTACGAGAGGTGTTGATTTGTAGAGTGGACAGCAACGTTGGGGTTGGTGAGACGTGACGTAGGTCCTACGTCATCGGGAGTCGACAGTCGGAGATGAATGACCCGTGGCACGTCGTGATTGTCGCCTTGGCTAGGGTGCCAGTCAGCACAGTCTGAATAACAAAAACAAGTGGTCATAAACTTCTAAGTTACTGTTGGTGCTGTTAAATCTTACCAAGTTCATATATCATAAACTTCAAATGTAAGTGAATTAAAATTGTTAAGTCATTTTCCATTTCGCGAACTCATTTCTCACCCTTTTTCATTCACTTCATCACTCCCTCACATACTCACATTCACTTTCATTCATTCCACGTATTCACCCACCCACCCACCCACCCACCCACCCACCCACCCACCCACCCACCCACCCACTCACCATCACTCCCACACCCACTCATTCACCCACTCGCTTACTCATTCACTCACTCACCCACTCACTCACTCACTCAAACGCTCAATCACTCAGTCACTCAACCACTCAATCATTCAATCATTCAATCATTCAATCATTCAATCATTCAATCATTCAATCATTCAATCATTCAACCTTTCAATGTTTTAGACTGATGTTACGAATTTATTAAATAAGTAACTCACTCACAGATTCGCTCACTCACCCACCCACCCACCCACCCACTTACTCACATACTCACTCACTCACTCACTCACTCACTCACTCACTCACTCACTCACTCACTCACCCACCCACTCACCCACCCACCCAATCAATCAATCAATCAATCAATCAATCACTTATAACTGGTATTACTAATTCCTAAATAAGTAATTCACTAAGTGAATCGCACATTAATTAACTAATTATTAACTCACAGATTAACTAACTACAATTTTGTAACAAAAAGCTGTAACTAACTACATACTTACAACAAAATGAACAAATTACATAAACTTACCCTCCAAGTCATTCAAACACATTCACTAATTAACACAATAACATGTCTAGCTGAATCACTCATATTAACTAGCTACATAACCAACCAATTATTTGCACAGTTCCTAAATGACGAACACAAAACACGATGTCTCCGAGCTGTGACACGTGACATGTGGCAGCTTGAAATGTAACTGAGTTTTGATCACCAGGTGGCAGGACATGTCACAACAACTGGTCATATTTTGTTTCGTTCCCTGCATAGGTCCATAATCTGCCTTTACAACAATCGTCATGTGTCGACGAAATAAGTAGGACGCATTTCCTTTCACATTCATACTCTAATTTAAGGTCATATTTTGGGGCATATGTAGCAACATAGTATACAGAGAATTAGTGAGGATGAACTGATAAACGTAACCCGGAAACAATAGAAGAAAGACAGAATGTGTGAAGGGGAAGCCAACATTAAGTTGAGATAAACTTTTATCTTTTATTTTGAGAAAGACTGTGGGCATCGTGAACACTAGTTACCCAATTAATTTGATCATAGTTACTACCACACCATACCTATCACCATGACGTTTACTTTTGAAAAATTACAGTTAAAATTACAAAAATAAACAAATTAGTTTTGAAAAATTACAGTTCGCCATGTCCGGACAGCTAAATAATAAACTAAATAGACACGGTCTTCAAATTGCATGTTATTTAACAATAATGTATGTTGTGTTGAGTAGAGTGATATATTGGGTAGACTGCTGATGTACGTGTAATTATTAGGGTCACAAGAGAAGAAGGAGATGAATGCTTTGACGTCATTATATTTAATAAATCATTGTGAACAACATGGCGGCTGAACGAAATTTATATTAGTGGGGCTGAGCTATTGTGTCAGTGCTATACCTATACTTTTCGATGACATTCACATTTTTTTCATCAGCTGTTGACGCTCTCCGAAATCATCGATTTACACTACCTCTTGAAGTTCGACACAATAGCATCTTGAGGCTCTCCAACTCCTCGGTTTATACGCCCCCCCCCCCCACACTAGCCCCTCATCAAAAACATCACCTTCAAGTTATCAACAACAACAACAAAATAGCACGCACATTGAATCCCCTTATCCAAATATTGCGGCTATCTCTAGTTCCCATAAACAATTGGGTGGGTGGGGGGGGGGGGGGGTTCGGCCTCCTGTCCGTACTTAGTTACTACTTACCCGCACGAGAGCTCGCAGTAGTTGCTCGTGAAGTTGTAGTAGGGACTCGGAGGTAGACAGCCGTTGTTGGTCGCCCAGAACGTACACGCGAACGTCGTCGCCTGGTCTCGGCAGGCTGCAGGCAACAAAACGGTGTCATAAGTCATCCTGCTTATTCCAGGACTTGTCCAACAGACCCGTGTATACTCGGTACTTAAGAAAGTATAAATTTTACCTTAAGTAATATACACATAATTATAGCTTTAAAATAGTCCACTAAGTTGTTTTAAAAATGACTGCAATTTTTTTAATGGCTGCCAAATTAAGTTTTCCCTTTCGTCGTAAAGAGCAGTAATTGTGATATGCAGATATATTGTTTTAGGGGAAAAGGATTTAAAGTATTATATTTCTTACTTGTTCGGCCTTCTCGACCGCCATTTTAAATATGGCGGTCAAGTATAACTATACATTATATCAACCACTGCTTCATATAGAGCAGTTATAATGGTTAATATTGGATAGCTTGGTGGATAGCTTATATAGTCCACTTAACTATCTAAAATAATCAGTGTACTTTTGTTTTCAAGTTTCATTGACTATAGTCAAAATACCGTAAAACTTGCGTGTTTGTCTTTTATCTTTTTTATAGCCGGATGTGATATCGTCTGTAACATCCGCTTTCCAATTGTCAATCAACCAGTATACTATCGAAGGGGGGTCGTGCCTGGGAATCATCCCTCGGGGTCGTGGCGGGCAAAACAGGGCAAAGGGCAAACTCACGCGCTGTCGTCACTGAGTCTGGCACGTAGCTGTCACACTGCAGTTTCGGGCAGCAGTCGGGAAACGCCAGGCTGTCGTCGCTCACGGGGCGACAGTTGACGGCGTCGGGATTTTCCTGTTCTGTCAGTTTGCGACACCTGCAAAATCGGGGTACAATGTAGCTGGATACATTTCGATTTCGGCAAACGGACGGGACATATATGACCCGTCTGAATAATGTAATTACAGTTAGTCAAGTCAGGTGTGTGTGTGTGTGTGTGTGTGTGCGTGCGTGCGTGCGTGCGTGCGTGCGTGCGTGCGTGAGTGTGTGCGTGCGTTTGTGTGAGTGAGTGCGTGCCCGCGCGTGCGCGCGCGTGCCTGCGTGCGTGCGTGTTTGTGTAAAACCGAGCTGTAATATGTAAGATTGCTACTGCTACTGCTACTGCTACTGCTACTGCTACTGCTACTGCTACTGCTACTGCTACTGCTACTGCTACTGCTACTGCTACTGCTACTGCTACTGCTACTGCTACTGCTACTAATAATAATAATAATAATAATACCAAATTAACGGTTTATTCTTACCCGTATTTGATGACATAGTTCAGGAAGACGCCCTCGTGACATCTGTTCCTGTCGCACTCGTTCGACGATGACCACACGTCACCGTCACCTCTCTCAGTACCCGAGTCGTCTCGACATGGTGTCCCTGTCAAGATGGGCGACCAGTCAACATGTTCTCAAAGACAATGAATAGCCTACGTGTTTGGTCAGAATCGACATACCAAGTGTACGTACATAGGCAACTTCGCTCTCGAAACATAAGAGCTCAAAAGTTTCTTATCTTATCTTATTTCAAGAGCACCAGTATAGCCTCCTGACTGTGTTTGATAGCGAACATTATATGTGCATTGCTACGATCGATCTGTAGTGTCCAAAGAACTGTTCCGTCGTCGGTCGAATTGTGAGTTGTAGGGATTCTTTTAAAATGTTAAACTCATTGTAATGTTCGCATTTTTATTAATCCTTTTAGCAGAATTATTTCGTATATTTATATTCATACATTTGATTACAAATGTGCTTTATTAATCACTTACAAGTCTGATAATATATAGAAACAACATCCGCATATACGCGAAGTTTCGTGTTTGGGCTACGCCTACTATTCGAATAACTCAAGGTCATGAGTTATTCGGTTCAATTGGGTTTTATCCAACTAGTTCACTGTGTTTAAAGTCAACGGTCATTGTTTTGTTCACTAATCGGGCTCGTAATTAATCACCCACGTGGTAGCAAACTGAAAGTGATTCACGTAAACACACTTATGTTTTGGCTGGTTGCGAAGGTAACATCCACGTTATGCATTGATGTGCGAAATTATCATGTTTTAATACAGTACACGTTGAAAACATATAAGCTTAATAAGAATCTCTTTAAAGATATTCAGTTGTGCATTTCGTAACATCATGCACATCATACAAGAGGTTGGCGTTTGCAATTGAAGGGCACATGACGCTACTCTGAATGTATATTCTCAATAAAAAAAATTGAATTAAAAAACAATCTCTCCAAAACTCTCCCGAGTAGTTGCCGATATATATCGAAATATACGCGGAGAGGTAAGAGTATGCTGCGGTAAAAAAAACCTAACCTTGTTTCGTGGACGGTTCCCAAAAGTGATACCCGAACTGCTGTGTAATGTTGACCTTTGTTTTAAGGACGACGTGTGAAAAACAGACCCTAGATCTAGCCTGGGTGAAAACGACCCTTGATGTCGGTACAGTACCGTGGTTATACTGGCAGTGCACCACCGCTCCCCACACGGTGATGTCATCGTTACGCCGGTGTGAATGTGACACCATACCAATATGTATTATAATAATAACATAATTACGTTGCATCATAAATTATTAAATTCCCATTTATGTGTTTAATAATGCAGGTCAATAGATGAGTTTGCATAAAATGTTCGCATTTCAGCGGTATCCACAAAAAATGGGAGAAAATGGATTTTTCTTGGGGATGAATATATTAAGGCTACTAGTCCACCGGGCTATTGAGTTATATTTCTTATTGTCTACCATTGGGAGGCTTTTGTACACGCAGACAATACAAGTGATCGTTATCAGATAACAACATGTACACAGAACAGTGTAGATATGTATCAGCAACGTAACAATGTGTAAACATGTGATAACCACAAAACAATATAGAACTGGGTCGATCAATATTTAAATATGTGATCTTTTTATGTAATACACCAGATATGATACGTTGGTTTACGTGAAACAGTGTTGAAAGCTTAACAGAGATACCACCCGTGTTGTTTATTGACATTATCCATTACCATATCCGGTTAGCGTATATCCAGTCTACCGTCCGGTTGGACCAGTTCAACCCACGGGGTCAAGTTGATGGACTCACCTGATGGAAGGGTAATCAGCTCCGCTATGCGGGTACGGAGTGTCCAGCATGGCGGGACAGCCAGAAGCAGAACCAATGCCAAGCGTAGAGGATACAACATGGCGGACACTGCTGAACAGCGGAACCGCGACTTGACTATTACGCGATGGAGGAATCACAACATGGCGGATTACACGTCACACGTCAAGGCAGAGAGCCAACTACCCAGTGTGTGTACGCCGTATCTATGGCAGCAGATAGCGCCGTGTGTGTGATTAGCGTGTATTGATTCATCGCGCCGACGGTAACCGCAGAAAGTTGTATTGTTTGCCGTTGTTGACCTACTTGTAAATAATGTATTCGGCGGCCACTCGTTACAGTCGAACTGGAGGATTAATGTGTTATCGTGTTTGACAAAGGCGTATATAACTGCATAAACTGTCACGTTTATAAACATTTATGGTAGTGACTAAGAAGTTAAGTACGCGAGTCATTTTTAGAAGTTCAGTGTATAGTAGACAGGCCAGGCCCTAGGCTATATGCATGTATTTCCAGTGTTACGTGTCTGTGACGCGAAATAACATACTTGTAAGTCAGGCGGAACGGTATTACGACGTAACGGCATTACGACGAGTAATGCCGTTGTAACAGCACATAAATAACACGGTTGTAATACCTCATTTTAATGTTGATGATACGGTCGCAACTCACAATAACAAAATGTAATCACGAAATCATAAACTTAACGTGGTTAAAATATAAGAGTGTACTCATCGAACGAAGATGATAAATAAATGAACAAACTTGAACCACAACAAATATATGAAATTTTTAACAAACAAACAAACACATGATTGTAATGTAGTAAATCACCGGGTAAAGGAATCGTGCAATTAAATATAAACGCATTATTGATCAATACAAATACATTTGTTATGAAATAAAAATTGTCGTCAAATAACGTCGTTAAATTACAGACGTGGCACAACTAGCAACAGTATTAATTGAATTACTTCAGAAGTTACGTATATGCATAGAAAACCTCTAAAACGATTATATTCCACTTATGAATGAGGAAAAGTTCATTAGATAATTTGCAATATTAGCTTTGTAAATGAATATTATGTAATTTAGTATTATCTCAATTTGTTTTTACAAAATGTCCTCCATAGATCGTTAAACGTAAATTAATATATCAGATATACAAGATTAACTCACTATATATCTTAATAGTTCTGTACACTTTTAGCAGTTTTTCTTGCGCACTGCAAGCTCGCGCACGCGCTCGGGTCTCGCATTAACTCTCGCTGATGCTCTCGCTCTAGCACGGTCTTCCACACTATCTCTGTCCCTTACACTGGTTCCTTTTCTTGCACTAGCACTATTATTCGCCGTCGCATTCGCTCGTGCATTCGCCCTTACGCTCTCTTGCGTCCGGTATTGCATTCGGTGTCACACTCGCTCTTACATTGGCTCTCATATTCGCTCTTGTATTTGCGCCCACATTCGCTCTCACATTCGCTCTCACATTTCTTGTGTCTTTCCCTCTCCCCCATCAATTCTCTCAGGATACACACATCGCCTAGAAACGACTCATCGCGTCGTTCCCATTCCTTCGGCGAGCCAGTCCGTGTACTTGGACACGTTCGTGTAGAAGCCGAACTTTCCGGAGCGTCCACAACCCTCGCCCCAGCTGACGAGTCCGACGAGGTACCATCGCCCGAGGTACTCGACGGAGAACGGCCCGCCACTGTCGCCGACGCACGCATCACCGACGATGTCCCGCTGGTAGCCGGCACAGAACATGTTGTCGGAGATGCTGAACTGGGTCGACGCGACACACACGGATTGGTGGACCAACGGCAGCCGTACCTCGTTGAGGGTGATGGGAGAAGGCCCGTCCTCCATGAGCATGCCCCAGCCCGTGACGATCCCGAAGGTGCCCGGAGCCGTGATGTTCCACAGGATCTGCTGGGAACGCGTCAGACAGATGGGGCGGATGTAGTCGCTGAACTCGACCTCGTCCATCAGCTCGATGAGGGCGATGTCGTTGTTGTAGCGCTCGCCATCAAAATCGCTGTGGATCCGTACACGCGCCATCTTCACGTTTCTCTCGTACCTGGACGCAGAGCAGACACGGGTTTGTTTTTTCAACAGGTGACATTAATAATTTAGTATACTAAAGGAAATTTCTTCATTTACAACTGCCAAATTTCGACTAACATCGACGTTTCAACCGCCATCAATGGCCTTCGTCAGGGACTTCATCTTCAACTGACGAGCAGTGAAGATTCGGTTTGTGATGATGCCCACCGATGGCGGTTGAACCGTCGC
This sequence comes from Oasisia sp. SBJ-2009, assembly GCA_964017155.1. Classification (NCBI taxonomy): domain Eukaryota; kingdom Metazoa; phylum Annelida; class Polychaeta; order Sabellida; family Siboglinidae; genus Oasisia; species Oasisia sp. SBJ-2009. The sequence goes on along the minus strand of OZ024863.1, from coordinate 47,146,768 downwards.
TGGGAGTTGATTTTTTTAGTTGTGAATAACAAATTGCTTTGATATATTATTCTTTCAACTTGATGAACATTTTCACGAAAAACTTTCATATTCTAAACGAAATGCTGCTCTTTGTGGTTATTTCGAAATTCTCATTTTTGATCCGTATAGCTAATTACTGACGGGTGTTATGCCCAAGAAATTGGGCGTTATATTCCTGATGTCAAATTCCCCGTTTCTTACTACTTTTGGGTAAATAACTCCAATAAATGGAACACCTCAAAACCGAGACAGCTACCATTGTACTAACAACCCCGAACCCGGATGTAAGCCAATCACTTGACCCCACCTGCTGCGCTGCAGACGCTTGTGCTTGCCGAGCTTCAGAATGAGGTTCGCCGACGTCAGACTGCGCCGGAACTCCTGCTGGAAGTTGACGAAGCAGTGCGCAGCCGTGATGACCCAGCGGTTGCTGACGAGGACGCCGCTGCAGAAGCTCTTAGCCAGCGATTCGTACAGCATCACCTGCCACGGGGCCGCGCCCTGCAACGCGTCCTGACCGCCGATGATGAAGCCGATGCGCTTCGGCAGACTGTCGCCCGGCTGGTGGAGGACGGCCTGACCACACACTGCAACAAGAATTGTAATCGATGATGGTAGCAAGATGCCCACATCAAGTGTGCCTTTGTAAAGTGGGTCGTTCGAAACGCTGGCGCTAATAATCGGGTGAGGTGAGGTGAGGTGAGGTGAGGTGAGGTGAGGTGAGGTGAGGTGAGGTGAGGTGAGGTGAGGTGAGGTGAGGTGAGGTGAGGTGAGGTGAGGTGAGGTGAGGTGAGGTGAGGTGAGGTGAGGTGAGGTGTGGGCGTGTTTGTGTTAATATACGACAGGTCTTGAGGACAGTATATATAGTGCGGGATGCGTCAACACAGAGGTAACGAACGTGTCATTCTGACGGTGATTTGCTCTGCTCTGCTCTGCTCTGCTCTGCTCTGCTCTGCTCTGCTCTGCTCTGCTCTGCTCTGCTCTGCTCTGCTCTGCTCTGCTCTGCTCTGCTCTGCTCTGCTCTGCTTTGCTTTTTTCTTTGCTCTCTCTCTCTGGCTCTCGCTCTTTCGCTCTCTCCCTCTCTCTGCCTCTCTGCCTGCCTCACCCTCTCCCACTCTCTCATTGTCCCTCTCTCCCTATCTCCCTTTCTCCCTCTTTCCCTCTCTCTCTCTCTTTCTCTCTCTCTCTCTCTTTCTCTCTCTCTCCCTCTCTCCCTCTCTCCCTCCGACCGTCATCCTTATTACTGTTTTACATAAACGTGGTTTTACATAACATAAAATGTGTGTTTGCATGCGTGCTTACATGCACGTGCACGTGTACGTGTGTACAACGGCGATAAAACTAACACATGCACGAACGCACGTAGACACACGGTCAGTTGTAAAGGGGATACACCAAAGTCCACAATGAAGGTTAATGACAGGCACCGTTGATTTAATCTGTTTAACAAATTCATCGACCTCTAGACCCAAGGTACAAAAAGCCTGTGGAAGGGTGTGTCGTCTACTGTAGCTGACACTATTAAAAGCATGCGCATCATTGGTACAAACTGCGCCGGACATTTCGTGTTGCAAAACAATAGGGCAGAACACATACACAAATGCATAAGGACAACTGTTACAGAAAGATAGAGGGAAAAGAAGAGGGTGGAAGATGGAGAAAGAACTCATCAAACTTAAGATGAAGAGAACGACGGGGGAGATGATAATATAGATCTTCGTCTTCCTCTACTTGTCTAACGTCAACATATACACTCGCGCGAACAGAAACGGTGGCGGAGATTGGGACATAATGAATGGGAACCGTGATAGATAGAGACGACTTGTCCAAGGCCAGATAGATTACATGCCGTGGCAAAGGGACTATGGTAAACGACGAAGAAGAATACTACAAACGCATTCGCCCGACACGTCATAGGAACATCAACAACAGTTTCGACGTATCGAATATGTCGTGGTTACGTCACAATCAAAATTATACCTCCGTCAAGCTTTGTCTTTGTTGACAACGTTGATAACTCTTGAATATATGATTTACATTACTACTGCGATACGTCATCTCCTAGATCAAACATTACTGCATACATATGACACTTTAACAACTTTCCCTTGGGGTTTGTCATGAAGATAAATCTTCTGGAACCAAAATTTCAACAACATATACGACGAAAAGCACGTGTTCGGGCAGCCATTTTGTTGACAACTTGACGGAGTTTACAAAGCAATACACCAATTTGACATCATTCCTTCAGGACGAGACTGCGAACTGTACCTTCTTTGACGTCCTTGTAGACCCGCAGTTTGGCGCTGTGTTTGGTCACACACTTGGTGCGGAAGTTGTAGGCCACGCACGTGTACTTGGCCGAGTCGTTGACGTTGACGGGACTGATGCACAGGTAGCCGTTGGCGAGGATCCGGATGCGCGGATCGTCCGCGTCGTGGATCTGCCGCCCGTTCTTCTGCCAGATGACCTGACTCTCTTCCGACGTGAGGCACGCGAACACCTTGAGCATGCCCTCGCGCACGACGGCATCGCACGGCGTCTCCGTGAACGCTGCAACAGGCACGGGACGGGCTACGGTGTCTTCACGGCGGACAGAAACAGGTGTACCAGTGGATACAATTGTATTACATAACACATGGCATAGCATAGAATATACATTATCCAACAGCCACGAAGACGGACAACGATATCTTCATGGCGGACAGAAACAGACGTATTACATAACACGTGGTATAGCACAAGATACGTAGAGCGCAATGGCTCAGGGGTAGAGCTTCAGACTCTCGACTACGAGAACCCGGGTTCGAATCCTGGCTGCGGTGTTAAAACCTTGGGCAAGTTTTTAGTCTACATTGCTCCAGTTCATTCAGCTGTATAAATGAGTACCTGACTATAGACATTGGTGGAAATGTGTACGAGCAGCCTTCGCGCATTAATTTTAGCATATGGCTGGATGCTTCCTAGAAGCCGAAATGGTGTCTGAGTGAACAGGTCTGTCCGGTAAGTAAAGTGTAAAGCGATTTGAACGGTCCTGAGCACTGGATACTGCGCTATATAAAAACTTGCCTTTACTTCCCTTTTATACATAATTCAACATCCATGAAGATGGACAACGATGTCTTCATGATGGACAAATACATTACGCTAATTTAACAAATTGTCGGTTGTGGACCATGCATGTTCTCTCTTGTCGCTGTCAGCTGTGTTGGATTTAAACAAAAAACATTGCCATTTTGGGATGACATCAAGAGTAATTTCGTCGTTAACACTGATCTACATACATAGATTGGAGGCGTAGTGCTAAAAGGTCTACTTGACGTGAAGCACGGCCGCCATATTGTTTCCCTGTTGTTACGTATAATGACTGCCGCCATATTAGTTCAGCCACGTTATGCATGGCTTCCGCATGCAACGATCGCGTTTTCTCGTGTATCTAGAACAAAACATCTACGTGATTCTCCTTGTAATTTATTCAATAAGCTAGACGTAACGTAGGTATTCACGTTCGAAATGTTCCGCATATTCACTACACGTAAGCCACATATCTGACCTTTATTATCGACGATTTGGGGAAAGTAAGATGGCGGACAATGGTTTTACGTAAGCAGTGGACTTCCAATCCATATTTAGCGATGATGCCGTCATGACGTAAAACAACCCCGTCACAATCATACACGTCCGATTGTTAAATAACAATGTTGAGTAGTGCATACTGAGTGCGTGAAACAATCCTTTAGACTCACTCGGTAAGCAGCGTGACTCGTTTTCTACGTAGACCCACGCCGATGTCTGTTTGACGACGTGCTGGCCGTTCGCAGTGCACGTGTACTTGCCAATGTGCGGTCGCCTGATGCGCATGAGGATCAAGACACCATTCGGGAGCACCATCCGCCCTTCCTTCTTGCGGAAAGCCAGCGGTCGGTCCTCGAACGACCTGTGTAGAACACACACTCGGTTTCTACAGACGCTCGGTGTGGTCACGCTCTTCTGGTTTGCACTGAATATATTAATCAGGTTGGAAGAAATACAAATTCAGGCTATGTTTCTAAGTTTCGTGTGAAAAAGTAAAGCAGAGCGGGTTAGAGATGTAAATAAAAAAGGAGAAGGGAAATAAACTGAAAGCTTTATACAAACACATACCTGTCGTCGTCAATGCAATAAAGACTGTAATATGTAGGCGTTGGAAAGGGAGATTTAGTACTGAGCACCCGGTATTATTTTAATGGGGAAAGCTGAATAGTAACCTCCCAGTCCCAGGGGAGGGAGGGAGGGAGGGAGGGAGGAGAGAGAGAGAGAGAGAGAGAGAGAGAGAGAGAGAGAGAGAGAGAGAGAGAGAGAGAGAGAGAGAGAGAGAGAACTGGCAGTTGATTGATGTGAATTAGCCTGACTCAATTGCCGCATCACAAGCGTTGACTACGCTTGATGCGATCCTTATAATCAACCACATAAACCCGACACGTTCACATGATCTGCCACATGATAAACAGCGCATGGAAAAAGTATAACATATTTGTCATCCGTCGTTTTTAATGTGACATTTGAATCTGCCCTGGAAAATGACACGTAGCGACTGCATCAATAAGCATAGTTATCGTAAGCGTCGTGATTAGTCATACGTTTACAGAATCATAAATAGTATCACTATTGTCAACTGTCTACCACATTTTGGATGAACATATTGCAAACTGTTACCTTTTGAATGTAACGTACTTTTACAAATGGCGTCTTCGAGTACGTCTATATTTGGCATTGTGAGACGTAAGCTTGGTTATGTAACGAAAAGGACTGTTAAACCACCTCCTAGAATCCATGCTGAACGTGAACTACCAACTCGTACATTGCTAAAAGGAACTGGCACGCCACCTAGTGAATACGAAAGTGATTTTGTGTACATACCACGTGATGTAAGATGGCGGATCCGTGACGCACTCGAAGACGACCGATTGGCCGAGCCGGACACTCTGGTTCCTCGGCTGGATCACGAACCGCAGGTCCTGTCTGGATATCACCTCGACCAGGGGCGACTTTGTCGTCGTGGACGATGACGTCGTGAGTACCGTTGTGCGTTGTTCGTCGACGGCTGCTGCCTCTGGCGTCTCCTCTGTCGTCTGTTGGTCAGGTTCTCGGGTCATCGTTGTCTTCTCTGTGTCGTCGGACACGGATGTGTGTCGCAGTGCGTCCAGTATAATGCTGCGTGATGTTGTGCTGTCTTCCTGCGGAGTCATTGTGGTACCAACAATCGGCTCCAGTGTTGTGCTATACATAGCTCGAACAGCGTCTTCGTCTGAGACTGTGACGGTTGTCTCTGCTTCCGGAACTGCATCAGTCAGGCCAGTCGGGAACGCATCTGTTTGTTGTTGATTTTGGTCTTCTTCTAGTGTAGTGTTCAGAAAGTTGTCATAACTACCGTCGGTGTTAGCACTTACATTTTGAAGAACATCAGCAGGGTCGTCATTTGCTCTATGCGTTGGGTTTTGAATTAATATATCTATTTTAATCGTGTCTTCTGTCGTTTCTGCAATCGACGTATCATTCTCCCCCAATAGATTAGTGCCGGGTGATGATTGTGGCAGAGTCGAATTTACTATTTGCAATGTAGTATAACCGGTTCCCAATGGATGATCGACATGGGCTGTGTTCTTCGCATCTGGTGACAAGTCCTGTTGTGGTGGTACTATTATCTCGCGCTCGCTTCTGTTCGTTTTCGCGTGGTCTGCTTCAACAATTGCAGGGTCTTGCACCGTCTGAACCACAGGACTTTCGTGTGCACGCAGAGGTATCGCTGTGCTTTCAGTAAATACATCAGATGGTGATGTGTACAGTTCTTCTAAAGTGGATATTGGAGACGTATTGTGATTAATTGTTTCCCTTAGGATATCAGTACCTGGCGGACTTTGAACAGGTGCCGGTGTGTTAAAGGTGGATGGCGTTGTAACACCATCACCATTATCCGTGCTGTAGGTTGATATATTTTGCACTGTCATCGATGCTTCGTTCAGAAGAAGTGGAGTTGTTGTCATTTCAGGTATGTCCTCAACTTCTTCAGAATTAGATTCAACCTGATGGTATGTAATTGATATGTTCACTCGGTTCAATGTTTGAATACCTTCAAAACCTGATGACGTCGTATTTTGAATCGGGTAATTATGTACGTCGTCAGAATCTATAGGAGATATATTGCCAACAACTGTATTACTTTTCACCGACGTTTTAACTGAATAAGGTATATCAGTTGTACTGGTTTTGCTATTTTCCAGGGGTGACGTTTTTGTTTGCGTTTCAAATGGTACATAATCGCCAGAACCTGATTGTAATATTTCTTCAAGAGCATCTGTTGACGTGTTATTGTTGTTAGATTCATAGCTGGTTCCATTAGATTCCAAATCGTCTTTTTCATTGTTTGATTGGTGATTCCACGTATCAGTAGACGGAGGCATTATGCTGGTCGATGATGTCGACACGGTGGTCTGTTCCGTTGCATTGTCGACGCTAATTAACTTTCGATTTACCTCATCCAACGTCCGATTGTTATCTGTCGGATATTCCATAGAACTATCTGTCGAGGTAGAAGAGCTGTTGAACACCTGAGACGTTATGCTTATAGCAGTTTCTGTTGTGGTGTAATCCGTTGAGGTATCGTTCTGCAAATGAAACGTTCTGTTTGCTACCTCCGTGTTGTGTGTTGATATGTGGTTTTCTAACAGAGGTGTCACGTCTGTATGAGGACCCGTCGTCGTGTCGCCATAGTCAAACGATGGGGTCGTCGTCGTTCCTGAGTGTCTTGTGTCATCGTTGAGCTGATCGGCCGGCGGGATTGTCGTAGTTTGCAAATGTGTTGTGTCTTGGTCTACCTGGAGTGTCGTGTCGCTGTGGTCAGTATAGTGGCCTGTTTCTGTGGTTCTGCCTTGTCCAGTTGTCGATGCGTGTCCAGTGGTGTAGCCATTTGTCTTTGTCAACCCGGGAGTTGTAGCCCCGGAGCCTCCCGATTCAGTCTGATCCGACAACGTTGTGACATCTCCTTCCGGTGTCGTCGTCGTTGTCGTTGTCGTTGTTGTTGTGGGATCTGCCAGAAGAGACAACTCAGTTATTTGTTATCATGTCTACCTTTATTGTGAATATATATATATATATATATATATATATATATATATATATAGATTATATATATATATATATATAATATATATATATATACATATATATATATTATATAGTAACAACTCCCTGTAATATTGCATAGTAACACACAACCACACATGCATTATATAAACTTATAATAGCAGACACAATTACAGAATATAGGCAATAAGATATATCGGACAATGTATTAAGAAATATATTGTTATGTAAGATTTTTTTAATTTATATATTATTGAAATTATCATGTTTTATTAGTTTATTACACCATCTATAGTAACAGTGGTATGTGTGCTATATTTCGTTTGAAATTGTGGTATCACTAACAATACCGTTGAAACAGATTTGTTAAATTCACTGTAGAAAACAACTACGCAGTTTTAGCTTTATCTTAAGATACACAGGCGGAACTGACGAGATAGCATCAAGACGATAGGCACACCCTGTCGCAATGACGCATGCGTGGGCACTCACACTGACACGGGACATCCGGGCGACATGTCTTGAGCTGGGCGGCGTCGCCTGTGCAGCCGCGCAGGACGTTGTTGTCGGCCGGCCCTAGACACTTCCGGTAGCGCACTCGTCTGCCGTCGTTGCCGCCCTCAGAGCACGTGATACTGCACGGGGACCAGGCGCTCCAGGCGGACCAGTATGACGTCTCTGTAACAGACACCACATAAGACATACCGACCAACCGGCATTTCTCTCAAGTGATGTTCGACGTTCTAGTGCTCACACACAAAACACGACGTGAACCCTGTAGATGTAGAGTCGACCCCAGTCGCTAGGACACATGTATAAGAGTGTAAGGAACATCTAATAACTCTGAAATATCCACTCTAATTCGCAGTGTTCTATGTGCGCATGACCAGAAACAACATTGAACATATCCGGAAGAGTACCATGTCCCAGTGTGTTCCTTGTTGCTCAATGAAATTGGTTCCTACCCCTGCAGAACAGATTCCACTTCTCTGATTATTTAATATCTGTCGTATGATATATTTTCATAGTTGTATATATATATATATATATATATATATATATATATATATATATATATATATATATATATATATATATATATATATATATATATATATATATATATATATATATACATTAATAAATTAAGCTTGTTTAGAATAAAGGGCCACTGAGCTATTGATGGCATGAGAATAACTGCCCTACACACTTGTCAGTGCATGTGTTGGTACCTCAGCACGTTTACGCCATTGCTTCATATCATAAACAGGTTGGACTGCGCCCAAACATGAACACGTCAAAATACGATATGTCAGTAATGCATTAATAACGCAAAAATGACATTGTTCATTTTGAATAATGTTCTGTCAGAAGATTAGATTAAACATGATTTATTGTGAAACACTATTAACACCACACGTATAAAGGTTTTGCGGTATGCGTCAGTATCAAAGTTGGTTTATTTGAGTCACACGCTTCAGAGAGACGATTTATCTAGAGCTATGAATCACATTTTATAAATTAATATAGGGGTACATACTAAGTGCAAATACATAAAAGCGGATGAATACTTAGTACCACTAAAATGTAATGTTATTATTTGTTATGTGCTTCATCTTTCTGTATTGTTTGGCTATAATTTATATTTATGTAATTTTATTAATTTTAGATAAGTATGGTCATTCACTGTGCAATTTGTTTTGACAATTGCCACAGACTGCCTCCAGTTCGTTCAAGAACTAACTGAAGACATTTCTGTTTAAAAGGGCGTTTTCATTTCAACAGAACAATTTTATAATATCCGAACATTTTAAATATCTACTATTTATCAAATATTTTTAACTTGTAGTATAATTAATTATTATGTATTAGTATTTTAGTATTATTAAGACTAATATTATTTATTTATATTGACTTTTTTACTGATCTATTTATTTTACAACTACATTTTTATTTTAAGGTAACCTGTATATTCCAGTAAAGTGTAATGTGCCTTTAATTGGTTTTAATGCTAGAGATATGGCGTAGACGAATACTGTTATTTATTATTATATTATTTAAATATCTCATTGCGCGCGATTTACTTCGGATAGTTCTGAGATTTCGTAATCTCTTTTCTGCCAAATTGCTGAAACAAAATATTCGCGGTCTACGGTGGAGCACGGTGACCGTGGGTTGTACGTACGTTGCTGGCAGCAGAGGCCGCGGTACCCGTCGTCGCACCGACACTTGCCGAGCCAGCCCGACCAGGTGCCGTGGGGACACAGCGTGTTGCAGTACTCCGACTGGCGGCTGTCCGACGCACTCTTGCTGCACCGGCGGAACTTGTCCTCCGGCTTCCACCACGCCCAGCCGCACAGGGCCCGCACCCGGCGCCGCATGCCGCCGCCACACGTCCTGTAACACGGGAACGGGGAGGTTGTTACATGGGTGGCGGGAGTGGTTTGTTCGTCATAGCAGGTGGTAGATTCTACCAGTTTAGGTTGAGTGTTTGTACATTTTTTCTTTTTCTTTTAATGTGAAAAAATTATGGCTGTAATGGGATGGAGCTATACCGGGAAGTAGTTATAATGGGCGCATGACAGTGCATATGGACCATCCTTTTCGTCGGGTACTCTCCAAATACAGACCATCCTTCTCCACGGGTACTTACCGACTACAGGTGGACCATCTTACTCTACTGTACTGACGGACTACAGGTGAATCATCATTCTCACAGGACACTCATCAACTAATGCTGAACCATCCTTCTCGAAAGGTACTCACCGACTGCAGACAAACCATTTTTCTCCACGGGTACTCACCGACTGTATGCGGACAATCTTTCTCGACGGGTACTCACCGACTGTAGACGAACCATCCTTCTCGACGGGTACTCACCGACTGCAGACGAACCATCCTTCTCGACGGGTACTCACCGACTGCAGACGAACCATCATTCTCGACGGGTACTCGCCGACTGCAGACGAACTATCCATCTCGACGGGTACTCACCTACTGCAGACGAACTATCCATCTCGTCGAGTACTCACCGACTGCAGACGAACCATTCTTCTCGACGGGTACTCGCCGATTGCAGACGAAACATCCTTCTGGTCGGGTACTCACCGACTGCAGACGAAATATCGTTCTTGTCAGGTACTCACCGATTGCAGACGGACCATCCTGCTCGACGGGTACTCACCGACTACCGACGGACCATCCTTCTCGACGGGTACTCACCGCCTGCAGACGAACCATCCTTCTCGACGGGTACTCACCGACTGCAGATGAACCATCCTTCTCGACGGGTACTCACCGCCTGCAGACGAACCATCCTTCTCGACGGGTACTCACCGTCTGCAGACGAACCATCCTTCTCGACGGGTACTCACCGACTGCCGACGGACCATCCTTCTCGACGGGTACTCACCGACTGCCGACGGCCATCCTGTTCGATGGGTACTCACCGATTGCAGACGGACCATCCTTCTCGACGGGTACTCACCGATTGCAGACGGACTATCCTGTTCAATGGGTACTCACCGACCGCAGACAAACCTTCCTTCTCGACGGGTACTCACCGATTGCAGACAAACCATCCTTCTCGACGGGTACTCATCGATTGCAGACGGACCATCCTGTTCGACGGGTACTCACCGACAGCAGACAAGCCATTCTTCTCGACGGGTACTCACCGCCTGCAGACGGACCACTCTGTTCGACGGGTACTTACCGACTGCAGACGGACCATCCTTCTCGACGGGTACTCACCGATTGCAGACGGACCATCATGTTCGACGGGTACTCACCGACTGCAGACAAACCATTCTTCTCGACGGGTACTCATCGACTGCAGACAAACCATTCTTCTCGACGGGTACTCACCGACTGCAGACAAACCATTCTTCTCGACGGGTACTCATCGACTGCAGACAATCCATCCTTCTCGACGGGTACTCACCGACTGCGGACGAACTATCCTTCTCGACGGGTACTCACCGACTGCATATGAACCATTCTTTTCGACGGGTACTCGCCGACTGCGGACGAACCATCCTTCTCGACGGGTACTCACCGACTGCGGACGAACCATCCTTCTCGACGGGTACTCACCGACTGCAGACGAACCATCCTTCTCGACGGGTACTCACCGACTACAGACGAACCATCCTTCTCGACGGGTACTCACCGACTGCAGACGAACCATCCTTCTCGACTGGTACTCACCGACTGCAGACGAACCATCCTTCTCGACGGGTACTCACCGACTGCAGACGAACCATCCTTCTTGTCGAGTACTCACCGACTGCAGACGAATCATCCTTCTCGACGGGTACTCACCGACTGCAGACAAACCATCCTTCTGGACGGGTACTCACCGACTGCAGACAAACCATCCTTCTCGACGGGTACTCACCGATTGAATACGAATCACCCTGTTCGACGGGTACTCACCGACGGCAGACGAACTATCCTTCTCGCCATATACTCACCGACGGCAGACGAACCATCCTTCTCGACAGATACTCACTGACTACAGACGAGCCATCCTTCTCGACGGGTACTCACCGACTGCAGACGAACTATCCTTCTCGACTTCTCGACGGGTACTCGTCGATTGCAGACGGACCATCCTTCTCGACATATACTCACCGACGGCAGACGAACCATCCTTCTCGACAGATACTCATTGACTACAGACGAGCCATCCTTCTCGACGGGTACTCACCGACTCCAGACGAACTATCCTTCTCGACTTCTCGACGGGTACTCGTCGATTGCAGACGGACCATCCTTCTCGACGGCTACTCACCGACTGCAGACGAACCATCCTTCTCGTCGGGTACTCACCTCCTACAGATGAACCATCCTTCTCGTCGGGTACTCACCGGCTGCAGACGAACCATCCTTCTCGAAGGGTACTGACCGGCTGCAGACGAACCATCCTTCTCGACGGGTACTCACCGACTGCAGACGAACTACCCTTCTCGACGGGTACTCACCGACTGCAGACGAACCATCCTTCTCGGCGGGTACTCACCGACTGCAGACGAACCATCCTTCTCGACGGGTACTCACCGACTGCAGACAAACCATCCTTCTCGACGGGTACTCACCGATTGAATACGAACCATCCTGTTCGACGGGTACTCACCGACTGAATACGAACCATCCTGTTCGACGGGTACTCACCGACTGAATACGAACCATCCTGTTCGACGGGTACTCACCGACTGCAGGCGGACTATCCTGTTCGACGGGTACCGACCGACTGCATGCGGACCATCCTTCTCGACGGGTACTCACCGACTACAGACGAACCATCCTGTTCGATGGGTACTCACTGAGTGCAGACGGACCATCCTTCTCGACGGGTACTCACTGACTGCAGACGAACCATCCTGTTCGACGGGTACTCACCGACTGCATGCGGACCACGCCTCCCACTCCTGCCAGGTGCACACCTTCCAGCAGAGGCCCCCGAACAGCCCCGACACGTCGGCGACTCCGACGAGTGCGACCAGGCCGACGACAGACCACAGGTTCATGTCTCGTCCGTGTTGTGGTTTCTCCGCGTCGCTACGTAAGCCACTTGGTGCAGCGAGTAAACTGGCCTAATGCCGAGCCACGTCGTCCGTGTCAACTCAAAGTTCTCTCACTTGCCCTGAGTGTCACATTACAGAGTTTGACGACAGCGGAGGTTCCAGAAAGGGCGGGTTACCAGTGTGGGGGTCTCTTGCTGAGTTCGACTGATGCACTACCGCTGTCTGTAGTCCTAATTAGGTTAGAGTTTACAACGGGCATACGTACATCCGGGGTTCGTCTTCTTATCGACGTCAGTGTGTTATTTATAGGGTGACGTCACTTCCATCCGATCGCTTGTGTTTGTGTCTGTGTTTGTGTTTGTATTCGTGTTCGTGTCCAACACAGAATAGTTTTGAAAACACACGCGCACGCGTGCACGCTGCATCATACTGTGTGTGTGTGTGTGTGTGTGTGTGTGTGTTCGTGTTCGTGTTCGTGTGCGTGTGCGTGTGCGTGTGCGTGTGCGTGTGCGTGTGCGTGTGCGTTTGCGTTTGCGTGTGCGTGTGCGTGTGCGTGTGCGTGCGTGTTGGTGCGAGTGTGAGTGTGTATACGTGCGTGTGTATGCATACATTAAATTAAAAAAATTACCATCATACATTACCATGATTATTATCAAAGATATATACTTCGTTACTCGTTGACAAAGACATTACGAACACAGCAAACGACATCGTCGCTAACGTCGTATCGTCTAATTAGGCCCCGTTTTTCCTTATCTCCCATCGTGGCTGGAGCGTGGGGTCAGCTTTCTTTGATACGGGCTTTATCAACAAAAACAACGCACGTTTTGTTGGTCGTGGTGCCCCCACATTAGCCATCAGTGTTTCTGAGAACGATTATTAATTTCCATTTAACTGCATTAATTTGTTTTGTTTCCATGAGTCAGGATTAATCGTGCCCTTTATGCACTATCTAGAGATTGGGTGTTTACACAGCCCGCACGAGTATGTGTTACGAACGGAAACGATAATGTGCTGCACATTATAACACAACTGTTACATGAATAACATAAATAAAACCGTACGTTTTAGTTGTAATTATTGCGAGACTTGATTTACCTGTGACTGACAAAAAACAGTTATTCTTATGCTTTTAGCATATAATCTCTTACCTAGGTAGAGAGAGTGTTGGATATTTGTGTACGAATAGTTTTCGCGCGGTAATTATAACGTGGCTGGATGCTTCCCAGAAAAAAATATGTTGTTTAACCGAACTAATTTTTGAGGAGGAAGAAATTAAAAATAAAGTAAAACGTAAGTAAAAAAAAGTAAAACGTAAACGCTATGAACACTGCTGTTCTACATACTTTTACTTTACTAAATTTTGACCAACTGGTCAGTAAAAGCTGGAACAGCGTAAATTATTATTTTACATTCGTTCATCATTAATAATAAAGAAATCGTTTCCTTCGTGTTTCTATTAGAACATGGTCTTCTTTTATAATAATAATAACAGTTTATCTCTTATATAGCGCCCCATCCAAATAATTTTTCTGGGGCGCTTTACAATGATTATTCTTAAAATAATGATAATAAAAATACATACTAAATGTGTATTACATTACATCTTATACAAATGTAGGCTCTATTGCCACACTACAAGTTTAACACATCCGTGTGTGATTTGTAACACATCGGTGTGTACTGTTTAACACATCCACGTGTTGTTGGTAACCCGCCTGAAAATTCCTGTTAATTACACATACGCGTTTAGTTTCGGTTCACAAGGTTCTCTCGTGTGTTGAATCTGACCAATCAGGTATCAGCGTCTTCCGTATGGGCGGACAAGAGGATGTTGTCTAAACTTTAAAAAAAATCTCCTACTGAATCCCGTGAAACAAAAGCGACAACAACAAATAAAAAAATCCAGTTAAGTTGTCCAAGAAAAAATTGAAAATTCGATCGCCAGTAGTAATTTTAAACACACATTAAAAACAGCAAAAGTGAAGACCAGTGCATAAGTAAGAGAATAAGGTGGAACTGGATAGGACATGTGCTGAGAAAGAACATAGATAGAAGGACCACAACCATGGCTTGATAGCGTTGACAAGGGCGCTGGAAGGAATACGAAAAGGGAAACGTGGGGCGCTGCAAGACACGAACCCATTGACAGAGCGAGATGGCGGATTCACACAGCAGCATTAAGGGCCACAAACCCAAAGAGGATAGGTGAGCTGAGGTAATTAAGAAGGTCGCTTCGCTGTCGTCTCCACTGTCGCATTCTATCGCGGGCTGCGGTCACATTGCACTGTGAGCTGCTGGCTCAATGGAATGAGGGCAGTGGTAGGTGGATGAGTGGGTGGGTGGGGTGTTGTTAATAATATCGATCTTCAGAACACTTCACAGCTCCAAATATTGCCTCTGCTCTCTCGGCTCCACGGAAGGACGACGACACATGGGGGAGGGAGGGAGTGTTCAAATTTCTTCCAGGGAGACGCATAACGGGGCGCATTCCAAAAGTTCTAGGGAAACAAACAACTTTCAGAGGTTTGGACCCCTCGGATCCGTGTATGTTCCTACCATGGAAGGTGCACAACCAGGTGTCATCCCACGAGTCCCATTGTGTACCATCTTGCGTTTAGTCGTCGTGCCGCAGGGAGTAGCCTTGTGGCCGCATGTTGCTGATCCTTGGAGAACTCGAACCCCGATCGATAGCTACCAACCCCGCAAAAAAACATGCGATTCGATTGGTTATTGTTTATTATTAATTAAACAAACTTTTATTGTTGTGAATTGTGAATCAGCAGGCCTACATATGTCAGCAGGCATATATATATATATATGTATATGTGTATGTGTATGTGTATGTGTATGTGTATGTGTATGTGTATGTGTATGTGTATGTGTATGTGTATGTGTATGTGTATGTGTATGTGTATGTGTATGTGTATGTGTATGTGTATGTGTATGTGTATGTGTATGTGTATGTGTATGTGTATGTGTATGTGTATGTGTATGTGTATGTGTATGTGTATGTGTATGTGTATGTGTATGTGTATGTGTATGTGTATGTGTATGTGTATGTGTATGTGTATGTGTATGTGTATGTGTATGTGTATGTGTATGTGTATGTGTATGTGTATGTGTATGTGTATGTGTATGTGTATGTGTATGTGTATGTGTATGTGTATGTGTATGTGTATGTGTATGTGTATGTGTATGTGTATGTGTATGTGTATGTGTATGTGTATGTGTATGTGTATGTGTATGTGTATGTGTATGTGTATGTGTATGTGTATGTGTATGTGTATGTGTATGTGTATGTGTATGTGTATGTGTATGTGTATGTGTATGTGTATGTGTATGTGTATGTGTATGTGTATGTGTATGTGTATGTGTATGTGTATGTGTATGTGTATGTGTATGTGTATGTGTATGTGTATGTGTATGTGTATGTGTATGTGTATGTGTATGTGTATGTGTATGTGTATGTGTATGTGTATGTGTATGTGTATGTGTATGTGTATGTGTATGTGTATGTGTATGTGTATGTATATATATATATATATATATATATATATATATATATATATATATATATATATCAGTAGGCCTACAGATATCCACAGGCCTACAGATATCCACAGGCCTACAGATATCCACAGGCCTACAGATATCCACAGGTCTACAGATATCCACAGGCCTACAGATATCCACAGGCCTACAGATATCCACAGGCCTACAGATATCCACAGGCCTACAGATATCCACAGGTCTACAGATATCCACAGGCCTACAGATATCCACAGGCCTACATATATGAGCAGGTCTACATATACACAACGAGTGCAAAAAGTATGCGTGCGCAATAAATATTTGGGATCTAACATTAATACTTTTATGGGGGTGTACGGCCAAGCGTTAAGTGTAATACACATGGGATTGCAAGCAACAGGTCAAAATATAGAAGACATGTGGTGGGAGGTACGTTGACGTAACGTATTGCCAACGTTCTCCGGGACTAGCTAGGGTAGTAGCAGTGGGAACTGTGAGCTATATTCCTGACTAGTCTCCTTAATCTAGGACATAGAAACGACCGAGAACCGCATACAGTGGCAGTGGCCATCCTCATTGACAGCTTAGAAATGTCGGCTTGACGTGGTGTTCTGAAAATGTGAACGCTGCATGAAGTTTACGATTGGCGCTAATTTACATCAGTGGTGCCAAGTAAGGATGCTTTATTGGAGTCGATGTCGCCATCTGGCGGACAATTGTAAAGCGGGTTCGGTACATCTTACACAATTATCCGACAGGTGGCTGATATGTTGCATGCTCAGCTCTTCATCATAGATCTTGTCAATGTGAAACAAATATTCAATAAATTTGCATATAATAAGCATGCTAATGAAGTTGCTACTGCATGTATGAATATCAAATATCGTGGCACCCACTATAAATAATGAATCGTGTATTTTCAATATGTATACGGTCTAAGTCAACTGTGTGTAAAATATTCATACACGTTCCCACATTTAAACTGTATTAAGACATGATAAACAGGCTCAAACAAGTACAGGTAATGTTTTTGTCCGCTACAACATAGTTAGCAAGCACGTGTCGTTTGTTTACCCCTATTGAATACTTTTATAACCTGTACTCTGATTTGATAATCGTATAAACAAACGAGTTCTTTCACGGTTTCCTATTGGACAATGACTGCCGAAGCCTCCCGTTGGCTGCAAATTTAAATCCCGCTTGCAGGTGCTTCGTGCCCAGTGACATGTTTTGGCCTTCCAACCTCCTATGCACGTGATATTTATTAATTGAAGGTAAGCGCGGGTGCTATACTACATATGTTATTAAAATAAATTGCAAATGTGGGATTTATTCAAAACAATAAGTCAAAGAACGCGGGGTTCGAATGAGAATCTCCGACCGAGGCAAAGCCGAAGATGGCGCCACCAGTGGCAATGAATGGTAGTGGCACTGTCATGTTTTAGACGAGTTTGGTACCGACGATTTAACTTACTTTCTAAAAAGTCGAAATAAAAATATAGAGTATTAAGAAATATATATGTTGGGTGCGTTCACAAAACATTATATAGGTATGGGCAATATGCAAACAGTTCGTTTATGTACTTGAATGGTGCACCCATCTCAGTCTTGCTCAGAGTCAGACTAGCTCAGTCTCACTCTCAGTCAGTCTCAGCCAGACCACATCCACGGCATAGCCACAGTCACAGCTCGTGGGCATCATCTCATCTGATACCTGCATGTTAATGAGGAGTCCCGTCGATTGCCTATCGATCAATGGTACAGCGCGATCGATAGATTTAATTTAAATATTGTTCTTCAGCTTCTCGACTGTTACACACACCTTGCAATGTTCATCTCAAACAAGGATTCGTTGACTAATGTAATGGAGAAACCTTAACATTAGTCAACGAATCCAACAATAACATTGACCCATAACATTAAATAAATTTTATATATTTTTAGTCGTACCTGGTAAATTACTTGCAGAACCAGCGGATTGAAACTTCTATAACTTGTTAATGTTTATGGTTCTGTGGTAAATGTAAGTAAAATTGACTGCTACACAGATTTAATGACATCTGTCTCACATATTTCTGTGTTCCAGATTAATGACAACATAAGCTGAGCACTGCCTCATCATGGATCCCGACTCTTGCGAACTTGTGTGTACAGTTGCACATGAACTCCTGGCTCCATCTGGGGAGACACTCAAAAGGACCGTTCACCAGAATGGAAGCGTCTGCCTGGGACGTAATGAGTTTCGTGACATTCTGCTAAAAGTGAAACTTGGCAACAAAGAAATGAAATTCCCCCTGAACAATGTCGTTGTGTTTAGGAAATTTGCAAGAGAAGGCAAGGCTACCATCAAGCTGAGCAAACAGAATGTTCAGTTTATGCTTTCCAATTGTCCACCAAATAGAATTGTATCCTTCCTGAAGACGATGGCAGCCAAGTTGGAGTGTAAGAAGCTTGAGAAGCCAGGCATGAGTGACAGGCAGAAACTTTTATCAGCACGACCATGCGAGTTCCAAGAAATCAGTCCGGTCACTATGAAGGACATAGAGACCCTGCAGAAGACACGGACACAGGCTGCAGATAAGTCTGCTAAGTCGCCATCCATTAATGGAAAGCGGAAAAGAGCGCCCAATGGAAATGACAAAGAAAACCATCCCCCAAAGGTGTGTGGAAAATGCAGAACTATATTGGGTTAATTAATAAATTAGTCGGCATTAATAACAGCTATTGTTTGCAGCATATTGGCTTACCTAGCGCGAGACCAAGTGCAGGATAATATGTTTGCCCAGTCCAAATAGTTTGCATTCGACAATTTCGCCACAAAAACCTTACTCTTTCATTTCTATGTGGGTACTTTAGTGTCCTTTTGTATGGCAGAAGTCAGCATACATAGATCCTTAAAATTTCTAGACATTCTAAATTTGACTCATATAAAAATTACCTGTTATGACCTTGGCAGTAATTAGCAAATATTTGTTATTATGGAAACAAAATTTTCTTGTACTAAAACCTGGTGTTTTATTGTATTATTTGTTCAGGCGATGAGGCAGACTAACAATAACACTGCCAGGCTGGCAGCCTCAGTCTCCGTCACTCACAGTCTCAATGTGGAACAACGTAGAGTCTTCCAGGCTGTACTCAGTGGCCAAAACATCTTCTTCACTGGCAGCGCAGGCACGGGCAAGTCATTCTTACTCAAGAGGATCATTGGTAAGTTATAGATCTTTTGTACATTTATGCACTGATAAGTCATTCTTACTCAAGAGAATCATTGGTATATATAGTTTGCACTGGCAAGTCATTATCCTCAGTAGGATCATTGGTAAGTTGTAGGGGCATTTGGAAGAGGATCTATTTAAAGAGGATCATTGGTGAGATGTGAATTTGTGCATTGGCAAGTAGTTTTTTCTCAAGAGGTAAGTTGTGCTGATCATCCATACTCATTGGCACAAAAGGGTCATTAGTAGATCTATGGCAAGTCATTCTTATTAAACATGGCCGCTGCTTGGTAAGCTGCAGCTGCAGAGACAAGTCCTTTTTTTGTAGGAAAACAATTGGTAAGTGTGCACCTGATGGTAAGATAATTGTAGTTGTATTCAGTTAGTACATTGTGCAGGCAGCGAATGTGCAGAAACCTGTATTAGTTATTAACTCGTCATGTATATCCATAATCTATTTCAGGCCTCCATACCTCCATATTATGCTAATGAGGATATCATGTCTTACTCTAAATGTAAGCAAAAACAATAATTTTGTGTTTTATATATTGTAATGTATTATTATTTTTAATGGCCTGATCATGTGTGTGCATGAATGCACGTTCTGTACATCCATGTGCGTGTCGTTTCAGGATCCCTGCCGCCAGAGCACACTTTTGCCACAGCCAGTACTGGAGTGGCTGCCTGTCATATCGGAGGCATAACACTCCATTCCTTTGCTGGTACGATATTTCAATATATAAGAATTGAGCAGTTAGTTCTATATTTCACCAGCCATATTTTATACACCAGAAAACACAAATAAGGCACCAATCTGTAATATTTTCATAATTTTTTCATGCTGCTAGCATCTACTCAATCAGCAGACATGTCATTCCAATAATTTATAAAGTCGTTTAGATAATAAAATGGTATGTAATAAAAATAAATATTTGTTGCTGACAGTTCAACGTCTAAAAATTATATCAATTCCACATACCAATACCAGAAGATGCATTGTATCTACATAGAACATGACATTTATTATGAGAAATTGAAATAATACAGAAAATAAATTAAGGTATTTCCAACAAGCCCCATGCTGTGTTGATATATGACTTGTTTGATTGATGCTGTTATTGCCTGCTTGCAGGTATTGGTTCAGGCAAGGCCCCCCTTGCTCAGTGTCAACAACTTGCCGCTCGAACCACTGTCACACAGAACTGGAGGAAGTGTAAACACCTCATCATTGACGAGATTTCTATGGTCGATGGTGACTTCTTTGACAAGATGGAAGCTGTCGCTAGGTAGAACTACATTATTAGTTGTTTCTACACATGTATGAGTGGTCATATAAAATTAATATTAATTTAACTAGACCAAACCCATCTTCGAAAAACAGTGATAATGAGACGTTTAAAAATCAGTTGTTAAGTTATTTAGGACTATGAGAAACATCAATTTAAATAAAATAAGCTGTTTGTATACTGACACAGTTGCAAGAGCTTTGGACTCTCAATAAAGAGGACCCTATTCCTATGTCGCCATGTGAAACCGTGGAAAAATTTGTTCAATTTACAATGTACCAGTTCACCCAGCTACATGAATGAATACCTGGCTGTAGACAGTGATGGCTATATGTGTACAATTACAAAATAACCTTCATTGATGGGTGGGTGGATGCTTCCCAGAGAAGTCGAAGTGGTGTTAGATTGAACACGTAAAGCATAAAGTGCTTTGGTCAGTTCTGTATAAGAACTTACCTTTGCTTTTCTTCTGTGTCATCAGGACTGTTCGCAAGACAGACGAGCCATTTGGTGGCATTCAGCTGATCTTGTGTGGCGACTTCTTCCAACTGCCACCAGTCACAGCCAGTGGGGACAAGAGGAAGTTTGCATTCCAGGTAACATTACACCTGAGTGAAAACATATTTCAAGCAGGAAAAATAACCACCCTGGTACTTACCTTGGGTTTTAGTCAGCTTGGGCAAACGTCTCAGTAAAACAAAACCACATTGACCATTGGTAAATGTGTTTTTTTATCATGAAATCAGACCAAGTGATGAAGTATAAACGAGTGAGAGAGAGGAAGGAATTAGACACTTGGAGAGAGGGGAAAAGTGGGACAGAGGCAGTAATGTATCATAATTGTCTGTTGACTAAAAGATATTGATGAAGCATCTGTTGCTTTTTGTGTTCCTGGAATTACTTCGAAGTATCAACATTGCTCATGTGTTTTTACTTGGGTGAAGCACCAAAGCATCATAAAACCGTTTATGACACTAAACATCCTGTTATTATATTCTTCTCCACATCCAGTCGAGAGCTTGGAGAAACTGCATTCATGTGAACATGGAACTGAAAGATGTGAAGCGACAGTCAGATAAAAAGTTCATTGACATACTGCAGAACATCAGAGTCGGAAGGTGGGTAGTACCAGAGAGTACCAGAGAGTACCAGGCCAGGTACCCAAACGAGCTAAGTAAAAGCTACCCAAAGAAGGAGCTCTTGATTTTTGTTGGCTGACTGATGTATGGCTTGTTGGTGTTGCATATAATTAAAATGTCCCGATTGTGTGAAATGTCTCTCAAACAAATTATTAGTTCTTTTAAACATACACTAGGATTTTGTCTTCAAAATTTGACTGGGATCTTGGAGTCACAATTTTAAAATGGCACATATCTCTGGTAATTTTCCATGTATATAGCTGACATTTTTTGTGATCTAGCAGGATTGTTGAGATGGTTTGCAGATTATTGTTTTCTAAAAACAAATCATCTAGGGCAAACAATCTTAACGCACGTGTTAACGAATCTCAGAGAAGACAGCAGAACTTGACCTTTTAGAGGTCGTAAAGGTTGTAATAAGGTTTCCGTAGTTTAACCTGTAGAAGGATCATTACTGAATCTGTGACTGTGAGATTTAATATGAGACGAGGGACACACTTGAATTCTGATTGCACTCTGTCCAGATGTCCAGAGCCTGTACGAGACTGTTTGGTGGCCACCAGCAGACACAGCATTGACCGGGACGGCATCATGGCCACTAGACTGTGTACCCACAAGGAGGATGTTGACCAGATCAACTCTCTACATCTCAGCCGACTCAGTGGTCAGTGACATTGTTTGAGCAAGTTGTTACTGAAGGGAACTGTGAAGGCATTTAGTAAGATATACATTGTATATTTTACTAATTTGTTTAATAGAAGAATTGTTCATTTTCCACATGAAACCTGTTTTTTACTAGCAGTCTGAAAAATCATTGATAATGAACAAACATTTGAACAAATTAAGTTTAAGTTTTGCAATTATTTTGTTGTGTTATCTTTGTTGTTTTTGTGACACAGTGTCCATATTCGTTGTGACACAATGTCTGTGTTCATTGTGACATAACGTCTGTGTTTATTGTGACACGGGGCCTCTCTTACAGGTGACTCTCACACATTTGACGCCATGGACAGTGACCCTGGGTTGTCTGACCGGATCAGTGTCCTGTGTCCAGTCAAGTCTCGGCTGGAGTTGAAGGAGGGAGCCCAGGTACCTACACTTCACTGGTCAAACTACTTACCTACACTTCATTGGTCACTCACTCGACAAACAGCTTACCTACACTTCACTGGTCGCTCACTGGACAAACTGCTTACCTACACTTCACTGGTTACTCACTGGACAAACTGCTTACCTACACTTCACTGGTCACTCACTGGTCAAATTCCTTACCTACACTCCACTGGTCACTCACTGGACAAACTGCTTGTCTTTTAAACATAGTCATGTAGAACACATTGTTTCTACTAGGGTGTGCATATTTTTAGACATCAAATCAGTTCTTGTACCTCATTTTCTAACAATCCAGTCTCTAACCTGACACCCCTCAATTTCAGCTAGAACCAGACATTGATTTGCCTGGATCGTATCACCAATCAAAATGACGCCTGCATCTATATTCTATACGCAGAAAAACACTGACTGACAATCGTCTGACGTCTGTCATAATTTGACAGCTCTGATACCATGCTGCACAAATACATCATTTCTACTCACACAACACTAAAGAACTCTTCACAGAAATTCAAACAACTTGGAAAATGCCATTTCTATTGGGAATGCTTTCATTGGCGGATGAAACCCTTAATGTGCTCTTACGTCAGCTGTGGCAGTTATACATGGATGGGTCAATGTATATAGACAGTCTCAAAATGGCCATGTTAGTGGAAGGAATTTCGTATATTGGTGTAGACACCAATATACAAAATACAACACCAACAATGCCAACCACAGGTATACAATATTTATACTGTTCACCAACTTGTGTCATATGCCTGTTTATGCTGAGGATGCTCAAGTTGGTATAGGAATATGTAATGTAAATTCACGTATATTCACACATTTTCATGTTAAAATACAGATTTTGTGAAGTGAAGAAAATGTAGCACGTATATATATATATATAAAATATATATATATATACATATATACGGTGTGTGTGTGCAGGTGATGCTGGCCAAGAACCTGGGGGTCCACCGGGGGCTGGTCAATGGGGCACGAGGGGTCGTTGTCGGCTTTGAACCCGGCACGAAAGGTCAGTGTTAAATTTTCTTTGCATCGAGATTTTTCAATGAAGGTCATATAATGTTTGTCATTATCCTGTTGAACAATTTGGCTACATTTTAATATATACCCAGTGTTGTTGTTTTACCCAAATTAAATTTACAAATTCTTTATTTACGAATATTTTGAGTTCTAATTGAAATGTAAATAGTAAAATTGTCAAAGAAAGATAAATAATTATGCAGTATTTGGTACAATGCAATAATGCTTACCATATTTAGAATAAGTGTTTTACTTGCAATTCGCATGCTTTGTAGGATTCCCAAAGGTCCGGTTTCTGTGTGGTGTTACCATGACAATGAGACCGGAGCGATGGTCATTCAAGATATCTGGTGGCGCCATCTATCTGAGTCGCACTCAACTTCCACTCAAACTGGCCTGGGCCATCTCCATACACAAGAGTCAGGTGCGAAACGGGGAAATTCCACTTAGAATCTTAACTTGCAATATCTTTCTACTGTATTTTTATAAATGAAATCCACATTTTTCACTTGATGCTCCCTATATAACAGCTATGGAATATTACTACATTAACATAAATTGGCGTTTGTCAGAAATGTGCAGTGACTTTTTTTGACTTTTTGTCTCAAATGTCACCTATGTTTAAATACATAACTGAAGAATTTATTTTCTGAAGAAATATTTAACTTGTACACTGTACCTATATTCTTTTTATAGTTTGGAGTTTCATTAAGTTAATGTTCACTCACAGGTCAGTATGTGCATTAACTTATGGTTACTGCCAGTTACCCAAACTATACATGATAAATTTAGAACGACTTGATAAGTTGCTTTACTTGAAAAACAGAGGCAATTCTGATATCTACCAAGTATTACAAATATAATTAAATACTACAGCAAACATAATCATTTTTTTCATATGACAAGACATGCACCTTATGTTGTTTTATTTCCTTCAGGGCATGTCCCTGGACTGTGTTGAGATCTCCCTGGCCCGAGTGTTTGAGTGTGGCCAGGCGTACGTCGCTCTGTCACGTGCACGAAACCTCGAAGGACTGCGCATTGTCGACTTCAGCAAGACTTGTGTGCGAGCCGACCCGGACGTCAGCAAGTTTTATCAGCAGATGGCGCTTTCACACTCACAGCATCAGAACACTTTAGGGCCATACATGGATTAAACGAACGTTGTACTCACAGAAACGTGTAAATAATTGGCCTACAGCTGGCCTGGGTCAATGTTTTAGGATATATCGTTAAGGGGCCGTTTATAAAACATGTGCAAGGAATGGGAAACAGACTGCATACACTGTATGTCCATGGGGAGGGCATTTAGGGTATTGTATCTGTCTACACGGTGGACATACAGCTCACAGGAGGGGGCAGACTTGATGGTTGTTTTTATGGCATACATAGCTGACTTGTAGATTTTTCTTTTGTTTTTAAACAGACTGTATCACCTGAAACAATAATTTATTGACTACGTCTGTGATAGAATATCTGGGCATAGTCAGGTGTCGTGGAAAGAATAATATATTGACATTATTTTGTTCACAATACTTAATCATACATTAATTTATTTTGTCTAATAGTTCAAAGTATTATTACATGTGTGTTGTACTGGGTCTTGTTTTATACTTTTATCACAAAATAAAATCCTTGTCCTTCAACCTTGTGTTATTCAACTCGGACAAAATGTATGTACATCAATCAATTTAGTTTATTTTGAGTAAAATAAATAACTGTACATTCACATGGATAACATTGCCGGAAATGAAACACCTACACATGGCCTGGTGACACCATTATTACAACTTATGATGTAAATGTCATGGACTAAACGACCGGCATCCACACAACTTTCAGGGATGACAACGGCCAAACTTGATATAGTACTTTCCCAAAAGAAAGCTAATTCAAAATTTAATTTCATAAAAATGTTTCACTAAAAAGTGGTTAATTTAAAGCATTGAGAAGACACAAGAGAACGGTAAGTTGTCTGACACCAGAGGTAAACATAAACAGGATGCAATATCACGTTGTGATGAGACATGTGACACATAGTTTGGAGGGGCCGATGCACTCGTCGTGGCAGAATGCACCGCACTTCTGACACATCACCATAGCCTTTAGGTTGCACGCACAGTTCGATTGTTCCGTCGTCGTGCCTGGTGCGTGGATGGCCGCCACGTCTCCGACAGACGGATTCGACGACGGCACGTTCGACGCGAGCATTGTCTGTGGGTACTGTGCCACCGGTACCGCCTGTGCCGCCGGCACCGGCATGTGTACCAATACGCCCTGGCTGTGGTAGCCGCTGGGCAGCGTCTGGTGCATGCCGTTCTGTGGCAACACTACTTGGCCGGCCCCCATCACCAGTTGTCCGTTGCTGAGAGAGGTAGACAACAACTGGTTGAGGTGAGGCTGGAGGCCGGCGTTCTGCAGCGGGGTGGCGTCGGGCAAGTTCCCCTTGAGGTCCTTCTGTGAGAGCAGCCTCTGCAGCGACGGGTGACTAGAAGATAATGAGATCTTGTTCGCCGACGCCGCGTCGCTCGTCGGCGGTCCGGTCGAGTCCGGCCGGTTCGTGCGTTTGATGTAGATTGTCTTGATGATGCGGTGTGCGGGCAGGTTGATGGGCGGGGCGCTGTTGGCCCGGGGAGGGCCCTGCGCCTCCGAGCGCACGGTGAGAACACTGTTGGGACGGCTCGGGATGCGGAGGATCCCGTTGCCGTTGCTGTCCGTCGACAGCATGAGACACCGGCGATCGGCGCCCGACTGATTCACCCACAGCACCTTCACTGGTTGACTGTTTGAACTGTCCGACGTCGTGACGCTCGCCGTCGACGCCACGCTCACCGACACCGCCGCCGGCGCACTCGCGAGAGGCAGCGTGCTCGCGTCGATGACGCGAGTGCTGACGGGCGGCGTCGCCGCATTGCCGCTGGCACGCTGGCTCGAAGAGTTGTTAATAATCACAGTAGTGCTTGCCTGTATGGGCTTCTTGGTGCTTATCGGCGTCATCAGCATCGGCGTTGTCGACACGACCGACGGTTTCGTGGTGCATATCACCGGCCCCAGCTTCATCTTCAGCCCGTTGCTGTCAATCGACTTCACTCGCATGTGCTGCGTCGGCACGGTCATGATATTCGTTTGGCAAGGTGCACTGTGCACTGACGTCGTCGTGGCGACGGCTGGCGACTGGGCGATGCTCTGTCTACTCTTCTCGATCATCTCCTGGCAGATCTTCTGCGAGCGCAGCAGGTTCACGCCGTCGGCCGGCGCTATCGTCGTCGGCTCCTTCGGCTTCGGACAGATGAGGATGTTCGGCTTCTGACTGCGCGCGTGCAGCTTGGCTTTGGTCTGTGCCTTGATCTGCGCAAGCGTGCGTGTGTGGCCTTGGGGCAGCCGGGCCACCGAGGCACCCCCCGCGACCACACCCTTCACGGTGCCACCCTTCTTCTGCTGCGGCAAGGCGCTTGATGACGGTGTCGACTGCCGGAGGCTGGCAGGGACTGTGACAGACGTGACAGACGTTGTGACCGTGTCCTCCGACCGAGCTTTCTTCACCGGCGGTACCTTTGGTGCGGTCGGTCGTATCTCCAGCGGCCGCTTCAGCTGCTGCAGCAGGGTCTGGTTGTTGGCGCAGATTTTAGACGGTCCCACAGATGGCGCCACAGGTTGTTTCTGTACAGCCTTCTTCCCCGAGGTGCTCACCAATGTTGACACGGCGGTCGTCTTCTCACCACCGGAGCTTGATATAGCGGGCGCCGGCGGCTTCTTCTCATTATGCGATGTGGTTGTAGCGGTGGCCGGCAGTGACGAACGTCGACTACACTCGCTGCCAGTAGAGGCCGCCACGTTCTGACTGATGGTGCGTCGGCGGAGTATTGTCGACACGAGCCTCGCCCGGTTCGGCTGAATCCTCGTCGACGGTGTCCTGGTGACAGGGGGCAGCACTGCAGCGGTCGAGTCGATCTGGGAACGTTTCCTCTTTGACCTGGGCACAAATGATGACGGTTATAGAATGTGCCACACATGTTCTCAGAGCAGAGTCAGAAGTCTTTAGGAACAATTATTACAGACAGATGCTCTACACTTTTGTGAAATTATATCCACCACCGATTTCCTTCGTGTAGCTGTGACAATTTTTCATCAATTATTATTATTTACAGCATTTCTTTTAAATCACACACTTTACCTGAGAAATCAATAAATAACTGAAATTATATAATTCATTAAAGATTTAGTAGAAAACATATTTACAAGTGTAGCTAGATATAACAGTTCATGAAATAGTTTTTATTTGTGTGTCATTTGACCCAAACCTATGTAATGGATAGCATAATGGCTTATGCAGCATGTTTGTGCAATATGTGGTTACGATGTTTTTAAGCAATTATTCATGCTTTTAAAAACATTGCAATCTAACACCTGATGTATGATAACACCAACTTACATAATTCATGTTGCTTATGGCAATATTGATTTATATAGTAATTTTTCCAGCTGCTGGATAATTATAAATTACTGTTATGGCAGCATGCGTGGAAACACGAATTACACAGTCACCCTGGATCAAGGTTATTGGCATAATTTAATATCTGGCTTCATCATCTCCCAGTACACAAGCATCATATTACATCTATCCAATTTCGCAGATATCTATGGTAGAAATGCTTCTATATCGACTGCAAGAAACACTTGTAACACAAAATACTCACTTTTGTCCCCATACATCTTCAAAGTGTTTCACCTGCAACAGAAATAACAAGTCAGATAATTCTACAAAAATAGGCTAACACTGTTTCACCACCCATTTTAGCAGTTTTGGTAACCAAAAGTTCCACTGGTGGAATTATAAAAAGAACAAATTGTATTCTGCAACTGCAATGTGGCTGCATGTTTAAATAGAAGATAAAATGGTTCTGATTCCACAGTTTTCACACCGACTGATTCCAATTCTGGAATTTTCCCAGGCCAGGTCCTGAGTAGTGAATATTTTGAACTAGTTTGTATAGAGGTTACAATAGGCAATATTGATAGGTGTCTATGCAAGAGATACGTGCCTTCCACTTGTCCAGTTTGGTGTGTTCTTTGTCTTCTTCGTGCTTGATGCGCTGCTGATTGTCAGGTGTGAACTCTCCTACAAGACATGCCGGGGACGTAAGTGTCACGCCTTACCTGGTCTCACACAGGTATATATATATACTCATAGCTGAATAATTAATGATATAGTCATAACTGAATAATTAATGTCACGCCAAAGTGTGCCACTGAAGCAGTGTGCTCTAACAAGTTATATTTGTACTTCACAGTTTAGCTTTTTCCCCATGTATTGGCTGCCTTCGCTAACATTGTGTCCTAACGCTCTATAAATACAGTTTCATCTCAAACTAACTCGCCTGGCACTTTAGCATTATAACAATGTACACAGTGCCAACAGCATATCCAGTTTTGACATAGGTGCAGTTTACAAGACCTGAATTGTGAGTTTATTTTGTTAACCCCTTCACTCAAAATTACTCACATGCTAGAGATTTACAATGTGGCTATGTTATGGACACCATTGTTCAGGGTTTGTTAAAACAGCATAACAAATTATAATGCATGACAGGTTCTCCAAAAATCTCTTTACCTTCTGAGAGTCTCTCCCTCCACTCAACACAAGCCTTGGTGAAGAACTCGTTGTGTAACGCTGTGGGACCCATCCTGAAAGACCAATGTCACATTTCACTAACTTCATTTCCTAACCACATCCTATATTCTCATATAAGTAAACAAGCCACACAAAAGAGGCCATTACTGTACAATCTTGTCTCTGTGTCAAGATAATTACCATGTACAACGTTTTTCATAAAAAATAGACTTGTGACAGTTCCATGTTTACTACTTTAGCCAATTATGCATTCATTATACAATACAATTTTTTGGCAAACTTGTTCTACTGATAAAGCTGCGATATCTTTCACAGATATAAACTTCAATAAAATATATCACATGGAAGTCATCGGAATGTACACTAGAAACAAAATTCTGTTTTGTGTAATGAGGTACAACCACTGAACTTAAAAACTTGAGGACTGGTTTAAAAGATCAAATCATAGCATTTAAAAAATAAAGTAATTTTGTTCATCAATTGTGTATTGATGTGAATAGTTGTAGATACATTCTCTATGGTATATATCCGAAGGAACATAAGAGCTCCAATAATGGGGATAAACATATAAGTTACTATGTAGTCATTAATTCTAGAGAATGAACCCTGCAAACCACACTGAAAAGGTGGTGGGTCAAAAGAATAAACACCAAATAATCATGTCATCAGTGTGATGTCAAAAGAACAGATAAACAGTAAGCCAACAATGAAGTGATCAGGATGATTTGACTTACTACAGAGTCTGCTTTTGTGTGGTAGAACCACAACTATAAATAGAACACACTAGTTGAGTCGACAGGGGAATGATTACTGATCCAACTGTGTGGGAAGAACTCACCGGAGAGCCCCGTCTGTCTGCAGTATGCGGTCACACTGTGGCAGGAGCTGGGTCAGCTTGTACTGGTAGTGGGCAGGCAGTTGCGAAAACGTGTACTTGCTGAGGATAGCCTGCAACACAGAGTGGTCATCATGACACACTTGTCAAACTCACTCATTTATAAACAAGCCACTTCATCAACTGGTTCTTTGGCACAACATTTTACAAAAGAATAAAATATAAAACTATAATATTACGCTCACATGTGTTGAAATGAAAGAGCAGTTGGCAACTGTGAAGGGATGAACATGAGCCACACAAGATGATTTTAGATTATCCACACAAACCTGGTTTTGCTGAATGTTATTTGTCCCATATTATGTACAGAAAGTCCCTGAATTTAGGGTACTTCATCACACTTGCTGCCTTTGCCCACTGATTCCAACTCAACTTTAATTCAAGGGAAATACCTAAAATACATTGCAGAGTCATGACGGTACTTAAATTGAACCTGCCGACCTGGCCAGATATTTTTTTAATCTACAAGACCCACACACAATTATTTACTAACAGGTTATTAATTGGGGAAGCCTTGTACCTTGAGGTTTGTGTTGACTAAGATAGAGTTGGGTGTCTCGAGATCAATGCAGCCTTCCTTCGTCTGTCGCAGTTGGGCAGCAGCACTCAGCTTCTGATTGGAGCGTTTCCGTGGCTATAATGGTAAACATAACATAAGAACACATGTCCTAGTAGAGTATAAACTTAATCCTAGTGTATAAAGTCCATCCCAAGCATGGTTCCTAGAATATAATCCTGTGTCTATGACTCCATCTATATAAATATCTTCCCTTCTACATATTTTCCTTACAATATTGTGTCTAGTCGCCTGGGGGTTTCTATTGTCATATCAAAGTCTGTTAATAGAATGCAATCATGAAAATTCACCAGCCAACTCATGTTTGTATACAAACCTCAAACTGTGCGAGTCAACACTGATCTTTATACATACAAGATCACTGAGCCGGGTCATTTGGACAGATTTTTGACGGATGATTCAAAGTAAAACATCGAATTGTACTTCAGTTATACTCTTGCCACAGGTACTTTTTAAAATTACATTCTTTTTAGTCAAGTACACAACTTTTTCATGTACTTATTATTACTTAATAAGTTGTGGGATGAGTACTTTCACTCAAGTACAAAATAAACACAGTTCAGTTAACACAGGTTACGACGGACGAGTGACACTTAGCCACGTACCTTCATGCTGAAGCCAGGGATGGTAGCGAGGAGTTCCCGCAGTGTCTGTGTGCGTAGGGGGGTGCTGCGGGGCGCCATCACCAGGCTGCTGGGGGAGGACGCCTTGCTGTTGGCACTACTCGAACTGGCCGTCATTCGGCCCTCCGACTCTACAACAGCCACTCCACGTGTCAACCACCAACAAGTTGAAACAGTAACATCTAGACGTTTTACTCGCGAGGCAAGAAAATGTTGACAAACATCGAACACAAATCAGCCATAACCGACCATGCGGACAGACTCAACTGCGTGATAGACTGGGAGGGAGTGAAAGTGGTGGATAACGAGACGAACAGGTGTGCGCGTTGGATAAAAGAAGCCATCTGGATTAGGAAGACGGAACCAACTATGAACAGAGATGAGAGGGGCTACAGACTAAGTCACATGTGGGACAGTCTGCTCGCCACGCCATCTAGCGAGCAGTGACCACTGAACATTCAGTTCCTGAAGAAGGCCGCCGATGGTGGTCGAAACATAGAAGTAAGTCGAACATTGCTAGTTGTGTAATTATGAAATTTGTTTTGAACACCAACACAGGCTAATGTCCTCACTAAGCCACTCGTACAACTGTACGGAGTGCTAAAATAATGCTCCAAAGCCAGACAGAGCAAGACAGTAGATGCTTATACCCATTCACATTTCACTGTGTTTAGAATTGGCAGGTATGTGACATAATTGTTTTATAAACATACTTGTACCTATTGTAAATAGTTTAACGCTGCCACCAGCCAACAAAAATCCTCCTTTTTGTACTGTTACAATAAAAATCATAACTGCAAATACTTATCCTAAAAATGGATTGGTTATATCATTTTACTGACAAATGAACTCTTTTATTATAATAAAATTATACTATCTCTATTAAGTCGGATAAACATGATGATAGTATCAGCTTAACGTCATCCCAAAAAACAAAAGCAGTACACTGTTGCCAAATAATTACTGAGCAGACAAACTTCCTACTTCCTGTGAGACCAAACTAGCCAAACTAGCCATACATGTTAGCTGCCAAATAACAACAATTAATGACATCCATTGAGAACTTTTATATTTATGAGTTTGTGTACAGCTTTTCACACCACTCACCACTAGCTGACGATGACACGGCAGGCTTTATCTTTATTCGACCTAGTTTCGACTTTTTCTTGCGCCGCTTGTAGTGGCGCAAAGGGTTGTTACGGTTGCGCCGCTTCTGTGGTTTCGAGGCGGCTGCGGGTGGCGCAGACGCGACAGGTGCAACCGGCACTACACCCTCCCCCGTCACCTCGCTCGTTTCTGTCGACCCTGACTCACTGCACTTGTATGTACCAGGTGGCAGCACTGGGCTATCATCATCGTCAGAATCAACCTCGGGGATAGTTTGGCAGTTGTCTGGCAAGGTGGCGAACATTACTGGAATGGGAAGTGGACAGCATGTTGAAGAAAAAACATGACAGCGTTAAAATTTCTCAAAGAAAACAACTGTTTGTGTTATTTTTTCTAGGGCTGTGTCAAAGTAACATTCACCGCTAATATGTTCTACCACAACATAAAATGTACAGTTCATGGAGCAGGTATATACTGTGCTTTATAGACCAGATTTACAGAACTGCTAAAAACAGAAAGGAAGCTGGACTTGCAACTTAAATGCAATGCAAAGGAAGCATCTACATTTTGACTGGACCGACAGATTGACAAGAAAGCCACTTTATGTCGATATAAACATGCTTTCAAACCAAGCTGGAATGAAAACTCTTCTAAGTGGCTACTGTTTTTGCCACAACAAAGTTTCACTATTCATCTTGTGGAGGCCTACTCAAGACCAGAACAAGAAAGGGGAAAACACGTCCGTTTTCAGTTTTAGTTGTCTCACTTGTCTGTCTTGTTTTGCAGATATCTTACCAGGATTAATAACTCAACTACAAAAGCTAATAATCTGAACAGCGATAGTATACAAACCTTTCTCCTTCTTACGATCTCTACATGTCTTTGCAGTAGACTGAGGCGGCAATGCTGACCATCCATTTTCATCCACGTGCTGATCTGATAAACTGCATTCCTCGTCCACTTGCGTGAGGACAGCGCCATCTGGTGGCTCACTCTACAAGACAGTGTCACATGAGCGTTTCCGTGGCTATAATGGTAAACATAACATAAGAACACACGTCCTAGTAGAGTATAAACTTGTTACACCAAACTAGCTAAAACACCAGAAAAACTATTGTGATAAATACTGTTTTTACAACTGTTTTGGCAACTTTTAACTATTTTAGAATTTGCAGTATTGGTGAAAAAGTACTTTGCAGCCTAGCAAACCGGTTACTTGCAAATAAGGAGACTTACTGTAAGACCATAAACTGCAGTTCTTCCAGCCACTTTGTAGAAGACACTGTCTAGACCACGACAGTTGCTGTGCAGCATAGAATTGAGACATGCCAGTGAAGTTGCACCACTGCAATACACATCAGTAAACACATCAAATATAATTATCTATAACAAACTATCAGCACTGAGCATAACAGAATTTTATACACAATACAGTAATAATTTTATTTTTACCATAATAATATTTTATGTGATACATACATGAAATGTTTATAAAATGTAATTATTAATTATTAAATCATATTATATTAAAGAAAAGGGATATAATGCAATGAAGTATATGAACTTTAAATATACTTGTATTACAGGGCTTTATGCAGAACCAGATTTTTGCCGGTCACACAACTGTTAAGCCAGTGTACAAACTTTAAATGTCTCTGATGACCGGAAATGGACACACAACACAATTTACACTCACTTTTGAGGTATAACTGACAATATCTATGGTTTTGTAGCATTTATTTTTATTTTTTGTTTTTGCTCCTTAATTTTTTACTCGACCACCACCACCCATCCACTCATATTTCTAACCTTCCACAATGTTTTTTACCCGTCCAAATGACGGGTGGACGGGTCACAGCATAAAGCTATGTTGTATAAACTCTGTAAAGAAGTAGAAGTACAAATACCCACAATAAATGTAGTGAGTTCAGGTATGCTTGGTAATTATTTCTACAAGATTGTGCAGTTTACTTTCATCCACATTCTAATATTTTGTTACAAGAACATGAACATTCATACATTGTTTAAGGACAACATCCATGTGAGCTGTAGACCAGCAGACCTACCTAACATCCTTCAGTTGATCTTCTTCTATCACCTTTAGTATTTCCTTGTGGCTCATTGGAATCTGCTTGAATTTCTCTAGGACCTACAAATGCAAATATTATAATTAAGCAGACAGCCTACTGTGTGCTGCTAGTAACTTGCTCCAGTTTGCTTAATTTATTATAATAAAAAATGGCACTATAAAAAGTGGACTGCCTTTATTGGCATTTATAAGTCCTCAGTTAAAAGGAGACATAATTTTTTGCGGATTTATTTCACTATTAATAGATTTATTCTTAAAAATGTGTAATATTTATTTAACCAGGGTTAAACACCACACATCTAAGCCCACTATGACTATGTATATATATGTGCAGCTTCACACTCATGCTGATGATGGAATTATAACCTCCGAATAAATAACTCAGGGAAGCAGGGTGTGCGGGCAAGGATGAGCTATGAACTACTACACCCACGGTGTCTATTTGTTGTGAATGATAATTGGCTTGACCGATGGATGGAAATACGTGGTATACTGTCTGAATGTCTAAATAAAAAAAATTCTGCAACCAAATTATGGACTAAATTATATTATGTCTTAATACATCATTAATGTTCACGTAGCAATGAATACGTGCTACAATTGCCACGATCTGGCACTGTCAAACGAACACAATTTTGCAAATGAAATCAACTGCCGACAAAACGGCCGATATGGCAGATCATTGAAGGCTACTCACTATTTTTGCTGCTTCAACCCATGTTCGATCTTTCTTTTTCTTTGAAGCCTTATCCTTTGCAATTTCTGATTGCATTTTATGTAAAGTACGAAAGGATAAAATATCAACAAAGGACACAACTCATCTAATTTTCTATGACCTATTTTCGACAGTTTAGGGCAGCCATTTTGTAGACCGTGGAGGGTCACGTGTCATCTTCGTGTAAGTTCGACGTGTGTTCGGGACTTTTCGTAGTCCGTAACTAGGTAACGAGAAATAATTAAAATGGCGTCAAACGCTGAATGACTGTTTTGTAAAACAATAAATACTTCGAATATTTGGTTGAATGTTATAATTTATTTGTATAGTGCATTATATCTGAATTGGAAACACATTAATAGAATACACCCGGGAGTATGTCGCATTTAGTGTACTATTATGACCTCGAATTTTCAATTGTTGATCAAAAGTAAATAAACATTCGTTTGAGTCAGTGACCGACTGACACTGTGACAGGTCTGCTACTGTGCTAGAGCTAGCGGAAGACGATATCCTAACAGATAGACGTACAGTGAAAATGGATGTTAGTAAGAATGTGTATAAACTTATGCTTTAGATTGATTAACAACTTATATACATACTTAGTGTGACGTGTAAACCTGTAAACGTGTAAGGATCCGTGTTAGCATTTTAGTTCATCACATTTTATGCTGGCATTTATCCAGATGAGATGTAGAAATTATTTACTATTTATAACAAAAACTCTTCTCCATAAGAGAAAGATTATTGTCAGTACTACATATTTTACACAGTCCTGTTCAGTGGCTTGTTGGAATAGTTGAATGAATGGGTGAATGAATGGATTCCTGGAACTCCATGGCTTAATCTCGGAATGGGAGTGCATGTTGGATGGCTGTCTGCACTGTTCTGCCATAATAAGGAGATCAGTCATGAGTAGTGTCCACAAAGTCACCACCCATGACTTGGAAAAGATGCTCACTTTGGCTTCCTTGATGGTCCTCTTCTACGTGCTTGATATTGAATTGAAATTTATTTTCAACAACAATTACTACATTATACAGACAGTGCATACAATACCATTTGTTGAAAAAAAGTGTAAGAGAAGTACAATACTTATCATGTTTACCCTTATAATTGCTTAATTACATACATAAAGCATCTGAACAGTGCAATAGAAGGTGCGACAACATTATTTACATGTATAACCATACAACATTTAATCGAGAAAAAGACATTATTTATTTATATGGTCGAGGAGAGGACGAAGAAGGAAGTCAGATAATAGGATAAGGAAGGGAGTCAGATATATATGTATAATGTAATTTTTATTTGACCAAGTAGCTGTGTTTTAATTGATGTTGATGTACTATGTACATCTTCAGATGAATGGCTAAAAGCACACAGTGACAAGAAATGACGGCCATACTTGATAGAGACTACAAGGGAGACGGCTTTGGGACAGGGAATGTTGTGCAGTTCAAAGATGTTGCTGTGTACATGAGCGGAGGTAAATATTGGCAAATGCAAAGTTGTAGACTATTGACAGAATATAACACTTAGTGTAAATACATTTCAGGCAACATTTCTTGGCCTATATTCACTGTATTTGTGTTTGTATGCACACATGTGCAACACGTCTTTTTTAATCAGGTATCCTACTAACATTGTTTAAATATGCAGGGCTTGAAATCAGTGAGTGATCGTGTATGCAAGATTGAACTACTAGATATCTTCTGCTAAAATTGTATGCTACATCAACAAATCAAATGTAATTACTTATTGCCGACAAATCAACAAACATTAATTGTCCGCCTTGATGTGACAAAATAAGCAAACATCAAACAAACTAGAACATACAGTAATGCAGTAAATAATAGGAACAGCTACCATCTTTAGGGTTTATGCTTAAGAAACAAACTTATTTACATAAATGTGGTATGAGATATATGTATGAGGTTTCTCCTGCAGATGCTGGTGATGATGAAATTGATCCATTTGACAGTGGAATTATTGTGTCGACAAATCCAGCTGATGACTCAGGAATTGATGATGTTTTGTCAGAAGCAGAAGGTACTACTGTGATAAACACAGCAAGTGATACACACTGTACATGCATGCATGCATATAGAGCATAGACATGAACCACACATGTACACAAGTACGTACAGACATGACATACACACTCATGTGCATATATATTTGCATGCACCCACATACACACACACACACACACACACACACACACACACACACACACACACACACACCACACACACACACCACACACACACACACACACACACACACAAACACACACACACACACACACACACTATCTGACACATACACGTATACATCCAGCCCCCTCACACACACCAGACACAACAACATAATTCTAAGCTCTGAAATTATCACAATCCATATAACATTATTGTATAATTATTCATAATAAATTTCTCATCGTCACAAAACATGTTAGCTCATAAAAGTTGCTTTCATTGATACTCTTTTGTCATAAAATCACATTTACATGCCCACCTCTCCTCCACAGAGCTGCCACTGGCACTGCCGGACGGATGGCCCAACATACCCCAACTACTCCAGCGTCATAGCTGGGACACGTCCCAGACTATCTCCCCGTCCGTGCGACAAGCCGTCGCCCATCTGGAGCTGCTCCAGGACATCATAGAGGACTGGTACGCGGAGTCGGAGCAGAGGGCTGCAAGTCGCATCACGTCTAGCAAGGCAGGCAGCACCAAGTCACATGGCAGTGAAGGTACTAGCTTGTCTTCTGGTTGTGGCCTCTCCCAATTAATGTACTGGATCTCTTTGTAACAAGAATGTGTTTTTGTAGAGCATAGTGGATCAGTTTATAGTTAAATATTATAGTTATTATTATGGTTATGGGTAAAGCTTTGGACCCTCGTCTAAGAGAACCTGGGTTCGAATCCTGCTCCAGTTCTCTGAACAAATGATTACCTGGCTACAGACAGTGGTGGATATTTGGGCGTGCAGCCTTCAAACAGTAATTTTGCAGCATGACTTAATGTTTCCCATAGAAGTTGAAATGGTGTGACTGAATAGCTCTCCCAGTGAAGTAAGGTGTAAAGTACTTTGAGCAGTCCTGGTGACTGGATACACCAAGTAGACAACATTTTTAATATATGTAATAAGAAAATAATTAATCAGGAATAAATTTTGTGGAATGTCAATTATTTTTATTAATTTTTATATCCAATATATGTTTTTAATCTCCTTTTACTTGGACCCAGTTAATGCATGCTTGCTACTTGCTACATACACTATTTGTGATACTTGCCAATGTTCAAATTAAATATATTTCAAATATATCAATCAAAGCAATTATGCTAATTCAATATCCAAAGCATGGCTGGAAAATAGTTTCAGGGATAAACATTCGGTAAAAATACTAATGATGCCGTGTTATTCTCTTGTGAACAATTTATAGCAGTGGCGTAATTCATATATCATTTGAACTTTTAGCAAGTCATTTTATAGCCATATCACAACTTAAAAATTTCACTTTATATCGACAATTTGAAGACACACATAGAGGAATAACATCAACCTTTGAAATATATTCTAAACATTCATGTAAATATGCCAATATTTATGTGTATATTTAGGACTTGGGACATCGCCTCGGTGTCGGGAGATGCGTTTCATTGGGTCAGCATCACAGAGTATACGCGGCGCCTTGTCAAGTGCCACGTCCCGTCACACCAGTGCCACGTCACACAGGGCAGAGACACAGCTGAGTGTCTACGGCGTCGGTGGCATCACTGACACAGGTGTGGGGTTTGTTTCACAACATGGATACTTCATAGAGAATAACGAGAGTAAAGTGTAAAGTGGCTTGATCAGTCCTTACTTAACAGAGAATAAAGAGTAAAGTTGCTTGATCAGTCCTTACTTAACAGTGAATAAAGAGAATAAAGTGTAAAGTGGCTTGATCAGTCGTGAGTACTGGATACTGCGCAATAGAAGAATTTACGTGCATTGAGATTTTTTTGTATTATATTGTAGCTTTCTTTTAGTTGATGTTTGGGTTGATGCTGAGAGAATAACAACAGTAAGGCTAGACTTGTGTAGAATGCAATGGCAAGAACATCTGACTCTCAAAAAAAATCTTTATTTGAATCCTGTGGTTTCTTATTCAACCTTGGGCAAGTTTGTTCATTCAATATTGTTCCAGTTCACTCAGCTGTATGAAATGGCTAAAGACACTGGTGGATATTTATGTACAAATAGTCTTCACACATTAATTGTAGCAAGGCTGAATGTTTTCCAGAGAAGTTATGATGGTGTTCAGTTAACCAGGTCTGACAGGAAGTAAAATGTAAAGCATTTTTTTTAAATCCTTCAAGATAGTGGAAATCCAATATGGTTAGTATTTCAGTAGCACAATTTCAAAACAGTTTAACACAGAAAACTGCTTTTCCTCCAGGCAATGCCAGGTAGTAGAAATATGTACCTAGTATGCAGTTTTGAGGGAGAATATATCAATACAGATCCATCAAAACCAGGACCAACCGCTTTAGTACTAGCTTTTTCATCTTAGCCGTTCAAGCAAGTGATTTTGCTCCCACCTGCAGCAAACACATATTCCACTTTCTGATGGGTTTTTAGTGTGTATGTTTTACCATAATTTATTTATTTATTATATATTATTTTATTTCATATTTTACATTTTAAGCTAATATATTTCTACTAGATCATATAAATTATTTATCAATGTTATAAAGAACAGTTTTTTATTCCTTTTTATGTGATTGTTCTTATTTATTTATTTTATTTAAAGTACCGGGTAGTAGTATATTTTATCTTCATCGTTTGGTGCATGTGAATGTACTAGTACAACGACCAATATCATTATACATTCCAATGTTTTATTGTAACTACAGTGTGAACACATGGCAATAAAGCTATCTTATCTATACCACAACATGTTGATATTGCACTGACACATCCTCTCTCTCACCCTCGCTAGTTGCGTCTAAACCCCCGTTTGAGGGCCTACAGATAGACCTGCCCTACCTGGGCGCGGACGACGTTATAGAGGAGGTGGTGGTCATTCTGGCCAAGCTGGAGAAGGACCGGCTGGAGACTAGGAGCTCCCTGCAGAAGGAGAGGGACAGGGGAAAGAAACTGCGCTCGAAGATAGACACCCTCGCTCAGAATCGACTCATTAACCTACCAAAGGCTGTGCAGAAAGGTGAGTGTTTGTTGCATGTCCACCTCTTAATTAACCTTTTCAATTGTTTGTACCACGTCCACTTCTAATTAATCTTTACAATTATTCAGTTATTTATTCCACACACAAATGCATGCAGTGATACACATATCGGACCACAATTTCATTATTATGATAAAAAACATACTAAATGTTACAGTTTTGCAGATGCCACATTTTTTGAATGTGTACAATACCCAGGGGTAGTTTGTACTACCGGGTATATCATAGTAGTTTAGAAACACTTTAGCTCAGATATATTATATACATTATAACATTATATATTATATAGTGTATATAATGTTTGAACTAATGTTTCTAAACTACTACTCCTAGTACAAACTAATGTACTATAATTGCTATGTTTTTCTTGTGTAGTGTTTATTTAACTTATATTTACTTATATTTACTTATTTTAGATTCACTTTTATTTGAGCTTCTGAATATAATTTAAATTTAAATTAAATGTTAACAGTAATAGACTAATACATAGTTTCTCTGCATGCATGCACGGCACTGTTGCATGTTGTTGTGTGTTGTGGCATCAACGGTCCTGTCTCACAGAGCATGAAGCATGTGCCATGGACATCAGTGAGCTCAAGTGGACGGTGTCCTACCGCGGTCGCTACGAGGCTCGTTTCAAGGAGAAGGTCGAAGTAGCTGAGGCACTCAACCAGAAGCTGGAAGAAGACATTGATTTTGTGAAGAAACATGTGTATGTTGACACCCAGGCAGCCATTGGGTGGAGTCACACAAAAGGGCAACTTTAGTAGAGAAATATCACACAGTACCTAATGGAAAGAACTTATGTTATGACAGTTTTGCTTGAGGAGAATCAAAGTAAAAGTATTGAAAAATCTCATTCTATAAACTCCCATTAGCATCATTAGCATGTAGAAGGTGGACATTTTTTGAACTTGATAAGTGTAAAGCTTCTTAGGTATCTCGCCATGTGAGTTTTCAATGGAAATCTGGTTAAATCTATTTATTCTGGTTAAATCTAGTTACATCTGGTTACAGTGATATATGCACAAACACACACAGGTTATGCACGTAAATGCATGCAACTATGTACACAGAGACATGCATGCTAGCAAGCACACACAGGCACACACACACACACACATGCATGCACACACACACACACGCACACACACACATACACACACACACACACACACACACACACACACACACACACATTCCTGCATGAGTGTCCTGTTGCAGGCCGCTAGTTGCCGAGAAACTGGAGTTGGAGCGAGGAGCAATGGACAGAATCAAACGTGCACAAGAAGATGTAAGTAGCAACATTTACGTTCAAATCTAAAGACAAAAATATACACTGGTACCTCAGAATATTGTACGTAATAAGTGTGTGGTTGTTGCTATGTTGTTTCACTAATTACACGACATTAACCAACTGCTGTGTGGTCATCAGACAACGGAGGAGTTGGACACAACTGTCCAGCGATGTAAGTCTGTCGTCGTGAAGCATGGAGAGGCACACGTGAAGGCGGACACCGAACGCGTCACCATCAAGAACGACCTGGAAGTAGTTAACACTGAACTGAACACAATACAGTAAGTAGCACACTGAACTCAGTGCAGTACCCAACACACTGGATTAAGCACAGTAACCAGAACACAGGTCCTGGTGGTCTGTCTTTCTCTCTAATACTGCAGTGAAGATTTAAGGCAAAGTTTTGGTTGTTGATGAATTGTGTCTGGAGCTTGTATCCGTGTAGTGTACTCCACTTTCAGTGAACTGTTGACTCATGATTTATGCCATAATATGTGGAGCTTGAGCCAATCTGGTCCACTCTACTTGTAGTGACGATTTGACTCACAAGTCACATGTAGTGTTTGAACCAATCTGAGCCTCTCTACCTGTAGTGAGAACTTGACTCTCGAGTCACATGTGGAGCTTGAGTCATTCTGATCCTCTCTACTTGTAGTGAAGAGTTGACTCTACTAGTTGTAATGCCGAGTTGACTCATGAGTCATATGTGGAGCTTGAGTCACTCTGGTCCTCACCACTTGCAGTGAGGAGATGACTCATTGATGTTGTTTTGTGGAGTTTGTCTCCGTCTAGTCTAGCTCTGTGGAGCACAGTGGTTAGAGTATCAGACTCTCAATTAACAAAACCCGGGTTCAATTCCTCTTACTGCTGTTTCGAATCATGGGCTGATTCGATCACTCTGTTTGCTCGAATTTACTCAGCTGTGTAAATGAGTACCTGGCTATAGACAGTGGTGGATATTTATGTACATAGTCTTTGTGCAGTAATTTAAGAATGGCTGAATACTTCCCATATATGTAAAAATAGTGTTCTACTGAACAGGTCTAGCAACGTATACAGTCTAAAATACCTCGACCAGTTCAAATAATGACTGGGTCCTATACTAGATGAGGACT
The DNA here is from genome assembly GCA_964017155.1 of Oasisia sp. SBJ-2009. Lineage (NCBI taxonomy): Eukaryota > Metazoa > Annelida > Polychaeta > Sabellida > Siboglinidae > Oasisia > Oasisia sp. SBJ-2009. The sequence continues at coordinate 47,103,489 of OZ024863.1, read as the reverse complement.
GACATTCTTGCCTTTCCTTGCAGTGTGGAGCTGGAGACGGAGAAGGCGACTCACGAGGCCTACGTGGAGCAGGTCGACACGTACCAGAAGAACCTGGAGGAGAGTGAGCAGGAGCTGAAAGTGCTCCTTGTGAGAGAGGAGAATTCTCGTGTCGCGGAGGAGCTCCAGAGAACCAAGGTGAGTGCAAGGTCACCACTACATGTGTGGTCTGTTACCCTTGCAAGTGCACTTGCTGCTCCCTCCCCTGCTCCCCCGCTCCCCCGCTCCCCCGCTCCCCCGCTCCCCCGCTCCCCCGCTCCCCCGCTCCCCCGCTCCCCCGCTCCCCCGCTCCCCCGCTCCCCCGCTCCCCCCGCTCCCCCGCTCCTCCACCTACACATCCTGCACCATCTACATGACTGCATCTTACCTCTCCCGGCCTGTGTCTGCTCTACCAAGGGACCTTTCTGTTTCTAGGTGGTGACTCTACAGAAACAAGTCGCAGTCAAAAAGGAAATTCAGAAACAGCTGGAACATGAGAATTTCAAACTGTGTGCCGAGCGAGAGATGAAGGTTAGTATGTTTAGCTGAAAAATCTGTGTCGACAATCTTCAGCAAAAGATTGACACCATTTTATAATTGCAAGCAATCATTGGTAATATTTCATTATACGTCTTACTTGCAGTATATGTAAATGAAATAAAAGTGAATAATTGTTCACAGAAAAAGGGGTTTCTGAAGGAAGAGAAAGATCTGCTGAGAACTCTGGATGAGAAGGAAGATAAACTGAAACGTACGACCATCTCAAACAAGGAAATTGACATGATCATTTCTGATACATATGCAGCAATTGAAAAGAGGTACTGTTTGTTCACATAATTGTTGTTTTTTAAAAACATTTTTAATTTAGGATAAATATGTTTTTAATCTGCTAATGTGATGTGGAGAAACCCTGGAATGTATTTATAAACATTATCTAACATTTCCATGTTCATTTAACAGATTGATTGATTAAAAAATTACTACCCCCAGTTGTGCTGTAATTTGCATGTAAAATGTTAAGGTTGGATATGAATACTTTTGTCTAAGGTTAGACATCCAACACTTATATATATATATATATATATATATATATATATATATATATATATATATATATATACAACTATGCACAACAAATATAGATAAATTAAATAATTAATTTAAAGAGTAAGTAAATGAAATAGTTTTAATTGATTTAAAGTAAGCTAACAGGAATAAATAGATGTATAGAAAATAATTAAATATATAACTGAACTATAAAGTCATCATTGTACACAATACAATTTCTTCTTTGTTGAGACCATAACATGTACATCAACAATAGTTATAGAGATTGGTGGTTGTAATGTTATTGTTTATCATTACTTTTCGAAAGAGGGTGTGGTTACTTCTAAATAATTACATATTAATTGATCTGGTCATCGTGCTGGACATGTGGTGTGTTTGTAACTTTGTGTATTCTGTTATATGTATATTGTTGAAATTCTGTCCATAGAAATGTTTCTTTATGACAAGAACATACGGCAAAGAATATGTCACACAGGTGTTGTTTGTGTTTGTGTATTCAGCAAGGCACAGACGAAGGCGAATCAACGTAACGTAGACCGCATTATGAAGGAACAGAAGAACACGTGGTCGCAGGTGGAACTGACCAGTCTCGAGCTGAACGCACAGAAGGAGGCCAACACTGAGATGTCAACAAGACTGTCTGATGAGGAGGAACGATGTCTGATGATGGAACAGAAGATTCGTGTAAGTAACCACAAGACTCAAGGATGAATAAATGTGTCCCGCCTCAGTGAACCATGTATTAAGTTGTCTAGGCCTATTCTGCATGTGAGGTAAAAATAGATCTTTTGAATGTGTCATATGTGTATAGCTTATAATCTAATCTTCATATGTCCAGATGATGTGTTCTTCTGCACATAATCTTAAACCAATAAACTGCCTGCATTTATGAAGCCATATATTAAAAACATTTGGCAAAGTGAGTTAAAATGACCTCGTTTCGCAAAATAATGCCAGTTTTGTAAAGTTTACTTCAGTTTTAGTGAGTTAAAATGACCTCGTTTCGCAAAATAATGCCAGTTTTGTAAAGTTTACTTCAGTTTTAGCAATAAATTGACTATTGAAAACATTCACATAAATGACATATTTTAACCCTCACAGCTATGGAAAGCAAAACAGTTACAACAAATTATTTCGCAAATTTGCAACTTCACATCCATTTTGTTGTGGCAGATCACAAATAAATACCTCCTCCAACAACCTTTCACAACTTATATATACTGGCATTTTTAATGGCCCAGGATACATTTACAGGAAACATTTTTTATAAAGACATATTTTCTTACCTAAGTCTTGTTCCTTACTTGTTGATTTGTATGTTGAGACCCTTGGTGTTGTAAGCTTATTAGCTTACTTAGTTTTCAACCTAAATCCATTCTTTCGTATTATGACTTAATAGTAATGATAACAGCAACACCCAGAGTCCTTATTCAGTTAATAAAAATGTGCTTACAATCTTCTTATGTCGCCATGTTCCCTCACGAGGTCAGCCTGGAATGTTCCGGTGTTTCACGTCTTCTTCCTTCAGCCCCCTCAACTCCTTGTGTCTCTTAACACTGTCTTTCCATCTTTTTGCTTACAATATATGTACTAAAATAACTGTAAAATCATTAAAATATATCAGAGTATTAAAAATTCATATTAATAATTATTACACCTTCATTTGTATATGTATATATGAATACAGTCTGTATGTATTGTTCATTTAAATAAAATAAAATTAATTATTATTAGTAGTAAAATAAATACGTTCATAACAAATTGTAAAATTAAGTAAACTAATAATATTACATTTGTATTTGTTGATTTTGCATTTTAATAATAATTAGTATAACCATGGTCTCATCAGAAAGGTGTGACTATGAAATGTTCTCTGCTCTGGACACAGGCTCTTGCAGAAGCTCTCACCTCACAAGTGAAGGAGGAAATTCACCATCGTTCAGTCATTGCCTCCCACATCAGTGCGCAGTCGAGTGAGTATGCGAGCACCATCCATGACCTGCGATCTATGTCTGACAAGGTGAGATATAAATATGTAGTTTGTAGTTATTCCTGTGGACCATTTCACTAAGATAAACAGCTCTTAAGGAAAATTATTCATCATTAAACAAAATCTCTTTTTTGAAAGGCAAAGAGGTATTGCCATGTTACGGAGGACACTATTTCCATGACACACCATCTCACTGGTATGTTCTTGTGTTGTCAGTCGTTAGATATAACAGGTCACTGTTAAGAAGCTAAATCAATTTTAAAGTGAACATTGGGTTTACAAGCTCTTAAGAATGATAGTTAAATGGGCCAAAAGTGTTGACTCAAATTTGCTTTTGTTGTTTGCAATTTTGAGTGTAATTTATGTCACATTGTTTTATCGACACTTTAATGGAATCTATCTGATAGTCTGCTGTGTGATATGATTATAGTTCTAGTATGAGTCACTGCCACAAAATACAACCCACTAGTTTGTTGTGATATGTTGCTGCTGATGTCTAAAACTGTATATTATGTTTCAGGCTGACAAGAAAGCCAAGGAAGTGGATCAGGCAGTACAAATCGTCAGTGAGAAAGTTGAGAAATTACGATCAATTCACCAAAAGATTACAGAGGTAAGAATTTTCTGGAAATCTCAGTAACAATATTTTATTATTACCAGCAAATATAGCCATGTTCCTGAAAAAAATTGTTAATTTGCAAATCGAATTCATAGTAAGGTAAGAAACCAAACAACCAAGTTCTCTTACTTCCATTTTTTTCCTACGAGCACAACATACAAACACCTCACATACAAACATACACACACACATACACACACATACACATAAGCATACACACAAACACACACACCTACACACACAAGCAAACATGCACAAACTCAAGCCCACACACAGACACCACAAACACACATAGATGGAGAGGATGAAGAAATATTTGTAGCGGGTGGTTGCTGAAGATAATGTAACTTGGAACAGTTGTTCACAGTTCTCTGCATGTTTTCTAGGATGCTGTTCCAAGCTACATAAACCCTACATGGAAAACTTCAGTGAGGATGAGGGGTAGCATAACATACACCTTATAATTATACATACTTAGTACATACATATGTATATACAGTTATATACTCACACACTTACACTCACTTACACACCCAAACACACACACCCACACCCACAAGCACGCACGCACGCACGCACGCACGCACGCACGCATATTTCCCGGTTCGGGACAATAAAGTTTTATTGTATTGTATTGTATATGCAAACGCACACACACACACATATGTCATACCTCGATTATGAATCACTTTATTATTGCAACCACCTTGCAATTGAGGCCAACTTGAATATTCCCATTTGGTCTCTGTACCAGTACTCGATAAGAAAATACTATTGTTAATATGATCACCTGGTAACTTTTCCCCAGCCCTGGGTGTGCCTTAATCAAAACACCTGCAATGTAACTACACCATACATTACATATTACCGAGAAGTGTGCCAAGAGAATGACTCTCTCTGTCTCTCTCTCCATCTCTCTCTTGTCATTGCCAGAACATAGAGAAGCTGCAGACTGAGCTTGTGGAGCTGGATAAGGAAGAGAAGAAGATGTTGGAAGACACATCAGAGGAGAAGAAACAACTGCTCCCCAACCATGCCAACGCCAAGGTGATGGGATTGCTACAAGCTGTGTTTTGATCTCTGTCTTTTTCTCACTCTATGCCAGTTCTAAGTCTGTATTGGCTTCATCTGTAACATCATGTCATCTTTATAGATCTTTACCATTGCATCCAGGCATCCATTACACCACATCATTGGTGGAATGTGCTCCATACAACTGTTATATCAGTTTAAATCTGTACACAGTTTCACCATTATTTAAAAGCTTACTTTAATAATCTTGCTAATCCATCCATCTGTTGGCAACTTGAATATATTTTATTGATCTTGAGATTGACCAACTCAATTTTCTTGGTGCATCTCTGTCTGAGCTTGCTTTCCATGGATTCAAATCTAATAGAAGTGATCTTATTACTATTATCTGAAGTAACTTATCTCATCATGTTGTCTTATATATAAATATATATATCATATCATATCATATCATATCATATCATATCATATCATATCATATCATATCATATCATATCATATCATATCATATCATATCATATCATATCATATCATATCATATCATATCATATCATATCATATCATATCATATAATATATATATATATATATATATATATATATATATGCACACAAGACTAGATGATGAGATAAGTTACATCAGATATAATGCTAGTTATTCAGTCTACCCATGTGGAGGAATGTGTATAATCAGCACTGTACATATATGTGATGCTTAACTGAGAGGTGGACATTTGTATCCATAAACAACAATAAAGATCATTTGAGAAAATATAACAGAACAACAGAAATAAGACTGAAATAAAAATAACAAAATACAATGATGCACATATTCAGGGCTAAACAGTAAAGTGAACATTTAATTTAAGTTAAATTTATGCATGTTTGAAGTGTTCTCTGGTCTAAATGTACACCATGTGTTGACTGCAGGCCGTGGTGAATGAACTAGACAGGAAGTTGGAAGACATGGCCCTGTTGGTGGACCAGATGTGCAAGAAGATGGACGACATGGCCTCAGAAACAACGGTCATGAATCGCAAAATACACAACTCAGAGAAAGCCATACAAGAGATTGAGTAAGCTACACATTCTCTGTTCACCAATAATTCCATGGCTGTAATTTTGATGTAGACGTGCATGATTTTTTTAATGACATTTCCAGCTGTCTTGCATTAATCAAATCATAATTGTACATTGATCATTTTATTTCATAAACAGAAGTAAGGATTTTAGGTAATGCATATCAACGTAAATAAAATGTCTGACTGCAGTGAGATGGTACTGTATTTGATGTGCCAATTGTTGTCTCTGTGGTGTGTTGGTATTCTTTACTTCTGTGAACAGACACGAGATTGAAGAAAGGAAGATTCAGCACAAAAACAAAGAAGAACTAAGCTTTACCCTGAAGGACTCACTGAAGCAAATCAAGGGTGAGTCGCCTCTTACCTCCCCAATCTCTCAGCACTGGTGTCCTAACTGAGATTTATTTCCCTCTAAAATTTTGTTTTGTTAATTGTAGTTTTTGTCTTTTTGAGATAATTCTGATTTGGACACTGAATGGAGTGATCCACCAAACAATAGATCTCACTCCAAGTCAGTCATGTGTATTTTTATGACTGCAAAGGAAACATGAGAGACACTGACACATACATTAATATTGGCCATGAATAAAATCAAAGAACAAGTATCATCTCATGTATAGTTAAATGCAAAGCCATGATAACGTAGGCTTTGACCAAATTATAGTGATACTTCAGTAATCAATGATGTGGTAAGACATAAAAGAAACACATACATATGTACTTGTTTCTGTGTTCACAGACCGCATTATTGACCATGACATCGAACAGAAAGAACACATCAAGGTCAGGAAAGAGGTCCTGGAACAACACAAGGTACTGAGACTGATCGAGAGTCATCTACACAACTACTGTGGTTGCTAGAGAATTAAGAAAACAAACTATTCAAATGTATCTAGTTAGAAGCATCTTTTATATCTGTCAATGCAAGCAGGTTGTATGAATTATTGAGGTCACTCTAGTTTTTGAGACGTGACATGTCAGTGTTACGTGACATGTCAGTGTTACGTGACATGTCAGTGTTACATTACAGGTGGACCTGGAGAAGTGTCTCAGTTTCAACACGGATGTCGCAGCCAAATATCGACAGCTCCAGAACGAGTTTATCGCACTGAAGAACAAACATCTTGACAAACTGGACGCGAGAATTCAGGTGGAGCACGCCATAGCAGACCTCAAGAAGGTGGGTTCATGTGATTAAGTGGCAACATATGGCGTTTTATGAACAACAGAGATTTTTCTCCACTATAAATGGTGTGCCGTTTTTAACTATGTTAATGGAATGGTCTCTCTTCTGTTGTTAGTTGAACTTTCAATGTTGTGGTCTGTCTTCGGTTAACCTGTCTGTAATGTGCAGTCGAAGCCTCTGCAATGTGGTCTCTCTTTCTTTAGTTGAACTATTTGTAATACCATTTTTCTGTCTTTAGTTGAACTGTCTATGGCATACAGTGTGATACATTTCAGATGTCACTGTGTTTAGTTGAACTGTCTATGACCTGGTCTGTCTTCAGTAGAACAGTCTATGACCTGGTCTGTCTTCAGTAGAACAGTCCATGACCTGGTCTGTCTTCAGTAGAACAGTCTATGACCTGGTCTGTCTTCAGTAGAACAGTCTATGACCTGGTCTGTCTTCAGTAGAACAGTCCATGACCTGGTCTGTCTTCAGTAGAACAGTCTATGACCTGGTCTGTCTTCAGTAGAACAGTCCATGACCTGGTCTGTCTTTAGTAGAACAGTCTATGACCTGGTCTGTCTTCAGTAGAACAGTCCATGACCTGGTCTGTCTTCAGTAGAACAGTCTATGACCTGGCCTGTCTTCAGTTGAACAGTCCATGACCTGGTCTGTCTTCAGTAGAACAGTCTATGACCTGGTATGTCTTCAGTAGAACAGTCCATGACCTGGTCTCTGCTTTCAGTAGAACAGTCCATGACCTGGTCTGTCTTCAGTTGAACAGTCTATGACCTGGCCTGTCTTCAGTTGAACAGTCTATGACCTGGTCTGTCTTCAGTTGAACAGTCTATGACCTGGTCTGTCTTCAGTTGAACTGTCTATGACCTGGTCTGTCTTCAGTTGAACAGTCTATGACCTGGTATGTCTTCAGTAGAACAGTCCATGACCTGGTCTGTCTTCAGTAGAACAGTCCATGACCTGGTCTGTCTTCAGTTGAACAGTCTATGACCTGGCCTCTCTTCAGTTGAACAGTCTATGACCTGGTCTGTCTTCAGTTGAACAGTCTATGACCTGGTCTGTCTTCAGTTGAACAGTCTATGACCTGGTCTGTCTTCAGTTGAACAGTCTATGACCTGGTCTGTCTTCAGTAGAACAGTCCATGACCTGGTCTCTGTCTTCAGTAGAACAGTCCATGACCTGGTCTGTCTTCAGTTAAACAGTCTATGACCCCGTCTGTCTTCAGTAGAACAGTCCATGACCTGGTCTCTGTCTTCAGTAGAACAGTCCATGACCTGGTCTGTCTTCAGTAGAACAGTCCATGACCTGGTCTGTCTTCAGTTAAACAGTCTATGACCCGGTCTGTCTTCAGTAGAACAGTCCATGACCTGGTCTCTGTCTTCAGTAGAACAGTCCATGACCTGGTCTGTCTTCAGTTGAACAGTCTATGACCTGGTCTGTCTTCAGTAGAACAGTCCATGACCTGGTCTCTGTCTTCAGTAGAACAGTCCATGACCTGGTCTGTCTTCAGTTGAACAGTCTATGACCTGGTCTGTCTTCAGTAGAACAGTCCATGACCTGGTCTCTGTCTTCAGTAGAACAGTCCATGACCTGGTCTGTCTTCAGTTGAACAGTCTATGACCTGGTCTGTCTTCAGTTGAACAGTCTATGACCTGGTCTCTGTCTTCAGTAGAACAGTCTCTGACCCTGTCTCTGTCTGCCTCCAGCTCAACTGCCTGCAGAAGAAGCTGCACTTTGCCCTGCAGCTGTACTACAAGTACCGGGGGGAGTACAATGAGGGGGAGGTGGCCCGCATGGAGCAGGAGTCCCACGCCAACACCGCCAAGGTCGGGGAGCTGCAGGGCACCATGGACGGGCAGCTGGAGCTCATCGCGGACTTCCTCCTCAACCAGATGGACGGCAACACCATCCGACAGATGGCCATGGCAAAGGTGATGAAAGAGGAAGAAACGGAGACTGCCAAACAGGGGGCAGCACCGTAGTAGGGTGTCTGTGTGTGGTTGAGTAATTGCGATTCTGGTTTATGTTTCGAAGAGAATAACTGGAAAAAGGTGCAGAAGTCTGTAGGATAATATGAACAGTTTCGGCGTAGTTTGGCCAATGTCAGTCTGGGTGATATCACTCAGCAGGCAACATTTCAATGAAATCTACGATAGATTTCAGTCGTGCTACCGGTCACCTTTATTTTGGAGTCTCAAGAGATTAATTCACTCTAGTAGTGAGCTTTCATAAAAACAATACCCAGATTCAACTAATTTTGTCATAAAACCATTCATATGTTCAACTAGGAAGAAAGGTCTAACATTTGTGCCAAATATTTGTGTGCATTGCACGTATACTGTCCACTTTGTCACAATGACAACTTTGGTGTGAAGATTTGAATTTAATACATTTAATATATATATGTATATATATATATATATACTCAATTTTTTTGATGTGCCTATAAAGACAGCTTTTTGTCGGTGTAGATTTTATAACAATAATTTAACTTTTACAGGCAAAACACTGGTGATCAATCAATTTGATTTTATTGCAAAATGATATTACATTTTTGTAACACGTATCCATACATGCCTTTAACTATTTTCTTATTATGTGAACACCTAATTTCATACATATTTACATACTCTTTGTGTGCATAAAACAAAGACTGTAACATGAGCTTGACAATTAAATGCGTGATATGTGTTTTGTTTTTGTCATAAACTAGTTTGTTTCTATCATTAACAAACGAGCTGATTAAGAGTTACCCCTTTTGAAAAGCCTAAATGAAGCCTCCAATGCTTCTGCAAGTCCTACAAATACAGTATGGTCACATAAACAAATTGAGACATTCCATTATACATTCACGTATAGTATACAACTGTAAACAAAACAGTAGAAGATATATCCAACTGTTTTAGATGCCTGCAGTTGACTGCAAATCATACATTACTTTGTGATTTTTTAAGAAAACAATTATTAATTAATCGTCTTGTGCAGTTTAACAAAGTTCCTGAGTTTACATGAGAACAAATGTCGGGGCGGTAGCGATGCCACAGTTGTTGTCTTTGCGGGCAATCAGGACATAGCCGTCATTGCCCCAGTAGGTTGACCAAGAGTTGCGGATCAGCCAGTAGTCTTGTCCCTTCCATGTTCCATAGCCCACGGCCAGGACGGCATGGTCAAGCTGGTCACTTCCACTCCCTTCAAGACAGATCAAAGCATGTACCTGATTCATATAAAACTATGATTCTTAGCATTGATTCAAAGGGAAGTTTATATCTAACCAATTTACATTTTTACATTGCACATTTTAATTCAAAACCAAATTGGCTGCTTGTAGAAGCATTCAGCCATTAATATTTGCAAATTTGATCAGCATTATGGCTTTTGGCTGTCATTATACTATCGTGTAACCAGACATTACTGTGATTTGAAAGATTTGAAGCATGTTACTACTATACAAATACTGTATCACATCTCTAAGAATTCAATCATGCTTTTCTCGAAGACACATAAAATACCACAATTATCTTTCATGGATGCTCAATATATTTTCTGGCATTTATCACAGAATAGAGAAATAATTAAATTAATGTGTCACACACATTAAATTATAATGTAAAGTAAAAATCTACCACGAGATACTTACCACACTTTGGTTCATAGTAGACACCGTTGGCGTAGAACGAGAGTGACTTGTGGGAGGCATCCATTGCCACGGAGACTGGGCCATGTTTAGCGAGAGCGACCTTGAGGGCATCAAGGTCACCTGACGTCACATTCACGAAACCTGTCATCTTTGCTGTTGGCGTCACGTTCTTGTAGTTGCAATAGCCATCCTGAATAAATGACGTCACATTAGGAAGGGTGTCAATCAATTTGAACAGATGAGCCAAATAACTAAAGGATGGACCGGAGATCATTCATGTGGAAATAGCTGAAATATAATATTTGTTTATTTCGAAGTGCAAAAGAAAACCGCATCTATTATATAAACTGCATCTATTACATGAACCAAGTAGAATATACAGAGAAAAAACAGCACGTAATATAACTATAATAACGTGGATATTTACACATGGAAATGGGGAAATATTAAATCATGCAGCACGGGCAAGTTCAACTGAAGACAGAGTGTCCCTGAGAGAGACCAAAACACAGAACATCCAAAAATAAAACTAGGAGTATTACTGGCTATTTATCAACACAACAAACCTCTAGAACTCACAAAAGTCTCAGTCCTATCGTACTTCCATCCATGCTACGAACGGTTCTTGTCATAGTCATGATTGATAGGATTTGGGACATAATACAAAGCAAACTGCTAGTAACACAAGCTACATATAGCAAAGGCCACAACACTAATGGAGACACATGGCATTCAAACTGATGGCAGAAAAGTAATTTCATTTGAAAATTATAGAACTTTCATATTAATGATGGATATGAGTTGCATCTTCGAAACCGTAGACAAGAAACTATTGATAATATTCCTGCAGTTTACTCCAGATGATGATGAACTGCTTTCGTAAAACTACTACTTGAAGACATATCTCTATCCAGTAATAGTAAAATGTGGATCAATATAATTATGGCAAAGAATTAGGAGAAATGGATTGCTGCAGGGTGATTGCCTCAGTCCGATACTGTTTACTCTACATCTGGCCATGGCACTGGTGGAACAAATACCTGAGGGAGGATCACACTTTGACCAAGAGTGTGACCACACATACAGTTACACTAATCAAAACACAGGATTAACTAGAATAGCAGACAGTCCCTTGTACAGTGAAACTCTAGATGTCGTCATACAAACACAATGCAAGCTGACAATGCAAAACCAATACATGTCCTGTACAGAACATCGAGTTACAATATCCAGATGATGTTAATTACATCACATAAATATACAGCATGGTAGAATGTCATGCAGACAATTCCAAACATGCTACAAAAGGATAAAACTAGAATGCAACCATTCCAAAGATGAAGAATTCAAAATCTCCAGAAAATCTAGCTCTAATTACAACTGCACTAAGTGTAACAGATGTGGAGACTAAGATCAACCAGGCACGCAAATATTACAAAGACAGGCAAAAATATGGGTTAAATGATCGAAACTGAAACAGACATCAAACGAAGAAAATGCTTGGGTATAAATGCCATGAACAACTTGAAGAACATGTTGAGAATTTACAGAACATCGAAAACAATGAAAGAATATTCAACGTATTTCAATGTAAGCAACTGTTTGGAACTCTTAAGCAATCACTGGAAGAAATAGTAGATTCGTTTGATAGAAGACTATTAAGAATTGATTAGAAATTATTCAGATACAAGATTGAACTATCAGAAGATGCTCTAGTCAAAATAGTACAAAGAAGCCGAATGAGACACTTGTATCTGTCACCCACCTGTGCCTTGTACTGCCCATAATCACCCTCAGTGGCCTGACCATGCTTCATGATCCACTGATATGATCTGAAGTCTTCGCCCCCGTCACAGGCGTTGTTACCCTCGCCCCAGGAGCAGTCCATGAGTTCTTGTTGTGACAGCCGCACCAAACGTCCCGTCTGAACACACAACAATCACTTCAGAAATAAAATACCCACGTTCACTCAAATGCTGTTCTTTTATCAAAATCTTATTGCTATTAAAAACTCAGTACACTGTACCCCCAAAAATATGTGTTTACATTTCAGATATCACACATAGAAAGGACAATCAAAGTGACAGAAACAAAAACAACAAATCCTGTATTTTACAAGTTCTAGTTGTTTCTAGCACTCTGCAGGGTTCTATTAACTGACTAGTCTGTATATATTGTGGTTGTGATGTTATGATCTTATGAGGTCTCATTGAACTAGTCAGTCTTTTTCAGAACATTTATGCCAAGCTGACCTTTTTATGTTGGCACTGAGGGTTGTCACTGCCAGGGTGTTTGTCATCCTCAATGGTTTGTTTACATCCCAAATTGAAACAGGACCAACATTAACATGATTCTCCGATTCACGAGGGTTACACAGTCCCCAATGTTGAGAGCCAGGTTTTAGCACCAAATATACCATGGCTGTCGTGACCGGGTATTAAACTGCTCCATGATTGATCCAGCGCCATATTTGTCCGTACCTTCATGAAGTAGGCCCCTTCAACGGCTCCTGTGCTGCCAAAGCTCCAGCAGGACCCACAAACTCCCTGGTCCTTGACTGGGTTCACCGCCCCTGCAAACACACGATACAGTACAGCTGTCTTAACGTACATTATTTTACCATTTTGTGAAGAATAATCAAGTAGACGCTATAAGATAAAGCAAGATATCTACTGCTGAAGACGCATACTTAAAATTGTATTTCTGCAAGTAAATTGCCACGGATGCGAAGGCACATAAGCTCTTTAATAAACAAAAGCATGTTGAATTTACAACATGGAATACACAGAACAATTAAACACACGGTAAGGTATGCAAAATGCATTAAATTATAAATAAAACTTGTCCTGTTTTGTTAGGGAGATAATTTATTGAATTTACATAACTGCAGTGGTTCAGAAATGTGACATGTAAATAGGAAGACAATGTGAATAAGAAGCCATGGAAACTGTCTGTAGAAGGCAAACACAGCCAGACTGGACAAGGACATGACTGATCGACGTGACAGACAAATACGAAGGTGAGGAGACAGACCTATCAAGTCACATGGTTTAACCATATTTAGTATGGTTTTATTGCTAAAATAAAAACTATGGCATAGTAGGAAAATAATATTGTATTTTTTTTTTAAACATAAATGAATAAAATAAAATAATGAAGGTCAATTATTGTCATTAATTGTCATTAATCTGGCCTAATTCAATTGATACCTGCTGTTGTTGTTCCTTCTGCTTAAAAATGTTATGCACCTACGTATAAACCTTTTTATTACATGAATCAACACGTATTTACATGTAACAAGTGTTTTTTACTGAAATGTTTGTTTACGTCGGTCATGAAGACTGTTTTGTTTCACAAGACATGAGGTATGAGGAGACACGTGAAGGTGAAAAAGGTCATGGAGAAGGTCACAGAGGACAGGTCACCATGACGGATGATGACCCCAACTGCCATTTCCGATAAAGAATAAATGCTCAAAAGAAGATTATTTAAAGTAATATAATACTGAAACATTTGAAAAAGGACTGCGTATATGTATGTATATAATATATTATAATAAATATATGACGGTACTGTTTCATTTCTGAATGAGTACTTGAGAGTGAAGCCCCGAGTAGTTACCATGAAGCCACCAGTTGAGTTCATCTGGAATGTCAAGGTCACGGTACTGAGGCATGTTGAACGGCCGGCCGCCATTGAAGCCTGAAGAAGGACGTCTCCCTCGCATCAATCGCAGCTCCCCATCCTCAAGGTCGGCGAGGTGATTCAGTTGGAGGGAGAAGGTCAAGTTGGCCCGATTCTTGGAATGCACATATCTGTCTCGACATAGTTGTCAGTCATTTTAATTGTGACACATTACAACAAAGCCTCAAGTACAAATGAAGTGACTTTTATAAATTTCATGCAAAATGAAAGCATGTTATGAACATGCTTTAGATAAAACATTTATCACCACATTAGCATTAAAGGAAATGCTTTCGATTTAATAAACAAATCATGAAAAAAACATTTTAATAAGTATTACTGACTCACCCAATATAGTGTTGCATCATTCTAATTGTGTTATACTTGTCTATTTAGCTGATGCGTTGAAAGAAAATGTTGTTAGAACTTGGGAGAGGAAAAGCAACTATAAAGGGAGAACATGTGGAGTGAACTGGAGAACTGTTGGGAGAGGAAGGAGATACTGGGAGAGTGGAAGGGAAGAGGGAGAAATGGATGCCCTAGAATGAGTAGGGAGATAGGAGGGTTATGCAGGAAGAGATTTGGAAGGATAGATTGAGGATTGGAGAAGGAGAGCAGAAGGCAGGGAAGGGGAGACGGTTGGATGAGACGACAGTGCAAGTAAAGTTAGGAACATAACCAGACTCATCCTCGATATACAAAGAATATGAGAAGAACAGCTTGTTAAAGTTGCCTACTAACTTGATGCTATGATTTGGACCCATCCAATCATCTGGTTCTGTTTCACAGGTTATAAAAGTTATCTGCTCATCCTCGATATATAAAGAACATTAGAATAATAATCATAATAATCATAATATTATTATTATTAATAACTTTATTGTCCAATCATAGAGTGGAAATACATTTTGCACTTTGGAGGTTGCATAAAAACACAATATTTAAGTCACATAGTATTAGTAATGCATGTATACAGTTAAATCAAGCATATAAATATGTAAACGGTAGCTAATATATATATATATATATATATATATATATATATATTAGAGATAAATATGCTAAAACAATATGACAATAGTATAAGATAAATTAATTAATTAATAAAGATGATAAAACAACATTGCATTGGCAGAGGTAGAGACTGTGATAGGTCAACGATTAATTTTGTGTGGCTGATTCAGATACTTGATGGAGGATGGAATGAAGGACAGCTTGTTAAAGTTGCTTCCCAACCTGATGCTATAAGTTAGACTCATCCAATCATCTTATTCTGTTTCACTACTTGTAATTTACCCGCTCCCCCTGTATAACCCACACACCTGACGTTGTGTCTGAATATGTTCTTGCGCCGTTCGTGTTCGACTTTGTTTGCGTATCCCTTCTTGTGTGTCTTCTTGAACTTGTCAAACATCTGGGTCATGTGAGGTTCGTCGGAGCCAATGAACTGTCTGGCTGGGTTCATCTCAAGCTGTCGCTCAGCCACGTCCCCAGGCCCGGGGTAGGAGCCACACTTCTTGACCTCTGAAGGCACAGCAGGATATGGCTTTAAAATCATAAGCATTTATTCAACCATAAAATCATATTAAATACAGCAAATAACTGTATGGTCAGGATGACTTTTCTTAAGGCATTATGCCTAGTGCTAACATAGGAGTTAGCCTGTTGTTAAATAAATACATTTAATAAAAAAAATTATATAATGATAATTACTGTCATAGGTATAATCTAAGAAACAGATTTCATAATTACACAACTAGCAATGTTCGACTTACTTCTATGTTTCGACCACCATCAGCGGCCTTCTTCAGGAACTGAATGTTCAGTGGTCACTGAAGAAGGCCGCTGATGGTGGTCGAAATGTAGAAGTAAGTAGAACATTGCTAGTTGTGTAATTATGAAATTTGTTTTGAATATTATACTGCCAACTTGATGAACATTTTCACGAAGATATAATCTAGTTACTAATAAGTTTTAACTGACATTGTTTAATACTAATAATAACGTTTATTCTCTCTGGTAGCAATAGCGGCTGAAAAGTGCAATAAGATCATTGCAACTGATAAAACAATTCATTAATGTATAAAATACAAACATAACATGCAAAAAATAAAGATGTGTACATTATATTAAACGTTAAAATAAAACTGATATTGATTCATATATTATCAAACTAACCATTTAACACACTGAGAGAATTAACAAAGAATTAAATTATACAATAGCATAAACACACCAGTATAACTGGTTTTCTATGTAAACTAATACATTTATTTACCTGCTATTATGTCATAAATTGAATAATATAAATGTAGATAAAATCCAGCCTTATTATGTACTAAATAAATGTGACACAATGCTCTACACTCACCGGGAGGTATACCGAAGATGTCAGCTGGGATGGCCTTGACCTTGAAGTTGCTGTAGTCCAGGTAGTACTTGTCAAAGTGAGAGCCGAGAAGACTGTCGTAGCCTTGCATGATGTATCTGACAGGAACGCCGGTCTTATGTTCCACGTACATCGTGTAGATGTTCCTCTTCTGACCAATCAGCTTCTTCATCTTCCACACGTCACAGTCTTTGCCATACAGAGAGCTGGAGGCCACCAACTACACACACAGACAACACACATTGCAGTCTTTGTCACACAGAGAGCTGGAGGCCACCAACTACACACACAGACAACACACGTTGCAGTCTTTGTCACACAGAGAGCTGGAGGCCACCAACTACACACACAGACAACACACATTGCAGTCTTTGTCACACAGAGAGCTGGAGGCCACCAACTACACACACAGACAACACACATTGCAGTCTTTGTCACACAGCGAGCTGGAGGCCACCAACTACACACACAGACAACACACATTGCAGTTTATGCCATACAGAGAGCTGGAGGCCACCAACTACCTACACACAGACAACACACACTGCAGTCTTTGCCATACAGAGAGCTGGAGGCCACCAACTACACACACAGACAACACACATTGCAGTCTTTGCCATACAGAGAGCTGGAGGCCACCAACTACACACACACAGACAATACACATTGCAGTCTTTGCCATACAGAGAGCTGGAGGCCACCAACTACACACACAGACAACACACATTGCAGTCTTTGCCGTACAGAGAGCTGGAGGCCACCGACTACACACACAGACAATACACATTGCAGTCTTTGCCATACAGAGAGCTGGAGGCCACCAACTACACACACAGACAACACACGTTGCAGTCTTTGCCATACAGAGAGCTGGAGGCCACCAACTACACACACACAGACAATACACATTGCAGTCTTTGCCATACAGAGAGCTGGAGGCCACCAACTACACACACAGACAACACACATTGCAGTCTTTGCCATACAGAGAGCTGGAGGCCACCGACTACACACACAGACAACACATATTGCAGTCTTTGCCGTACAGAGAGCTGGAGGCCACCAACTACACACACGGACAACACACATTGCAGTCTTTGCCATACAGAGAGCTGGAGGCCACCGACTACACACACGGACAACACACATTGCAGTCTTTGCCATACAGAGAGCTGGACAACATATACAAAACCAACACCCACAAAGAAAACACGAGACCATACTCAAAGTTCCCACTTTCACACAAACACAGAAGATACGTCAAAAATTGGGGATGACTGAAAAACACAGTAAAACATATTGCAAACAATTACGCATAAATCAAATACAGCTGTATAGAGAAACACTCACTGTGAAGCCAGTCAGGTCAGGGAGAATTGCTTGGGTAGTGATCTGATACTCGCTGCTCCCATTGATTAGGAAGCAGGTGCGTTCGTTGTACACAGTCTCAGTTGTCATTGGTGCGACCTTGATGGCGACACCCATGTCACCAGGGACATCCGTACCAGCTCTCTGGATCGTGATCACGGTCTCTGCAAAATGACCACATGACACTGTCTATCACACGCATAAAACTATGCAAGATTAAGTAGAAATCCACAAGTTTCTCACGAAAAATAAAAAGTAAATATAAATTGTGATATGCGATTTGTATACCATATTGTTCGTTCCAAGACTAGTATTCAGCCATTATACAATTACTGTATGGAGATTATTTGTTTACACAATTTTACCACTACAATTTTTTCAGGTTTCCTGTGGAAATGTGGAAATTATCTGTTTAACCCTAGAAGTGACCAGGGTCGAAAATCAGGTCAAATGCACCTGCCTCTGTTGTAAAAAATTTCATTTCCATCACACTAAACTGACACGCAAACATTTGGTATCATTAGATAGCTGACAGATTTTTGTAGATCATGTATATTTTTCATGTGTAGATTCGGTAACAGATTTTTCACAATCGAGTTTACAAAGCACGTGATGTTGCTGCTGGCTTGCTGCCCATATTTGGGAGATTTTACTATGCCTTGATGAATTAATTTATGCATTCATTCATAAAGTCTACACCCCCATATATGCGGTATCAAAAGCTCTGTGAGTGGCCAATCTGCCAAAAATAAGTCACATGGGTTCAGATGATTCAGCCAATCAGAACCGTGATTTCAACTGTAGCATCATCAACCCCACAGAACCAGAGTTGGAGACAAAATGGCGGAGTGGTAAACAACAGTTTATCTGCTTCACAACTTTCCTTTATCTAAAGTTTCTGCATTGATATTGTGACAAAACGCTTGACAGTTTTAATAAACAAGGTTATTATATTAGTTCATGTAGCTAAATTGGCTTTGGGGGCGTTTTTGCTATGAAAATTCAACAAATTAGCAGCACAACATTTGTACGACCGGCACATGGGTTGCAATGGTAACGAGCGTGGCCGCAATCAGCTGGCTTGATTCAACGTATTTTAAGTCAGAAAAAATCATTAAAATAATAGTTCTGAATGGATTTGTTTCGTTTTTATTTTAATTAGTAGCTAATTGTTCCCATTCCTAAAAAGCATCGACCTTCCCAGAACAATGACTGTCGACCTGTGGCCCTCACCTCCCTAGTGATAAAATGTCTGGAACAACTTCTGCTGCGGCTCATCTCCATGGAAACATCACAGTTTAAAGATTCTCATCAGTTTGGCTACAGGCAATACAGGAGTACCGAAGTTGGAATTCTCACACTTGTTCACCATGCTCAGAAACACCTGGATACACCCAAAACCTCAGCCCATAGTCTCTTCTTGGACTTTTCAAGCGCGTTCAAAACTATCCAGCCACATATACTACTCCAGAAACTGAGAGCCATGCTTGTGAACCCATCTTTGCGCAAGTGGATTTTGGACTTTCTTACAGACAGAAAACAGTGGGTTAAGATCAACAACACCATTTCTACTACCATCACAACAAATGTGTGGCACTTCCAAGGGCTATGTGAGTTCACCAGCACTGGTCTCAGTGTACACAAGTGACTGCAGGCATGTTGACAGCTCAATCAGCAAGGACCATCTCTTCAAATACGCTGATGATAAGGCCTTACTCGGATTGATAACAGAAAAAACCACCAGATCTATGAGATGGAATTCAAAACTTGGTTTCATAGTGTGATTCGAACTGTCTTCAACTCAACACCAAGAAAACTAAGGAAATGGTAATTGACTTCCGCAAATTGCAACATGACCTGCCTACATTATCCATCAATGGAGAGGTAGTAGTAGAGAGAGAGAGTAGATCCTATACTCCTATCTAGGCGTCAACATTTCCAACCAGGTTGATTGGTCATTGAACACGAAGCGCATTAAAAAAAAAATTGTCAACAGAACTACTTCATCAAAAAACTAAGAAAATTGAATGTATGTAGGACAATAAATCATCTCTTTTATAAATCTACAGTTCAGTCAGTCCTGTGCTGCTGTCTAATTTGTTGGGGTGGAGGCTTGTCAAGAATAGAGTGCTGCTAGATCATGTAGTACGGTCAGCCAGCAAAACCATTGGCACGACACTCCCAACAGTGAATGAACTTTATGAAACATGTGTGATGAAAAAGACAAGGGACATTTTAAAGGACACATCTCACCCATTGCATGAATTTTACTATGTTGCACAATTTTGTTGTAGATACATATCCGAAAGAACACGCACGGACCGTTATTTATAACACTTTTCTTCCAACTTCTGTTAGGCTGCTAAACAGAAAATTGGGGAGGGGAAGTGATCAGTGAGGATGGGAGGATACAACGGGGCGCACTACTATTATAAGTATTGTCAATACTAATGTTGTTGTGTTATGTTGTGGTATGTGAATATCTACCACACGAATTTCCTTTTGTGGGACTATTAAAGGTTATTGTATTGTATTGTATTGTATTGTATTGTATTGTATTGTATTGTATTGTATTGTATTGTATTGTATTGTATTGTATTGTATTGTATTGTATTGTATTGTAATACACGATGCTACATTTGTCTAAACAGTGAAGTATTTTCATCCATACTATCATTATCTGGCAGCAGGATGATTTTTTTTCTTAATTTGTTTAGTTCAATTTCATATAATAAAGCATTCTTTTAGCATTAAAATGACGCAACATTCATTTTTTTATGACCAATATTAGCAAAGTTATGATTTTTATGGCAACAGTATACTACAGAGGATTGTTCTTGGTCACCTCTAGAGTTAACCAGTCACGGATCATGATGAACAATTCACTGTACTGATATAAATGTCTATTATTTATATATGTCTATAAATGTCTATTATATATATACCCAACTTGTGCCGATTCAACACTTACTTCCATAGTAATCAATTCGGCTTCGGTTGTTTTTCACGTCCCAGTACGCCGTGAATGGTTCTTGGATTTCTGCATAAGGCAGCTGCAAGACACCTTGTACAGTGTAGCTGGGGGGCCAAACCGGGGGTGAGGGGGCTGCCCCCACTATCCCTGCAACATATCAAATCAATCACAGTTAAACTTACGTAATCATCTTCATTACCATACTTGAATTTACTATAATACTGTCTGACATTTGCCATCGTTATTAGTTGAAGCAGGTCATTATGTTTTACATTCTGAACAATGGATTTATTCTATATATATATATATATATAAAACTGGATTAACATGTGATAAACCTTTACATATAGTTATAGAGTATCTTTAAAAATAGCAGTGTTATGCTACACTCATGACCTGAGGCTGTAGTTGAAGATTAATCTCTGAAAAATCAACATGCAAGAGGTGCAAGTCATATAAGAGAAAACATTAACGTGACCATGACCGTAGCTACGTACAAATACTTTGTTAAAAAAGCTTCAGTATTTTTTGTCAAGTAATTGACATGTAACAAAGCACAACTTTAATAAAGTACTTTTACTTGAAACAAAAGAATTTTGTCTAAAGAAACAATATTTCCGTATTTGTTATTCCATTACATCCATTTATTTCACAAAATACTGGTGAACCTCACTATTTTCATGTCTAGTCTCATGGATTCTATCACCATGTCAAAATCTATTAAAAATATGCAATCGTAGCGATTCACAGGCCATATTAAAATGATATAATTTGCATACGTATCAATTATTTTATTTTAGTGATTGTTTTTGGACTGAGGTTCATTGAGAGTGTTGTAATTATTTAATTTTACATTTTTGTGCCCACCCCCCCCCCCCCCCCCCCCACTGTAATGTTGAAATTAAAATGTTGAATTGTACTTTTACTTCAAGTTCTTCCGAGTTAGTTTTTACTGAAGTCAGTTTTTTTAATATATATGCATATATGCATAAAATAATACATACTTATATACATAAGCTAGCTCAATTAGAGTAGTATTAGCTGGAGCTAACTGCAATTTAATGTAATTAGTAAGCGGATGTAAATTGTAGATTGTAGCCATTTGTAGGTGTAGGCTGTAGCTGCCCACGACAAACAATCGAAACTTCTAACTGCGTTGTAAGCATAAAAGTTGTTGTTATTATTATACGAACCCGTCGCCGTTGCAAAGAGAAGCCACAAGCACCGAAGCATTGTCTTGCGTCTACTACCGACAATGTTCTTTCTGGACGCCTCTTTCTACAAGTTGGCTTCTTTCTACAGAAACCTACTCATGTGACAAGTCACGTGCTTGTCATATGATCACTAAAATACGTGGTGCCCTCTTGCGATTGAATTAAAATAATTAAAAAGATTGACTTTACCTGAAAACAAATGTAAAATATATAAATTATTAACGACTCTTAACGAGTCGGCGAAGTGGGTCTCTAAGAACAACTAATGGAGTGGAAGGATAAGTACGCCTACAGTAGATATGAACTGAACGTGAGTTTACACGGAGGTGGTGTGGGATGGGCAACGGAACAGAGTTGAAAATACACTTGGAGATACATATTAACATATATAAGAAATCGGTGATCAGGGTAAAATGTAAGCTCACCCCTGACATACGGGGGAACAAAGATGTACACTACCCGGTAGTCTAGTACTGCTTCTCCTCCGATGTCGGCTCGGTTCCTGATATCGCAAAACGGAATGTTTGGAAGTGCTGAAGATTTTTATCGCCGGTCGATGGTCGTGTTTTATCCGCGATCACGATTTACCCCAAAGTAAGTAGCCACTTACCCAAAATAATGTTCAGTCCCCTTCAGTGTTATGTGTCTCAGTCCCCAGAACCAACCCCCAAACCCCCAACCACACAACCAACCCCTCAAAGCCCCAACACCCCATCTAACCCCCAACCTCTACCCACCCCACGACTCCCAACCTCCACCCAACCCCCAACCTCCACTCAACCCCTAACCTCCACTCAACCCCCAACCTCCACTCAACCCCCAACCTCCACTCAACCCCCAACCCCCACCCCATGGTTCTGATGCATATGCCTATATTATATTATATTATATTATATTATATTATATTATATTATATTATATTATATTATATTATATTATATTATATTATATTATATTATATTATATTATATATTATCTTTGTATGTGCGTGCGTTGTGCGTGCGTGCGTGCGTGCGTGCGTGCGTGCGTGCGTGCGTGCGTGCGTGCGTGCGTGCGTGCGTGCGTGTGTGTGTAGAAGGTGAGGATCACACATTTTATGTTACCAATTTAATGGCCCGCTGTTGCTACGCACTAACGACACAGAAGATAATTATACCATATCTTTAAAAGTACAAAGATAAAACATAATCGCTCCTTATCGTATAGGCCTACGCCTACAATACAATCATTTTTAAATCTAAAATTATAGTCGCTATATCTATTTCAACATCTTGCTACTTCTGTTGCAGCGCGCTCGTAAAAAGAACAACCAGCACATCTTCGCAAATACAGGTTGCATTTGTAAGGTTTGAATTGGCAATTGTTTGTTTGCACACTGACAAAGTATCATTGTGTTGGAACAGCCTCCCACAGAACAGCACCGCGGTGACGTAGATAATAACAGTGGCTCGGGTAGACGGTCTATTTTCACGAGATCTCACCTATGGCCTAACCTTACACGGCCTCGGCAACCGTTGTCTACCCGTCAAGTGTACCGCTGTACGCGTCACTAGCTTATCACATGACAAGGTGCTTTTTACACGGGAGTGTTATATAACCGACGAGACAACGTACATAGGCACACGGTCGACGATTGTAGCACAGGACACTAGCACCTTACGAAAGCCAATTAAAATTCCTGCGCGAGTCATAGCACCTAGATACGTGTAACAATGTGAAGAAGAATATAACAAGAAGAATATTTATTTTATGAAAAAGTATTATTAACCACGAAACAGATTTCATTGTTGTGTTTTTTGATCGTCCTAACTAAGTTTATTTGTGTTTCACTCTTTGGTTTTGACCTAATCGAAAAATTGCTAACCTGGTATGCACAAGTTTATTTCACACCTAACAAAAAAGCATAATTAAGATGCCTAGCTTATCTTAATCTCTTGATTTTAAAATGTACTATTATCCTAGACTAACAGTGATTAGATATAGATGCGTTATCTTTGTTTCTGTACTTAATAGATACACTTATCGCCAAACATTCAGGAAAGCCAGAATTGGACCCACTAATAAATCACACATTATATGTCACCTTTATATTATAATCCACCCCTTAAGACTTATGCACCCCTTTGAGACAAGTAGATACTATATGATGAATTTCGAGACCTGCAGCTGCATTTCTCTAAACCTCCATTTGCATCACTCTCCCTGGTGGCTCTACCAGTATGGGTGGGTTCATAACTCCAACGTCAAATGGTGCGGCAGGTTTCGTTTCTAATATGGTTTCGCAAAACTGATCTTCATGCGAACCCTTGAACCCATGACTAGGCCCTCATAGAGACCACAGTAGGCACAGATATTGCTTACACGACCAGCAGTGCACGCGATGTAACAGACGAGTGCGCCGATGACTATCACAGGCTGTCGCAGTCTTATCAAAGAACGTCGGGCTAGAATATGTCGTACACATATAATTACATCTTGCCCGTAACCAAGGGGGTGACCCAGTCGATGGGTCGATAGAACCATCCTCACGCACACAAACAGAACATCAAACGTCGCGAAGTACGCGAGTTAAAGTCCTAAAATTCTAAAGCGGTTTCCCGCGTATGGGTTTTCATAACTTGACACTTCAATTTAAATGAAGTTGATTTTTACACGTTTTTACCTACGTTAACAATATGTTTTAAATTTTGCTTGTCTTCTTAATCTTTATGCTATGTCTAATTTTACAAAGTCAATTTGGTATTGTATTTAACTTATTTATTTTATTGAATTAACTTAATTTAACCTATTTATTTAACGTGTTTAGTTAACTGTTTAACTTATATCATGTATTTACTGATTATATATTGTTAACGCCTTTGAGCAGATTTTTAACCCGGATACATGACGCTTTATACTTACTTACTTACTTATGCCTTTTCGCTCGCTCGGAGCATAGGCCATCGACTAAGGAACGCCACTGTTTTCTGTCTGTGGCCATCTTCTCCATTTCTTTCCAGGTGTACCCCATCTCTTTTGTATCTTTTTCTGTGTCTCTCTGCCAGGTGTTTCGTGGCCTACCTCTTCTTCTCTTCCCTGGGGGGTTCCATGTGATGGCTTGACGGGTGATTGATTCTGGTGGTTTCCTTAGTGTATGTCCTATCCACCTCCATTTTCTCTTCTTTATTTCATTTTCTATGGGTAGTTGCTTGGTTGTTTTCCAGAGTGTGGTGTTCGGTACCTTGTCTGTCCACTTCAAGTGTAGTATTCTGCGCAGGCATTTGTTGATGAAGGTCTGTATTTTCTTTAGTGTCTTCTGTGTGGTTCGCCATGTCTCCGCTCCGTAGAGCAAAACTGCCTTCACATTTGAGTTAAACAATCTCAGCTTGGTGTTAATTTTGATTCGTTTTGCTCTCCAAATTTTTCTCAACATGATGAATGCCACTCTTGCTTTCTGGATTCTTGCTTTGACGTCTTCTTCTGTCCCTCCAGTTTTATTTATTGTACTGCCCAGGTATGTGAATGCATCTGTCTCTTCCAGTGGCTCTCCGTTCAATGTAATGGGGTTGTTGTTCTTTGTGTTGGCTTTCATAGTCTTTGTCTTGCTTCTGTTGATGTTGAGTCCAAGCTGTGTTGACACTGTGTTTAGCTGCTCTGTTTTTTCCTGCATCTGTTTATGGCTGTGTGAGAGGAGAGCGAGGTCATCCGCAAAGTCCAGGTCCTCCAATTGGCTCCATGGTGTCCACTGGATCCCATTTCTTCTATTTTTTGTAGTCTTTTTCATGATCCAGTCTATGGCGAGCAGGAATAGGAACGGTGACAGAAGACATCCTTGCCTCACACCTGTCTTCACCATGAAGGAGTCCGTTAGTTGTCCTGCATGAATGACCCTGCATGCCATGTCTTCATAACTACTTCTTATCAGAGATATAAATTTCTCAGGTATGCCGTAGTGCTGTAGGAGTTTCCACAGCGTGTCTCTGTCAAGGCTATCAAATGCTTTCTCGTAGTCAACGAAGTTTATATACAGTGATGAGTCCCATTCCATGGATTGTTCGACAATGATTCTCAGTGTTGCAATTTGGTCGGTGCAGGATCTGTCTTTCCGGAAGCCAGCTTGGTGGTCTCTGAGCTTGGCATCTACACCTGTCTTCAGTCTGTCCAAGATTATTCTGTTGAGGACCTTTCCGGGTACTGATAGGAGCATTATCCCTCTATAGTTCTTACATTCTTGCATATCGCCTTTCTTTGGGAGCTTCACAAGGTACCCTTCTTTCCATTCCGTTGGTATTTCTTCTTGTTCCCATATCTTCCCGAATAGGTCATGCAGTATCTCGGTGGAGGTCTCTATGTCAGCCTTGATTGCCTCTGCAGGAATTTTGTCTGGGCCGGAAGCTTTCCCTCTCTTCATGTGCTGAATGGCTTTCTCAATTTCTGCCTTACTTGGTCTTTCGCAGTTTATCTGGAGTACTTCTTCCGCTGGTGCGATGTCTGGAGGGTTCTGAGGTGGTGGCCGGTTTAGCAGTTCTTCAAAATGTTCCCTCCATCTCTTCAACTGGTCTTCATCACTGGTAAGTACATTGCCATTCTTATCTTTGATGGGTCTGTCTGTGTTCTTGTACTTTCCTGCTAATTTTCTTGTTACATCATACAGTTGTTTCATGTTTCCTTGGGCTGATGCATCCTCTGCTTCTTTGGCTAGGTCTTCAATGAAGTTTGCCTTGTCTGTTTTTACGCTGTTCTTGACTGCTCTGTTTGCCTCTGTATACTCTTCCTGTGCTGCTGCTTTTGCTGCTCTCGTTCGGCTGTTGTTAACTGCACCTTTCTTTTCCTTCCTCATTTGCACTTTGTTGACAGTCTCTGCAGAAATCCAGTCTTTTTGTTGGTATTTCTTCTTTCCCAGAACTTCGCTGCATGTGCTGGTCCACATCTCCTTGATCTGTTGCCACTGTGTGTCTATGTCCATGTTTCCTTCATCAAGGATATCTTGTAGGGCTTCGTATTTGTTTCTGACTGTAAGTCGGAAGGTCTCTTTTGTCACCCTGTCCTGTAGGAAGTCCACATTGTACTGCGTTCTGGTGCTTCGCTTGACTTCTCTCTTCTTTAGCTTCATCTTCATTCTGGCCAGCACTAGATGGTGGTCTGAGGCTGCATCTGCCCCTCTCTGCACTCTCACATCCTGCATTGATCTTCTGAACTTCCGTCCTATGCAGATATGGTCTATTTGGTTTTCTGTCCTGTGGTCCGGTGATACCCAGGTTGCCTTGTGAATCCTGCGATGCGGGAACACGCTGCCTCCGATGATCATATTGTTAAATGCACAAAAGTCGGCCAACATCTCGCCATTTTCATTCATTTTGCCAAGTCCCTGTCTGCCCATGACTTCTTCGTACCCGCTGTTGTCTGATCCGATTTTGGCGTTCAAGTCTCCCATGAGTATTGTCATGTCCTTCTCCTTCAGTTTGTCACACAATGTCTGCAGTTTGTTGTAAAAGTCTTCTTTTGTTTCTTCGTCCTTGTCGTTTGTGGGTGCGTAACACTGAATGATGTTGAGCTTGATGTTTTCTTTCTTTGTTTTGAATGAGGCATAGATGATCCTTGGTCCCGCTGCTTCCCAGTTAATGAGAGCATTCTGTGCCTCATGTGACAACATGAGTGCCACGCCTTCTGTGTGATGTGCATCTTCCTCTTCATGCCCCGAATAGAGAATCATTTCTCCCGTATTCAGTCTGACTTGCCCTGACTGTGTCCACCTTGTTTCACATAGCCCTAGTACTGTGATGTTGTAGGCCCGTCGTTCCCTTGCTATTTGGGCTGCTTTGTTTGTTTCGAACATGGTTCTCACATTCCATGTTCCCATTTTCGAGATTTTCTTGGAAGATAAGAAGGGTATCGGCGATGTAGCTTCCTTACGGCTTTCACTGCATGGCGTCATACTCTCCCCAGGAGGCCCTCCCTCTCCCAAGTTCAGTAGAGTTCCTTTGGTCGATGTTTTCGTAACAATCTGTTTTTTTTACGGGAAAGGGTTGTTAGCCCTTTGCCCAACCCTCCTCTTTTCTCAGCCGGGCTTGGGACCGTCCATGGCAGAGTTTGACGCTTTATAGATGTTTCCAAATATAAGCTAGAACTTGATTGTGACGATATTTGTGTACTAATCAAAGCGCTGTATGTGCATCATCTCCCAGGCTCCGATGTTCACTCGCCTCTTGATGTATTTATTCGCTGCTGCTAGTGGCCTGTATTTTATGAAATAAATGCATTACGAATTGGAAATGTAGGCCCTATTTCTGGAACTACAACGGTATTTATATACTTTGGTTTTTGGTTTGCATGACATTTTAGAGGTTCTGTCAGTCTGTCGATCTGAGACAATTGCGTGCTGGTCATTTCAACAGATGGTATTATTGTATATACGCGTGGTTTTGTGTGTGTGTGTGTGTGCGTGTGTGTGTGTGTGTGTGTGTGTGTGTGTGTGTGTGTGCGTGCGTGCGTGCGTGCGTGCGTGCGCGCGCGCGCGTGTTATTAGTAGTAATGTCAATGAACATGACGCATTCCAGTGTGACCTGATAGGGGTCATAGATCGAGTTCATCAATGACAACAAATGCCGTACATAGCGTAGAAGGGTGAACCCGCATTGTCCACGTCTGTCTGACTTATGAGCCAACAGTTGACCACTCGCTGACCGTACCGGCGTGTACAGGTCAATCCCACCCATGTGGTCGCCTATCAGAATCATGCAAGCCTAATTAACTCACCACAAAAGGAGTGTTACCCTCTGGCTCTGATTTGTATACCATAGGTCGTGATCTACCCCCGCAATCGTCATACCCCCCCCAGGCTAAATCCACGACACACCCATGTGTCCGGTTAGTTATCGGCTGCTGTTTGATTAACAACACGGCGCATTGGTAAATTAATTAGAAAATAAAGTCTCGTCTTATGGGAAAATGTGCCTAGCTGACAACTAAAAAGTGTATTTTGGGGACTTGCCTCAGAATAGAACTGTATTGCATAACCAGTCACTTTATAAAGTTGGTTGATATTCTGTGTAATTAAGAAATCATTATTATTAATACTATTTCGTCGTTGATTTTGACACAAGATGGTCACGACTTTTATGTATTTCTAAATACTGATTGTGTACATGAATTCAGATAATTCGTGTTTCCTAACACGTCCTGTAAATACGTCGTAGGCGTACGACCCAAACATATATTCGTACTATACGGTGAGATTGATATTAAAGGTCTACTCCAACTTAACAAGATATTTGCCATTTGGCGTAGCACGGTTGTTGTGAACTGTTAGAACGTGTTCAATACAAACGGAGAAAAGGTCAAAAAAGAACCTAGTCTCTTGATTTCATGTTGCAACAGATAAAAAATAACTTCATTCTAATGAGGCAGATGACAAAATCGTGATTATACTCGCAAATGGTTAGTTTTTATTAACATTGTTTTCGTGTATAACACAAAAAGTTCAATCTCTGTTCCCTTTAAATAAAAATATTTACAAACCGGGAACGAAATATGTACAAACTCTGAACGCTACCAGCGCCACGATAGTAAAACAAAAACGTCACTTTCGTGGAAACGTAATGTAAAAATACAATTTCAAACCATAACATTAAAAACCAATACTGTAAATATGAAAATTAGTGTCATTCCTCTGTGGCAGCCATGTTCGCGTGTAGGACACGTGACATGTGACGTCATGTTATCATCCTCCGATTAGTTTCCGGGTCTGCGGGCCGCCGACCAATCACAGGTCCGTTTGAGTCATCTAGCTCTTCTTCGGCCTCCAGCCGGATAGGAAGTCGACTAGCTTCTTCCTCTCGAGCGCGTTCATCTCGGGGAACCCCTCGCGCAGGAGCGCGTCGTCCAGCTCCACGAGCTGCTTCCCGTCCACCTGCTCCTCCCGGAAGTGCGTCACGAGCCGTTCGCGCAGCCCGATGTAGCGCAGCGACGCGGCCACCTGGCACGTGCTCAGCGTCGTCAGATCCGGCGGCGGCGTCCAGTCGCCCGCGCGCCGGTAGATCGGCTCCGCCTCGCTCGACGAGCCCGAGTAGCCTCCCATGCCGCCGAGCTCGCACCCCGAGTAGATGCCCAGCTCGACGCCGGAGTCGGCCCGCCGGGAGGACGACCTCGCGCCGTAGGAGCGCCGCTCGAAGGACGGGTCTCCGCGGCACGCCGGGATCTGGGCGTACGGCGGGTCCCACGACGGGTACGGCGGTGAATTGCTACCCGGACTTTCGTGGTAAAATGAGGCTCGGCGAGCGGACGAACCGCGAAGCATGCTGTCCGTCGCCGAGTGCGCTAATGATGATGATGACGTCACTCCACGACACCGGAAGTCGTCCGAGCATAGCGTGTTCGACATGTCCGCCACCGAGAGGTGGTGGATCGCTGTGTCCTCGGTCGGTGGCGATGACGCGGCGCCGTCGAAGATCTTGTCGAGGAAATTGTTTACGGACTCGTGCGTATCCAAACACGTCACATCCTGTTCGACCTCGCTCTCTTCGTACGCGCGCGCTTCCGGTTCAACGCCGCCTGGCGAGCAGTGCTGGAAGATGCGCAGTCGGCGCAGCTCGTCGACGGAGTCGGCGAGGAAGGAGTCGAGGCGCTCCGTCGAGTAGCGCGCGCTATCCCCGTCGCCGATCGTGTCGATGACGGACAGCGACCCGCCGAGGCAGCGAGGATGGTAGTCCGAGCCGTGTATCGACCGACGCTGCGGCCGGTCACGTAACGACGCCCTCTCGCGCGGCATCGCCGCCGAGAAGCAGGGCGTGCTGAGCCGGGACGTGAGCGGCAGTCGGACGGGGAACGACGCGTCCGTGTGACGCCGCCCTCGCTGTTGCTGCTGCTGCTGTTGCTGCTGCTCAGTGAACGCCCGCACGGGGACAAACTCCCGCATAGGGTCACGACCGCGCCGGCTACTCCCCGGCGGGAGCAGCAGCTGCATTGGTACCAAGTACCCGCCGTCATCCTCCTCCTCGTTCCCCCTCCTCGTCCCGTAATTATCCCGCATTTGGACCCCGTTTGCGGCGCGATTCATCCCCCGGATGGTGTCGTAGAGGGAGTCCTCGCGACGCCGCTCGTTGGTCGGTGTTGGAATCGACGACGTCGCGGTCACCACACTGGAGCTATCGGACGGCAGCGGCGGCAGCGACCGCTCGGGCAGACGCTCCGTTGAGGTTGAGTCGGTCGTCAACTCTGAGCCGTCCGAGTAGAACGTGTGTAACACCTTCATACTGACGATATAATCATCGAGACTGCTATGGCAATACTCGATGACCGTCTGCAGGTATTTCTCCTTCATCAACTGCGCCGAATTTTTCGCGACGACGAACTCGATCCCCGAGTCGGCCGGTATTTCGAACATGACCGGATTGTCCGTATCGTCGAGGATACACGCGATGATACACTCCTCGAAATACACCTCCTCCAGGCGTACGACGCCGGTGAAGTGACACCTGGCGGCAGGCGGCTCGCCGTACGCCATCTTGAGAACGACCGGGGTTTGATGACATCGCACGACATCACTCAGCTGGTAAACACAAGCCTGACTGAGCTTTTCAAGTTTACACATTTCACTAAACACCGCCGGTTCTTCCGACGTCAGCAACAACTCAATGCCATCGGCGTCGAGACACTTCAAACAGTGAGACGCCGCCCGTTTGTTATTCGACTTTCTGTTGGTGGTTATCAGCCGCGAGATCGCGCTTTGGAAACGAGACCGAGACCGCGAACGAGATCGCTTCCGGATCGCGGTCTTCGCGCCCGATTCGACCACTCCTAGCACGCTTCCGGCCGGCACGACCACCTGCTCGTAGGCGCTGTCGTGCTCGCCAATCCGCTGTACGTATCGCTGACACGTGACCGGATGGTGCGCAAGGATCCACTGCGGCTTCGGGTGTGCGTCGGCCACTTCCTGCGCAGACGACCACTGGTGCAATAGTTGACGTCCGTCGTCCGATTGGAAGCCGAACCAACCTGTCGGACAACAAATGTTTGATTAGGTATATTTGTCAAGGGAAAATATCGCTTCGGATACTTAGCATACGCATTAGATTCTCATGTTTGTTGTAGTGTAGCATATATCAATGCAAAGCACGCCCCAGGGGTCAGGTGAATATATCACTTAATACACCAGCTCATGAATTACTCCCCAATTAGGTCACGGTGTTTACAACACTAAAACGTCTGGATCTCTTTCTACAGATATTGTTGGAATTTCTTGACGAACTCCAACTGACGAAACTATGTAAATTCTTCGAGAATAGAAATAGCGTAGACTCGTTTATAATGTAGTATGTCCGTGACACATTTGCGTACACATTCACACGCTAATGTGACAGTCAACCCATTTATTCATTGTTTGCCAGTAATTGTCTCTGTATACGGGCTAAGCACGTCAGTGCCTCAGCGTCAACAATATAGGAACGTTTACTGCTGGTACGACGTGGTGGCCTCTGAATGGCGCTGGACCGCGGTCAAGGGTATAATTCACGGCAATGGACTCCCTGCTGTAGCAATGGCTACTCTGGCCTCATTAATAACGGCCTATAGACGAACTAGGAACCCATTCAAACTGGCGACTTGGTTCCACAAACACAGTCGTTCCGAGTCAATACGTCACAGCAGGAGAGGCGTTCTATGGCTAATGATCTGTGCCGAGGACCGATACTTTGGTATACTTTCATCGATTAGAAATCAAATCACGCCGATATAGACAATGGTTCTGGTAGTCTATCGTTAGTATGCTTGTATGTGTGTACTTATATGCTTTATTATTACTACATTTATTATTATTACTGCTATTGTTATTACTGCTTGATGTTGTTGTTATTATTATATTGATGCAGCAAAATAATAGGTCATCATTGCATGTGACACACATTGTCGCTAATGAGTAATGAGTATGCTATCTGGTTAGTCGATATTCAGCAGGCAAAAAACAACAGCCGCCAGCAACAGACGAACCGAGTGTGCCCGGGCATACCGACGGAGTACAAGCGTCGAGGTGACACACTGCATTTCACGCCTGGTGGTTTACGTTCTAATGTTCAATATCACGCCCGAGCTGCTGCTTTGAGTGCCTGGCCATGAGCATCGTGTGTCGCTTGTCAGCTGCCTGTGCTTGGAGAGTGGCGTTGTCTGTCTACACGGCACGGTACATACCCACGCCACACACAACACCACTACTGTGTCGCACTAGAGACGCCGTGCAAGAGTGTTATCGCTGTCTCTCTGCGTCTCCGTCTCGCTAGTGGCTATGGTCTCCATGCTTCGCTATGTCACTTCGTGTGTTTCCAGTAGCGAATTTAGTGGGACCATGTATTTAATGACGTTCTGCGTCTCGACGTAGAAAACTTATCACGTGTTTACGTGCGCAAACATTTTGCTCTCCAGTTCCGACATCCTATATACGTCACTCTATGTTTCACTGTCTCTCTCTCTCTCAAAGTGTCCAACTGTCCATGCGTCTGTCTGTTCGTCTGGCAGTGTCTTTTCTATCTCGTTGTATATCCCTGTGTTCCGCAATGTGTGTGTGTGTGTGTGTGTGTGTGTGTGTGTGTGTGTGTGTGTGTGTGTGTGTGTGTGTGCACTGCACTGCACTGCACTGCACTGCACTGCACTGCACTGCACTGCATTGCATTGCACTGCATTGCATTGCATTGCATTGCATTGCATTGCATTGCATTGCATTGCATTGCATTGCATTGCATTGCATTGCATTGCATTGCATTGCATTGCATTGCATTGCATTACAAGCGTAGCACTACTTACGAGCAGGCCATCACCAACACGGACATGCTAGTTCGTGAAGACACGTGTTTCTCTACCTATTCACGTGATATGTGTGTTGTGGCCTGTCACTTTAACTTGCACACGAGCAGCCTCCTAACACGAGGGCAATAGCTATAGATTGTCCCCAAGAATGACCAGCTTGTCGAGTGTGTGTCGAACATCCCTGAGTCATGTCACTGGCTGACGCCTGCATCGTAGACAACGATGCGTGTAAACGATGACAATAGAATAATTAATCTTGTCGCACTTGCATAAGTCGCCGAACACGTTCCTTCTTTCACCCGATGGAGACGAAGCATTCATCCATGAACGACCTATAGACCTTGAATCGTCACATTTGACTCAATACACCCATGGAATAGTCGGTCAGTCAATCGGGAACCCCGGACAACATATGCGTTATCGTCACACTAGCATCCGTAATAGACCGCAAACAATAGACTGTCACATTGACGATATCAGGAATGTATCGCCTGTAAGCAAATGCAATAGCAAACTGTTGTGACGGATCTTTGATGTCCAGATGTGGCCGATTGTTGAATGAACCAATGCTACCTAGCACCTGAAGGGTCGAAGCGTGCCAAGACGTTTTATGGAAGTTTAATGGGCACGCTGAATTTGTTTAGCCAGATAGAATAAAGACGTATTGAATACGCAGTATGGTTATTGCTTATTTGTTATGCGTGGACGCATGAACCGCCTTACAAACCGGATTTGATGGACACATGGAAATGGGATGTGAATTTTAAACCGTGTGTACGTTTGAGGTACTTTCGAACCTCGTCAATGGTTTCGCGTGAATTGACAGGTACGTTAGAAATGATTTAGGATGGATGTCAATGTCGTGTTATCGTGCGACGCTAGCCAGGTGCCGGCGTCTGTTCTGTGTCGTAGTAAGCGACACGCCTTCGCGACACGTCTCGACACGATGCGACTTAAATTGGTCGGATGCCTTCGATCAAATGTACAACGCAAACCGGTTATGTCAAGCCAAGCACCGCAAACAGGTACCACCTGTCGTGGCGTGAAATGTGTAAATGTTTGCTCTTGAAATTAGACGGTAGCGTCACTAATACACATACGCGACGCTCCGTCTTTATATTTATGTGTATGGCTATTTGTGACAGGGTACACCTGCTACCGCCGCACTAAATAAATATATTAATATTCAATGATATACGCACACATGCATACATGCATGCATACATACATGCATACATGCATACATACATGCATGCATACATACATACATACATACATGCATACATACATGCATGCATGCATACATGCATGCATACATGCATGCATACATGCATACATACATGCATACATGCATACATGCATACATGCATACATGCATACATGCATACATGCATACATGCATACATGCATACATGCATACATGCATACATGCATACATACATACATACATACATACATACATACACACATACATACATACATACACACACACATTTACAAACACACACACACACACACACACACACACACACACACACACACACACACACACACACACACAATGTGTGCCGGAAATGAAGGTTTTTCTTCTCGTGACGCTGCCTAAAATAATGATGACTGATTAAACGTAATAAAGCAACAAAAATGAGAACATCAAAGCGGCGAGGGTGTTACACCAGGGTACTCGTATTACTCTTATTGTTAATAGCAAATTAAAACAATATCCACTTTCTGAAAGTAATACATATTTCTCGATGTACATTTATAAGAAACAATCACGCAGTTTTGGTATCCAGTAACGAGTGGTGACAACCACTGCGCGTAAAATGTGCTCTCAAATCAACTTTGTCTGACAATGAACGAGGCCGCGTGAAGACACGAATACAATGAAACCGCTTTGTAGGGGAGTGGCCGTATCAACGACTAGATTCATGACTGAAGTTGGAATGCGTGTAGTCACTACTAGCCACAATGCTATTTGCACTGTTAGGCATGTTAATGGTTTATTTAAGCGTTCCAAGAAATGTAGCACTCGAGAGAGAAACTCTGCCCTACATCAGAGGCTGGTTCACATCAAGTCGACCACAGAAAAGAGAACCACTGAACCAATAACGATATTATGGAACCACAAGAATGCACATTGTGTGCCGTATTGTTTGAACAGTAATGTACATAGGGAATAATCAAATAAAACATGTAATTACATTAATAATCCAGTCCTTTGAGTATTATCGATGTGTGAGACAAATTACCAATTGTTTGTTGATCAGGCATTGTTTCACTGAACAGGCATGTTATGGGGCAATCAACTTATTACGTAAAGTGTCCTTTAATAATGCGTGAATATTGAATAATGCCTAAACCATTGGTTATAAATCGTTTACTGCTACCGGGTGGTTGACAAGCATGTGGTAACATACCATTGATCTAATTATTCGTTAGCAATATATAACTCAGGGAAGTGTGTGTGAACACTGATTATGTCAATAAGAAGCTGTTTCACACATTTTGTGTGTAGAAGCACACTTCTCAACTGCGGTGGAGTTACACTAGTCACAGCAGCCTCAGGTTACATGGTTGTTATGATAAAGTCT